>CM076580.1:1130353312-1130692429 GCA_034641835.2 Pinus albicaulis | reverse complement strand
AATCATGGCCTGGTTATGTAGAGATCCAAGGTTCGAATCTCCTTGGCTTGACTGCGCAATTGTCATGGACAATTCCTCCAAGTGTAATGCAAATCCCATGCAAAACTGATCCTCCAACTGATAGCTATACTCACCCTTTCATCTACCTCTTCCACTAGTCTCCATTGAACTGATCATGCACTGTAGTGAACTGATGTGTTCTTGAGTTGACTAATGAGTTACTAATTAATGAATTAAATAATATTTAATTCACTCCACTCATAAATAATTGATTAGCTAGTTAAACTAATCTCAACTAGTTCAACTAAAACAAACAGAACACAACTCCACTATCTGTCTCATTAACTCCTCCAAAACTTCTGCCACTGAAGTCCAACTAAAGTCAACCATGCAAGATGCCATCAAACCCTAGGAACCACGTGATTCCTCTGTCAGTTGCATGAGCCACTTCCATGACTCGAACTGAAGTGCTCCAAGAGAGTAAACTGCTGTTTATAGTCAAAATATTATTAAGGGTAAATAATATTTGACTTCCATATTTTTAGGAGAGGCAGTCTAAAAATAGCCTGGGACCTAAAAATATGAGTCTCATCTATTTTTACCAACATGTTGCATGCTTCAAGAATCTCCAACTGGAATCTCTGAATCATGCTCCGTATGTCTAAAAATAGACATAGTCTAAAAATAGACTTTGCGCCAGAATTTGCCTGCGGGCCCACTTAGTGAAGGCGACTTCATTTCACTAAGCTCCCTCATCTTGATACATTTTCAACACTCCCTCTCAGCAAGATATGGATTATCTGCAACCCCTATCCTTCCTCTGTGGAATTCGAACTTTCTCCTGGTGAGCGCCTTCGTCAGGATGTCGGCATCCTGATCCTCCGTGGGAACATATGAAAGCATCATGATTCTCCGCTGAACACAATCTCTAATATGATGGTACCTGATGTCGATATGTTTGGACCTATCATGAAATACTGGATTAGCCGAGAGCTTGATGCAGCTCTGGTTATCACAGTAGATCACTGTAGGCTCCAAATGCAACCTGAACAATCCTGTGAGGATCTTCCTCATCCAAATAGCCTCGCATGCAGCCAAGCTAGTTGCCATGTACTCGGCCTCTGCTGAACTGAGTGCCACGGATCTCTGCTTCCTGCTGTACCAGGAAACTGCTGTCGACCCAATGCTGAAAACTCCTCCAGATGTGCTCTTCCGGTCCGTTGGGCTCCCTGCCCAATCTGCATCAGTGAAGCCAGAAAGCTTCGCTCCATCCTCCTATCTGTACCATAGACCATATCCCGATGTGCCTCTGATATAGCGCAATACATGCTTGCCTGCCTTCCAAAAGAGCTTGGTAGGCTTAGCCATAGCTTGCGAAAGCTGGTTAACTGCATAGCATATATCGGGTCGTGTATTGACCAGATACATAAGCGACCCCACCAACTGTCGATAGACAGTGGCATCCACTACCTCCGCTGAAGTAGCATCCTCCTTCCTCCAACCACCGGGAAGAGGAGTGTCAACAGGCTTGCAGCCTTGCATGTTGAACCTCTCCAGAATCTCCCGGGCATACTTGCCCTGAGAAACAAACAGTCCTCCGCTGCGTTGCCAAATCTCCAATCCCAGGAAATAATGAAGGATGCCCAAGTCCTTCATCTCAAACTCTCGTGCAAGATCCTCCTTGCATGAAAGTATCAGCTGCTCGTCGCCAGTCAAAATCAGATCATCTACATACAGTACGATGATCAACAGCTTCCCCTCCACCACAATCTGGTACAGGTTAGGATCCGCCTCACTCTTGGAGAATCCAAGCCCGGTGAAGTAGTTGTCTATCCGAGTGTACCAAGCACGAGGTGCTTGCTTCAGCCCGTACAGTGCTCTCTTGAGTCGGCACACATGTGACTCACTGCTGAAGATCTCAAAACCTTCAGGCTGCTCTATGTACACCTCCTCCTCAATAACTCCATTGAGGAACGCAGTCTTCACATCCATCTGATGAATGTGCCACCCCATCTGCGCTGAGAGAGAAAGGATCGTCCGTATGGAAGAGTACCTTGCGACAGGTGCAAAAGTCTCCTCATAGTCAATCCCCTCGATCTGTGAGAAGCCACGGGCGACAAATCTCACCTTGTACTTCTCCACACTCCCGTCAGCTGCCTGCTTCACCTTGTAGATCCATCGCAAACCCACCACTGATTTCCCAACCGGTCTTGGGACAATCTCCCATGCACTGTTCCTGATGATCGAATCATATTCTTCGATCATGGCATCAACCCATGCGGGTTCCTCCACAGCTTCCTCAAAGGAGGATGGCTCTGTCACAACACATTGACTCACAAGAGCCATGTATCCAGTGTACCGATCCGGTGACTGTCTCTGTCTGCGCTGTGCTGTAGGTGGTCCTACAACCTTCTCTGCATCCCGAGCCGGTCGCTCAGCTTCTGTAGTGCGCATGCGCCCTCTGATGGTTGGCGCTGCCTGGGTGGTTTCTTCCACCTCCTGAACCTCCTCTTGTGGCTGATCCACATCCGGAAGCTCCTCCTTAGGAACCAACAGCTCCTCATCTGCATGCAAGTGTAGCTCCCTCTCAAGCGAACACTGCATGGCTTTCTCCTCCTGAAATTTTATATCCCGTCGCACAACAGTCTTGCGACTGTCTGGCACATACACTCGATAGTTATGAGGTGTATCGGTGTACCCCACAAATATTCCAACTTCAGCAGTTGGATCCAGCTTCCTTCTTGCATCCTTCGTCACATGCATGTAGACAGGAGATCCGAAAATCCGCAAATGGGAAATATCAGGCCTCTTGCCAGAATAAGCCTCCTCTGGTGTACTCATGCCAAGAACCTTGTGGGGACAACGGTTCTGCACATACACTGCTGTATTGCATGCCTCAGCCCACAAGTGAAGGGGTAGGCCCTGATCATGCAACATCGCCCGTGCAGCACCCACGATCGTTCTGTTCTTCCGCTCGGCCACCCCGTTCTGCTGTGGGTTATGGGGTGCGATGAGCTCTCTCCGAATCCCTTCTGCGCTGCAGAACTCCTTGAATTCAGCCGAGATGAATTCACCACCGTTATCACTCCTTAGAGAAATCACCTTCTTCCCAGACTCCTTCTCGACCAGTGCTTTAAACTCACAGAACTTCGCGAATGTATCGCTCTTCTTCGGCATGAAGAAGATCCAGCACTTTCGAGAGAAATCATCAACAAAGATCACATAATACTTGTGCTTTGCTGTCGAAGCAACTGAGAAAGGACCACACACGTCTGTGTGAACTCTCTCAAGGATCTTCGTGGCGTGACTATCCTTCTCGTGAAAGGTGGCTTTCACATACTTCCCTAAAGTACACCCCTTGCACTGATCTGACTGCGTAAGAGTGCCCTTAGGAAGTCCAGTAGAAATCTGCTGCAGAATCTTCAAAGCTCCATGGTGAAGGTGGCCCAATCTCCTGTGCCACAGTTCGCCCTCATCATCCCGACTCACCACTTCTCCCGCCTTGCATGCCATAGCTGCGCAGTCATCTACCTGCAACTGATAAAGGTTCTGAGTTCGAACCCCTATCTTCCGGGTCTCTCCGGTAGTCTTACTGCGCAGGAAGGCTTTTCCTTCGCTGAAGACCACATCATATCCCTTATCCTCCAACATAGCTACTGAAATCAGGTTCTTCTTCAATCCGGGTACATGCATGACATCCTTTAGTACAAAGGGTTTACCAGACTCCCTCTGAAAGGATACGGTACCGATACCAGTCGCACTATATCTACCATCATCGCCCATCTCGATGTGCATACCCAAATCCTTGTCCTCCAGATCTGAGAACAACTCCCGATCTCCCGTCATATGAAATGACGCACCGCTGTCCAAGAACCACACCGATCCCATCACACTTGAAACCAAGCATGCAATCGGTGAAAAGTCAAGCTCGAACTGTGAAGCCAAAGCTTCTCCATCTGCAGATCTTCCCGCTTGCTTGTTCTTCTTCTTCTTTGGAAAATTGGTAGCATAATGTCCGTGATCATGGCAGTGAAAACACTTCACTTTCGCCATATCCTGCTTCTTGCCCTTTGCACCAGAATGAGAAGGTTTCTTACCCTTCCCCTTCTTTGCTTTGGCCACCAAAGCGCAATTTTCTTCATCAGCTCCCTTTGATGAAGATCCATCTCGAGTAGTCCTCCTTATCTCCTCCTGCATGAGATCCGCCCAAAGGCGCTCCCATCCCGGCAGCTTCTCCCGACCATTGACGCTGTCTTGATATGAGTGCCAAGCCTTCGGAAGACCAAGGAGAGCCGGGTCGACCATGTCCTCTTCATCGACAGTAACCCCCACACTTCCCAGTTCATCTCTGCATTGAGTGAACTTCGTGAGGTATTTGGCGATACTGTCGCCCTTCTCCATCTTGATGTTCCTAAGCTTATCTTTGAGTGCCAGCTTCCTTTGGTCACTCTTACTCTGGAATAGATCCGTCAAAGCTTTCCACATTAAATATGGAGTAGCCTTTCCATGCAGGTTGGATACAATATGATCCTTGACGCCCTCCAACAGGATCCTTCGACACTTCGCCATCTTCTTTTGCCATGCATCGACTTCAGCAGGATCAGTGGGCTTTTGGACATCCGTATCTACAAACTCCTTGAGACCATTATCTTCTAATACTGCTTCCATGCGATCCTTCCATGCAACATAATTCGAACTGCCTTCAAGAGCATATTCGAGTCGCAAACCGTTGAAAGACATTTTCAACACCAGCACCAAGAAAACAAAGCTGCTGCAAAATTCGAATTCCAAACTCCAAGCTCTATCGCTTCCGATCTACACTTGAGAACAAAATATTTCCAAATCAGAGATTGACTGCAAGGGGAGTTTACCAGACCTTTCACTTTCCGAAGAAAGATGAATCCGGAGGCTTCCTGGCCCGTATGCAGACTCTGTCCGAGGAAATAAGTTTGCAATCACCGTAATAGATCTCGACAATTAATCTTGCTCTGATACCATGTATAAATTAGCTGAATAAATCACTTATTCAATGGATATTAACCCGATTACACATCAATTTCGAATTGCATCCATAACAAATAATCTCATCTACAATTAATTGTCACATGCGGAAATAATGGAAGCAATCTCACATCAAATCAATCACACATTAACTCAGTATGTATGGGGAAAGCCTATAGCTGAAAACCCCACAGCTATTGTGTATATTATAATGGAGAAATCATGTAACAAAACAAGTACAATACTCTTCACAAGTACTCAGTACTTTCTCATAAAGTCACACACAATCTAGCTCAGTTTTGAACAGGTTACTGGTTCAAAACTCACTGCTAATTGCCTTGCCTCTATTGTGCAATCATGGCCTGTCTATGTAGAGATCCAAGGTTCGAATCTCCTTGGCTTGACTACGCAATTGTCATGGACAATTCCTCCAAGTGTGGTGCAAATCTCATGCACAACTGATGTCGCCACTGATAGCTAACTCCACCCTTTCATCTACCTCTTTCACTGGTCTCCACTGAACTGATCATGCATTGTAGTGAACTGATGTGTTCTTGAGTTGAATAATGAGTTACTAATTAATGAATTAAATAATATTTAATTCACTCCACTCATAACTAATTGATTAGCTAGTTAAACTAATCTCAACTAGTTAAACTAAAATAAACAGAACACAACTCCACTATCTGTCTCATTAACTCCTCCAAAACTTCTGCCACTGAAGTCCAACTGAAGTCAACCATGCAAGATGCCATCAAACCCTAGGAACCACGTGATTCCTCTGTCAGTTGCATGAGCCACTTCCGTGACTCGAACTGAAGTGCTCCAAGAGAGTAAACTGTTGTTTATAGTCAAAATATTATTAAGGGTAAATAATATTTGACTTCCATATTTTTAGGAGATGCAGTCTAAAAATAGCCTGGGACCTAAAAATATGAGTCTTCACGTTGTTATAAATATTTGTACATTGTCTAATGATCATTGGTTTTCAAAGTCCAAGTGGTCTCTTGGACTCCAATGATTGTTCATGTTCCACACCATAACCCTTAGTAGATTAGGTGTTTAACACTATGCATGTTTGATCTACAAAAAATCACAATAAAAATAATAACAGAAGATGAGTACTTCTACAACAAAGAGAGCGTTGCAAGGGGTGGCCATAGGCTCAACATATCTCACATGACCTCGTTGAACGCATACTAGGGAAGGGAACCAAAAAATGGTTATTCAAAATCTCCTTCTTAATAAAGAAAATTCATTATCATGGTGAATTTTTTTTTTTCATCCATTGTACCAATCCTACTCTCTACCAATCTTTACCTTGGTAACAAAATTAACATAAGGCGCTCAAATTATCTTCATATAAAAATAAAAGTACAATCTCTTGGTTGCACTCAAATTATCTTCATATTAAAATAAAAATACAATCTCTTGGTTGAGTGAATAACTCAACCAAAAACTAATTTAGGAGGATAACTAGTTGGAGAGAATCTCTCAATCAACTAGGCCTCAACAAAATCCTAAAAATTAGGAATAAAATCCTTCACATAGAGTCTAGATTTTACACATAATGACCAATAATCACAATAATAAAATAATCACACACGTTGAGACAAGTGGGAGTTACACACTCTAACAATCCACCTTAATGAATACTTGCCTCAATATCAGTCAAAGAAAAGTATACATCTATACAACCTGGTGTTTACAAATATTGTCAATAATAAAAATGTTGAAATCCATATAAAAGAAAAACCATCCACCATAATGCATGGGTCACCAGCCGCTGTAACCGTCGGCCTACTAGGATGTCCCTTCATGTACATGGTTTGGTCAACTATCCTTATCTTTCTACATGTACCTGTAAGTCCTCCTCGCACCACCACCGTCATCCTGGGTTTTCTCAGATTTCCCATATCCATGCTCTAGGTTTTCTTGGATGAACCTCAATCATGCTTCAGGTTTTCTCGAATGACCCTCAACCTCTGTAGATTGTGTAAAAAATGTAGTTGATGTTGCAGATGTTGTGGTGGGAATTGTTGTGAGAGGTACAACACCTAGAGGAACCATGGACACCCTTGAACTCTGCTCCTTTTCCTTAATCATTTTCTCTAGCTCTGTCTCCATATGTCTAATCTGATCATTTTGTTACATGATTAGCTTCATCATGTCTCCTTTCTGAGACTCTAATTCTTCAATGTCTTTTGTGAGAGGATCTTCACTTGCTGGCAATTTCAGCTGCTTCCTCAATCCTGCAATGTCAATATTCTTTTACTTTATCAACTCCTCTGCGACTTTCATGTTTTCTGGATCATAACCCATCTTTGTAGGTTTTAACCTTGTACAAAATTGTCTACAAACAAATTCTTAAAGACAAAAACTAAACAATATCGAGAGCATAAAACATAAAACATATATACACAGAGATTTTTCCCATGGGTCCCAAATCGGGACTACCAGCAATATTTTTCATTATATTCCTTTTAGTGTTAAAAAACATATATATACATGTCGAAGCATTCATAAACCCCAATCCATTAACACTAGATTAGAACATAATAGTAGTTCCCTTGACTGGATCTAAAAAATACCAAGGGCCAAAAACCATCATGCCCCAAAACCATGTGTAAACCCATGCACAAAAACATAAGCGGGTCCACCCACCAAAAAATAGGGTCTAATTTTTTTTGGACAGGTGGAGCTCCTGCCCCCTCTATGACCCCCCCGCTACGCCCGACGCAACGAACAGGGGGGGGCTCCCGCCCCATCTATGACCCCCCCCACAGCACCCTATGCAACGAACAAGGGGGCTGCCTCCCCCCGCACACAACATTTCTCGAGGTTGTAATTCACAGTCATAGCTTCACGCACTCACCATAAGTATTTCATTTTCTTATGTAATTGATGGAAAAAAACCCTAATACAAACACAACAACAATAAACTCTCAACAAACACATATACTCTCCATTTCCCTTGACCCTCGCATGAGCGGGCCAGGCCCAAGCCCATATGGGATTCAATACCAAATTAAATTCGCATTAGGTACTCAAATTATCATCATATCAAAATAATAATACAATTTAAATATGAGAAGCTATGTCTCGAGATGGATAATCTGTATTGTACATACAATCTCTTGGTTGAGTGAATATCTCAACCACACACCAATTTAGGAGGCTAAATAGTTAGAGAGAATTTCTCAACCAACTGGACCTCAACCAACTCCTAAACACCAGGAACATAATAATTTACGTAGAGTATAGAATTCTATACATAATGACCAATAATCACAATAATAAAATAATCAAACACATTGAGATAAGTAGTATTTACAAACTTCAACATTTTTCAACACTTATACTATTTAGTTAGGGATATTCTTGGTTTTGGAATTGGGCTAGCTTAGGTGTTGAAGTATATATACTACTTTGAGTATGAACTAGGTATCTATAAATGGATTTAATCCTCATGGTTTAATATTAGGCTTCCATTTCGGTAGCTAACCTTTGTGGCATTAAAAATACCCTAATAAAGGGGAGGAGTTTCATTATGAACCACTCCTTTTGTTGTACCATGGATGATTCATTTAGCCTATTCAAATCTCAAAAACTATCACACTCCCAAGAAAATTCACCCACTATCCATTTGACATGTTTGTCTTAACATTAGTCCACTACTTTTTTTGGACTTATAAAACCTCGGTGATGAAGCTATGATTCAACTCATTCACCCACTATCAATTTGATATGATTATCCCAAAATTACTCCACTACTCTATTTTGGACTTCTAAACCTTAGTGATGAAGCTCTGCTTCAAATCATTTAATGTTCTTGCCACAACCTATGGTGTAATATGTTGATTTTTATAGGGTATTCTATATTGGTAATAACTTCAAATTATTTTTGTCTATTTCATATTCTTATTCATTATTCCATGATTAAGAAATTACACAGAAGACATCAACAACATAATATGTATGCTAATAGGATCATGAAGAGACAACCACAAAATGAACACGAGAGTTTACCTTGGGAAAACCCACATGGGGGAAAAACCCAAAAACTATTCCTCAAAGAAATCATCAAGTTCAATAGACATACATTAGTCAAATACAAGGTCAAACATTCCAACAAGATAGCTAGGAAAAACTTGGGTCAAACTTCGTCCTATTCAATTCAAGCCTGATTAGAATTTCAGTCTACTTCTTCGTCCATAAGTTTTGATCTACAACTTGTCAAGGAATTTTGTTTTTGCACTCCACCTCAGGAGTTTTGGTCTTGTACCTTGCCTTAGAATTTTGGTCCTCAGTTTCACCCTTGAAGATACTCCTTCACTTCATCAGAATAAGTTTCTTCACTGCCTCATAATAGGCTTCTCTGTTTCCTCAGAATAGGTTTCTTTGTTGCCTCAAAATATGCTTCTTTGTTGCCTCGGAATAGGCTTCTTCACTACCTCAAAATAGGCTTATTCATTGCCTTAGAATAGGTTGAATTACTTGCCTTAGACAAATCTGAATTGCTTGCATGGAAGGGAGGTCGAATGCCTCATATTTATAATACTTTCTTGGGTCGAATATGTTTATCTTAGGTTGGGACGACTTGATAGGAGGAGGTTGACTTGGCTTATCTTAGAGCCCAAAAAATTATATATTTTATTTTCAACACTTCAAATTTTCTTCTTTCAAAAGCAGACATGGAGAACATGTAAAGTAATTTTCTCTTTTGACAATAGCATGAAGAACATGGTTTACATATAAATAAATGAATAAAATAATAATTATGAAGACCAACCATATTTACAAAATTCAACACTCCCTCTTAGCTATGGAGGTATTCATTATGACTGTCCATACATTCTCATGTTGAAATATTTCTCTAAGAAAAGGTTATAACAAATCCAATTATCATAATCTAGTCAACAATTGTGACACATGGAAAAATAGGTTACCATAATTGGGTTAATAACTGTGACACATGGTAAATCGATAACATCAACCAATTACCATAATCGGGTCAATACTTTAGATACATGTTAAATCAACAACATCAGCTAATCACAAACATTTGGGTTACTGCTTTATACCTATGGTGTGTTCTCACCATAATTCAGGCCAATCATTTAGCATACAACTAGTCACCATAATCCGATTTGGTAACTGATAGATGACATATGGACTAGTCTTGGTTCAACATCATTCGAGTCAATGACACAATGAATCACCAAAGGCTAAACTTGCTGCATAAATCATGACCCGATGCCAAATGGAAATGATGTTGTAGGACCATTCTTCCTCGTTTGGGTCAACATACTAGACATAGGATGAATAATTATCCTCTGTCGGATCATTCTCTCTAATTCAGGTCAGTATACTAGACATAGAGAGAATTTTAGTCCTTTACAAGACCATTCTCCCTAATTCAGGTTAATATACTTGACATATCAGTTCATGATTTTATCTCATTAGTACTCCCTCTTACTAAAAGAGGCATTTTCAACAAATCCAAGCTTTTCCTTGAAGTATATATAACCTTCACTAGAGGATAGAGGATTTTCCAACAATTTTCTATATTGTAGAACAATGCTGAAGCCACTATGCTTCTTTCTATACCATGTCATGCTACCGAATCTCACAATGCTTCAAACTTTCATCATGGTCATCACCTGCACTTGATCAAGATAGTCCTAGATATTATTTGAATCCATACTATTTCTTTCCAATCCAACTGAAATATACTCGACTTTTGCAATATTGATTAGGGAAAATGTGTACTTCATGCCCATCCAAGAAATTATAATGGAGCTCAAACTCAAGAAATTTCTTGATGAACTCTTTTTTCCATCATCACTCTCTACCTATTATAAGCTGCAATTATAATTCAATGTATGAGACAAATCTCAAATAACAATTTCCTTTTCCATGGAAATTTTTATCATTTATGGTACTCGAAACCATGTTGAGCAACAAGCCTTGGCTCATAAAACTAATCAACTTCCTTTCAGTGGGCTCATCACCACAATGACTTTCCTGTGACCTTGACTGGTTGCTTCCTCTCACATTGAAACGTATATTGCTTTGGTAATTATGGTTACTCCCTTTGCCAATGTTGCCTTTTAACATATCAAATATCTATCCTAAAAATTTCAATGGAATTACATTATTTAAAACTCATATGTCAACTCCCTCTTAAGCTAAATGGGGCTTTTTGACTGCTCCCTTTGTTACAAAAATAATTCTTTCTTCCACAGTTTCTCCCTCTACACAAATTTATTTCTACTTATGTCATAGCCAAATCATATAGGATAATCCTTGATACATTAACACAAATATATTGTTGGAAATACAGATAGGGGGGTAAATCAATATTTCCTTTTAAAAATTTTATTTTATACTAGTTAATATCACTTAAGAACTAGAACACGGATGAACAACAACATAATAACTTTATTAACAAAAATGGGGATGAATTCAATGCAATTTTTACATCAATAAATTTATACAATATTACTTACAATTTATTCAAGGCTCCAACCCTATATCAAGACTCAAATATTCAATCAAGCCAAGTTCTAGCTTGTACTATAAGTCCAAGCTCTAACTTGGTCTTCTTGAGGACTCCAGTCCTCTTAAAAATTCAGTATTTGACATAGTTTTCCACAAGGCTCCAACCTTGTTTGAGGAATCCAATCCTCTAGGGCTCCAACCCTCTCAATATGATTCAATTTTCAATATATTTTTAGTGCTTCCTCAATACTTCAAAAACCATATTCAACAAGTCTTGGATTATCTGCACAAGGTATTCAAAGCATGTCTCCAAGAATTTATTCAACCAAGAAAATGAGAGATTCTTCAATGATCCTTCAACTAATGGCTTCAATAGGCTACAATAATTCTTTGGGTACAACTTCAACAAGATATGAAATCTTCAATGGTTACTGCAAGGTATCTTCAAAAATTCTTCAATTCAACTACAAATATGAAGATCAACACTAACAACTCTAGTTGGTGTCTTCAAGACTCTTCATGTCATCAAAGCAGTCTTCTACACAACTAATTAAATGGGGCTTCAATCATGCATCATGTCTCCATAAAGTGTCTCAAGGATGCTTCCAAAATCCTTTTGAACCAGCACTCAATATTGTTGCTCCAATGTTGCAGCTAATGATGCTTCATCAACAAGCCTAGAATATGCTCAAGATAGTCTCCTATAGTGCACATAACATGCAACTATAGGTCTGAAAAAGAATACGTCCAAAGTAACTCATTAAACAATGCCTTTAATTCTATCACCAGGTCACTTCAAAGCATGCTTGAAAACTACCAATTGTTGTCCCCACCTTGTTATCGTTCTGTAATTTTTAATATTGTGACAGTAAACACAAAGGACAACATCAAAACTGCTTTGGAAGCTGGGATATAGCCCTGTCAGCTTCAGAGAGGGATCTCTCTGTAAATTTTAGCTTTTTCTTATGTAAATTTTAGGCTAGTTATGAATGTGCAAATTGTTTGTTTGTTTGTGATTGATTAGATTGTTTTGGTTAATTGAATCCTTATAATTCCATTGGGCTATGGAGTCTAAAAACTAACTGGATCTGCATCAAACTCTAAAGGAGTTTAATGGGGCAAGCTAGGTTGCACTAGTTGTATCTTTCAAAATTTTAAAATGATATGGAATAGAAGAAATGAAAGGTTCGGTAGAAACTAAGGAGAAATTAAGAGTTTCTTAATTTGACTTCAGAAGGAAACATACAAATTACATACAACCATAATAGGGTGCATATTTCAACAAATCCTATTCGTCACAATTTATGTAATGTAATTAATATTTTAAGAAATAACAATGAAAGAAAACAATGAATAAACACATGAACAAGAGAAACACATCACCAATTCGTACACCACATGAATCCTGTGAAGAATGTCCTTGTATTATTGATGAGCCCAGCAACCAGAAAATTACAATAACTTGGAGAAAATTATATTCAACAATCAACCTGGAATACTTCCAAGTATTAAGTATTTATACAATAATTACAAAATCATTGTCTCAACAGATAGTGTATATTTATAGCTATTCTAAACAAATTATCTATCCCTGCATAGTAATAGGCTAGGTGGAAAACTACGTGGAGAGGTGGCTCTAATTTGGAGGATTATGTTGGTGAGATGGCATGTTGTATTGTTGTGTTGTTTGTTGTGCTGACATATCCATTCACTGCATCTGAATTACCAATCAGTCTAGTAATTCACATATTTTGTCCCATCTGTCTTCATCTGGAATGGTTAATTTGGTTACCTTCTAGTAAATATCATCAACCTAAATATACTTTTCAAATGTTGGCCTTACCACGAAGATGTGATTTGCCTCATGCTAGATAAAGAAATCATTTCCCATTGCTTCTAGTAATTCTCTACCTGTCATTTTGCCTTTGATATTAGAAAACTTGGAACTATCTCTAGCTACCTCCTTCAGCTTTTTAATATAATCTTCATGAGTAATTAATTTATCATTAATTACAAATAAATTGGGTAACCCTTTCTGATTTAAAAGCTTCTATCCCGATGAAAAATATGTTTACTATTATTTCCAGAGTTTTACACTTTCCTCCAACTCAACAATAAGATTATTTTTATTGAGAATCTTCTTTACCTCCAAAATGGTTTATGTCTTATCATCAATTCCTAAATCATCCAAATCATACTTATTCCTTGAATTTCAGAACTTAATTATGTTTTTAGCTTTGGTAGGCATGTCACTCAACTATTCTCTGATTTATGTAATGGCCTCTATTGCTTTCTTTATCAAGTCCTTCTGCTAAAAAATAATCTAGATACATGGCCAAATTTTAGTCATAGAATTCAAAATATCTGTCAAAATGCTTTCCTTGGCTTGGACCAAGGTCTGTCCAATAGCTAATTCTCTCTCTAATTTTTGTAGCCTTTCTATCAGCCTCTGAGTTTTCTGAGCTTCAGCAAGATGTGAAGCTTCACTCCTAGTCTTCTGATCTTGTAGTGCTTTGACTTGTCCCTGCAATTTTTTAATCTCCTCTGTCTGAATTGAAAAATTCTCAAAAACCTTTGTCAATTGTTCAACAACCTTTGTAGATTGTGTAGAAGTTCTAATTGATGTTGCAGCTGTTGTGGTGGGAATTGTTGTGAGAGGTATAACATCTAGAGGAACCATGGACACTCTTGAACTCTGCTCCTTTTCCTTAATCATTTTCTCTAGCTCTGTCTCCATCTGTCTAATCTGAGCATTTTGTTCCATGACTAGCTTCATCATGTCTCCTTTCTGATCCTCTAATTCTTCAATGCCTTTTGCGAGAGGATCATCAGTTTCTGGCAATTTCAGTTGCTTCCTCAATGCTGCAATGTCAATATTCTTTTACTTTATCATCTCCTCTACGACTTTCATGTTTTCTTGATCATAACCCATCTTTGTAGGTTTTAACCCTATACACAAATTGTCTGCAAACAAATTCTTAAAGGAAAAAAATAAACAATAGTGAGAGCATAAAACATAAAACAAATATACATATATTTTTTTCTCGTGGATCCAAAATTGGGCTACCAGCTTTATTTTTCATTATATTCCTTTTAGTGTTACAACACATATATATACATGTTGAAGCATTCATAAACCCCAATGCATTAACCCTGCATTAGAAAATAATCTTAGTTCCCTTAATCATATCTACAAAATACTGAGGGAAAAAAACCATCATGCCCCTAAACCATGTGCAAACCCACGCACAAAACCATCAGCAGGTCCACCCACCGAAAAATAGGGTCCAAAATTTTTTTCAGACAGGTGGGGCTACCACCTCCCCTTTGACCCCTGCTTTGTGCCCGACGCAACGAACAGGGGGGGAATCCCATCCCGCCTATGGTCCCCCCTTGTGCCTAGCACAACGAACATGGGGGGCTATCGCCCCCCCTCCCACACACACACACACAAAATTTCTCGAGGTTGTAATTGACATTCAGAGCTTCACGCACTCACCACAAGTATTTCATTGCCTTATGTAATTGATGGAAAAACACCCTAATACAAACACAACAAAAATAAACTCTCAATAAACACATATACTCTCCATTTCCCTTGACCCTCCCATGACGGGGCCAGGCCCAGGCCCATATGGGATTAGATACCAAATTAAATTTGCATTAGGTACTCAAATTATCATGATATCAAAATAATAATACAATATAAATATGAGAAGCTATGTCTCGATATGGATAATCCATATTGTAAATACAATCTCTTGGTTGAGTGAATATCTCAACCAGACACCAATTTAGGAGGCTAAATAGTTAGAGAGAATCTCTCAACCAACTAGACCTAAACCAACTCCTAAACACTAGGAACATAATAATTCACGTAAAGTCTAGAATTCTACACTTAATGACCAATAATCACAATAATAAAATAATCAAACACATTAAGATAAGTGGGAGTTACAAACTTCAACATTTTTCAACACTTATACTGTTCAGTTAGGGAGATTATTGGTTTTTGAATTGGGCTAGCTTAGGTGTTGAAGTAGATATACTACTCTTAGTATGAACTAGGTATCTATAAATGGATTTAATCTTCATGGTTTAATATTAGGCTTCCATTTTGGTAGCTAACCTTTGTCACATTAGAAAGACCCTAATAAAGAGGAGGAGTTTCATTATGAACCACTTCTTGTGTTGTGCCATGGATGATTCATTTAGCTTGGTCAAATATCAAAATCTATCAAACTCCCAAGCAAATTCACCCACTATCCATTTGACATGTTTGTCTTAACATTACACCACTAATTTGTTTGGACTTATAAAACCTCGATGATGAAGCTTTGCTTCAACTAATTCACCCACTATCCATTTGATATGATTATCTCAAAATTACTCCACTGCTATATTTTGGACTTATAAAACCTCAGTGATGAAGCTCTGCTTCAATTCATTTAATGTTCTTGCCACAACCTATGGTGTACTATGTTGATTTTTATAGGGTATTCTATATTGATAATTACTTCAAATTATTTGTGTCTATTTCATATTCTTATTCATTATTCCATGATTAAGAGATTACAAAGAAGAAATAAACTACATAATATTTATGCTAGTAGGATCATGAAGAGACAACCACAAAATGAACACAAGAGTTTACCTTGGAAAACCCATATGGAGGAAAACCAAAAAATCTTTTCCTCAAAGAAATCATCAATTCCAATAGACATACATTAGTCAAATACAAAGTCAAAAATTCCAACAAGATAGCTAGGAAAATCTTGGGTCAAACTTCTTCCTATTCAAGTCAATCCTGATTAGAATTTCAGTATGCTTCTTCATCCATAAATTTTTATCTGCAACTTGTCAAGGAATTTTGTTTTTGCACCCTGCCTCAGGAGTTTTGTCCTGTACCTTGCCTCGAAATTTTGGTCCTCAGTTTCACCCTTCAAGATACTCCTTAACTTCCTCATAATAAGTTTCTTCACTGCCTCAATATAGGCTTCTCTGTTTCCTCAGAATAGGTTTCTTAATTGTCTCAAAATATGCTTCTTTGTTGGCTCATAATAGGCTTCTAAACTACCTCAAAATAGGCTTATTCATTGCGTTAGAATAGGTTGAATTACTTGCCTTAGACAAATCTAAATTTCTTGCATGGAATGGAGGTTGAATGCCTCGTATTTATGGTATTTTGTTGGGCCGAATATGTTTATCTTACGTTGGGGATGACTTGAATAGGAGGAGGCTGACTTGTCTTATCTTGGAGCCCAAAAATTATATATTTTATTTTCAAAACTTCAATTTTTCTTCTTTCAAAAGCATACATGGAGAACATGTAAAGTAA
Source organism: Pinus albicaulis (assembly GCA_034641835.2). Taxonomy (NCBI): domain Eukaryota; kingdom Viridiplantae; phylum Streptophyta; class Pinopsida; order Pinales; family Pinaceae; genus Pinus; species Pinus albicaulis. Next base: position 1,130,675,586 of record CM076580.1, on the reverse strand, counting down.
TTTTCTCTTTTGAAAATAGCATGAAGAACTTGTTTTATAAATAAATAAATGAATAAAATAATAATTATGAAGACCGGCCATATTTACAAAATTCAACACTCCCTCTTAGCTATGGAGGTATTCATTATGATCCATATGTTCTCAAGTTGACAAGTTTATCTAAGAAAAGGTTATAACAAATCCAATTATCATAATCTAGTCAACAATTGTAACACATGGAAAAACAAGTTACCATTATTGGGTTAATAAATGTGACACATGGTAAATCGATAACATCAACCAATTACCATAATCGGGTCAATAATTTAGATACATGGTAAATAAAATACATCAACTAATCACAAACATTTGGTTTAGTGCTTTAGACCTATGGTGTGTTCTCACCATAATTCGGACCAATCATTTAGCATACAACTAGTCACCATAATCCAAGTGGGTACTTGACAGATGACATCTTGACTAGTCTTGGTTCACCATCACTCAGGTCAATAACACAGTGAATCACCAAAGGCCAAACTCTTGCTGCATAAATCATGACCTGATGCCAAATGGATATGATGTTGTAGGACCATTCTTCCTCATTTAGGTCAACATACTAGACATAGGATGAATAATTTTCCTCTGTCGGAACTTTCTCTCTAATTCAGATTAGTATACTAGACATAGAGAGAATTTCAGTCCTTTACTAGACCATTCTCCCTAATTCAAATTAATATACTTGACATATCAGTTCATGAAGTTATCTCATTAGTACTCCCTCTTACTAAAAAAGGCATTTTCAACAAATCCAAGCTTGTCCTTGAAGTATATATAACCTTCACTGGGGGATAGAGGTTTTTCCAACAATTTTCTATATTGTAGAATAATATTGAATCCACTCTACTTCTTTCTATACCATGTCATGCTACCGAATCTCACAGTGCTTCAACCTTTCATCATGGTCATCACCTGCACTTGATTAATATATCCTATAAATATTATCTAAATCCATACTACTTATTTCCAATCCAATTGAAATGTACTCGAATTCTGCAATATTGACTGGGAAAAATGCCTACTTCGTGCCCATACAAGAAATTGTAGTGGAGCTCAAACTTAAGAAATATCTTGATGAACTCTTTCTTCTATCATCCCTCTCTTCCTAATCTAAAGTTGCAATTATAATTTAATGTATGAGACAAGTCTCAAATAATAATTGTCTTTTCCATGGAAAAATTTATCATTGATGGTACTCGAAACCATGTTGAGAAACAAGCCTTGGCTCATAAAACTAATCAACTTCCTTTCACTGGGCTCATCACCGCAATTACTTTCCTGTGACCCTGGTTGGTTGCTCCCTCTCACATTCAAACATATATTGCTTTGGTAATTATGGTTGCTCCCTTTGCCAATGTTGCCTTTTAATATATCAAATATATATCCTGACAATGTAAATGGAAGTCCATTGTTTCAAACTCATAGGTCAACTCCCTCTTAAGCTAAAATGGGGTTTTTCGACTGCTCCCTTTGTTACAAAAATAATTCTTTCTTCCATAGTTTCTCCCTCTACAAAAAATTATTTCTACGTATGCCATAATTAGATCATATAAGATAATCCTTGATACATTAACGCAAATTTATTGTTGGAAATACTGATAGGGGGGTTAATCAATATTTCCTTTTACAATTGTTATTTTATACTAGTTAATATCACTTAAAAACCAGAACACAAATGAACAACAAAATAATAACTTTATCAACAAAAATGGGGAGGAATTCATTTCACTCTTTACATAAATCAATTTATACAATAATACTTATAATTTCGTCAAGGCTCCAACCCTAGATCAAGACTCAAATATTCAATCAAGCTTAGCTCTAGCCTGTACTATAAGTCCAAGCTCCAACTTGGTCTTCTTGAGGACTCTAGTCCTCTCAAAAATTCAGGATTTGACCTAGTTTTCCATAAGGCTCCAACCTTGTGTGAGGAATCCAATCCTCTAGGGCTCCAACCCTCTCAATCTGATTCAATTTTCAATATAATTTCAGTGCTTCCTGAATACTTCAAAAACCATATTCAACAATTCTTGAATTTTATCTCCACAAGGTATTCAAAGCATGTATCCAAGAATTTATTCAACCAAGGTAATGAGAGATTCTTCAACGATCCTTCAACTAATGGCTTCAATAGGCTACAATAATTCTTTGGGTACAACTTCAACAAGATATGAAATCTTCAATGACTACTGCAAGGTATCTTCAACAATTCTTTAATTCAACTCCAAATATGAAGATCAACAGTAACAACTCTAGTTGGTGTCTTCAAGACTCTTCATGCCATCGAAGCAATCTTCTACACAACTACTTCATTGGGGCTTCATTCATGCATCATGTCTCCATAAAGTGTCTCAAGGATGCTTCCAAAATCCTTTTGAACCAGCACTCAATATTGTTGCTCCAATGTTGCAGCTAATGATGCTTCATCAACAAGCCTACAAGATGCTCAAGATAGTCTCCTATAGTGCACATAACATGCAACTATAGGTCTAAAAAAGAATACCTCCAAAGTAACTCATTAAAAAATGCCTTTAATTCTATTACTAGGTCACTTCAAAGCATGCTTGAAAACTACCAACTATTGTCCTCACCTTTTTTTATCGTTCTATAATTTTTGATATTTTGAGAGTAAACACAGAGGACAACATCAAAACTTCTTTGGAAGCTGGGATCTAGTCCCGCCACCTTCAAAGAGGGATCTCTCTGTAAATTTTAGCTTTGTTTTATGTAAATTTTAGGCTAGTTATGACTGTGCAAATTGTTTGTTTGTTTGTGATTGATTGGATTGTTTTGGTTTATTGAATTCTTATAATTCCATTGGGCTATGGAGTCTAAAAACTAACTGGATCTACATCAAACTTTAAATGAGTTTAACGGGGCAAGCTAGGTTGCACTAGTTGTATCTTTCAGAATTTTAAAATGATATGAAATAGAAGAAATGAAAGGTTCAGTAGAAACTAAGGATCAGTTAAGAATTCTTTAATTTGACTTCAGAAGAAAACATAGAAATTACATACAACTAGAATAGGGTGCATACTTCAACAAATCCTATTCGTCACCATTTTTGTAATGTAATTAAGCCTTTAATAAATAACAATGAAAGAAAACAATGAATAAACACATGAACAAGAGAAACACATCACCAATTCGTACACCACATGAATCCTGTGAAGAATTTCCTTGTATTATTGATGAGCCGAGCAATCATAAAATTATAATAACTTGGAGAAAAATATATTCAACAGTCAACCTGAAATACTTCCAAGTATTAAGTATTTATACAATAATTACAAAATTGTTGTCTCAACACACAGTGTATATTTAGAACGATTCTAAACAACGTATCTATCATTGTTTAGTAATAGGCTAGGTGGAAAACTACGCGGAGAGGTGGCTCTAATTTGGAGGATTCTATTGGTGAGCTGGCATGTTGTTGTGTTGCGTTGTTTTTTGTGCTGGCATATCCTTTCACTACATCTGAATTACCAATCAGTCTAGTAATTTGCAGAGTTTTTCCCATCTATCTTCATCTGGAATGGTTAATTTTGTTACCTTCTGGTAAATCTCATCAACCTCAATATACTTTGAAAACGTTGGCCCTACCACGATGATGTGATTTTCCTCATGCTGGATAAATAAATAATTTCACATTTCTTCCAGTAATTCTCTACCTATCATGTTGCCTTTGATACTAGCAAACGTGGAACTATCTCTAGATGCCTCCTTCAACTTTTTAATATAATCTTCATGAGTAATTAATTTATCATTAATTCCAAATAAACTGGGTAACCCTTTCTGATTTAAAATCTTGTATCGTGGTGAAAAATTGTTTACTGCTATTTCTGGACTTTTACACTTTTCCTCCAACTGAGCAATAAGATTATTTTTAGTTAGAATCTTATTTGCCTCCAAAATGTTTTATGTCCTATCATCAATTCCTAAATCATCCAAATCATACTTATTCTTTGAATTTAGGAACTTGATGATGTTTGTAGCTTTGGTAGGCAAGTCACCCAACTGTTCTATGATTTCTCTAATGGCCTATGTTGCTTTCTTTATCAAGTCCTTCTGCTCAAGAATAATCTGGATACATGGCCAAATTTTAGTCATGTAATTCAAAATATCTTTCCAAATGCTTTCCTTAGATTGGGCCAAGGTCTGTCTAATAATTGATTCTCTCTCTTATTTTTGTAGCCTTTCTATCAGCCTCTGAGATTTTTGAGCTTTGGCAAGATGTGAAGCTTCACTCCTGGTATTCTGATCTTGTAGTGCTTTGAGTTGTCCCTGGAATTTTTTAATCTCCTTTGTCTAAAGTGACAAATTCACAACAGCCTTTGTCAATTGTTTAGCAGCATCTGTAGATTGTGTATAAGGTGTAGTTTATGTTGCATCTATTGTGGTGGGAATTGATGTGAGAGGTACAATATCTAGAGGAACCATGGACACTCTTGAACTCTGCTCCTTTTCCTTAATAATTTTCTCTAGTTGTGTCTCCATTTGTCTAATTTAAGCATTTTTTTCCATGATTAACTTCATCATGTATCCTTTCTGAGTCTTTGATTCTTCAATGTCTTTTGTGATAGGATCTGCAGTTGCTGGAAATTTCAGCTTGTTCCTCAATGTTGCAATGTCTATACTATTTTACTTTATCAACTACTCTACGGCTTTCATTTTTTCTGGATCATAACCCATCTTTGTAGGTTTTAACCTTGTATAAAAATTATCTGCAAATGAATTCTTAAAGAAAAAAAAAAGCAATAGCGAGAGCATAAAACATAAAACATATATACATAGATATTTTTCCTATGGATCCCAAATTGAACCTACCAGCTTGATTTTTCATTATATTCCTTTTAGTGTTACAACACATATATATACATGCCAAAGCATTCATAAACCCCAAACCATTACCCCTATATTAAAACATAACCATATTTCCCTTGACCGGATCTACAAAATACTAGGGGCCAAAAACCATCATGCCCCAAAACCATGTGAAAACCATGCACAAAACCATAAGCGGATCCACCCACCGAAAAATAGGGTCCAAAAAAATTTTCAGATAGGGGGGACTCCCACCCCCGCTATGCCCAACGCAACGAACAGGGGGGGCTATCCCCCCCTTGACTAATCATGGAAAGAATATAACACATACCCAATAATACTCACCACTAAATCCTCCAAGGATTTGATTCTAGTATCCTTTGCTAGAGAAGAAATCTTCAACTGAGACTGAATATTAGAAAGTGAAGCCTTAAATTTAGAAACAGTCATAGTAGTATTGTTTAGAGTGGAACAGATCATTTCACCTATTTGTTTATGCATCTCCATTTGGTCAATGGGATGTATATATTTAATATCAAACTCAAAATCTTTCTTCTTATAATCTGATGTTGATTTAGGCTATGGGATTTGAGCCTCAAGGAAGGCCATCTGCATCCTCCCTTTCTCTGAATAAAAACTGAAAGCAGTCTACTCTGTGAGCTAGAAGTCTGCTTCAAAAACTAAGTGTAAGTGTTATTCTTAAGAATCTCATTCTTAAGTTTGATTTCTCTAAATCTATCAAAAAATATATTTTCTCTCTCTACTTGAATAAAATTTGTAGTTTGGACTGTCTTAATGATCCTGGGACACTGATGATATTGTTGGAGATGCAGCAAATTTGTTTCCTTCCTGAGAGGAAGATGGTGTTTCCTTGAATATCATGGCAACCTCTTGTCCTAGATTCTTCTATGAATCTGTTTTAGAATTCAATTTAGTTCTCTTCCTGTACATAATATTAAACTTCTTTCATGCACTGTTTGTCACTAAACGTGACTTTTCTTATCTCTATCTCTTGGTTGCTTGATCCTGAGGAATAGGAGTTTGAGAAGTAGAAGTAGAAACCAATTGCTCCTCAGCTTCTTGCAAAGTATTTTCTACCCAAGTCAACTGGTTCACACATCTTTCAATTTTAGGCCTCTAAGTATGAGTATATGGAGTGGTTTTTTTTTTCCAATCTCAATTTCAAAATTATGCCCAAAGGGTCATAGGACCATGTGAAACTTAAGCTGAACTTCATTTCTTTGAGAAGCTTATTTTCTTCTTCTCCTATTGACCTGCTATTACACACAAAAGAGCTAATTTGTGTTTTAATTCTAAACTGGGATTTCTTCTTTGTTGAAACAAACTGTATTTAATCTGAATTGAGAATTTTTCTAATATATTCTAGTGCAAATATCCTCACGTTGAGGTATTTTTTAAATTTGAATGATGCCAAATCACACCCATACACTCTGATTTTGGTGTAATTCTGGCACAAGTACCAATTTCCAATCTTTGTTTTCTCTGTTAGGTGTAAAATTATTTGTATCTCCTCACTGATCCTTGGCTCTACTGAAATGTCTAACACACTCATTGTTGGGTGTATAAACTTCTCAATGTATTGTTTGTAGGTGAATTCTTCCTTCTCCTTCATCACTAGGGAAGTCCAGAATACGACTGACTGTTGATTCCATTCTTCATCTAACTTCTGCATAACAAATTTAAATCTATTTGCCTGATAATATATAAACATGTAAACCATAATTGAAGTATATTTTAATGCTCCCTCAGTTGGTAACTTCAAGAATTGTTCATGAATACTATCAGCCAAAAATTAACTGAAATTGAAGATAATGGAAGGCTTATTGCATGTGGAAATATGGACAAGAAACCTAGAATGGGTTCATCTACCCACTAATCAGAATGGTAGCCTGAAATGTAGGATATCACAGATATGAATTTCTTGGCTTGATCAGGGAAAATTGAGGAAGGATAAGGTGGATTTTTCCTTGGTAATTGAGTGTTTTCAGGTAGGAAAAGGTAAAAAATTTCGGGCTCTCTTAGCAAAACCAAGCTTTTGATATAATTTTTTCAATGCTTTTATTGAGAATGGGCCCTACTATTTTCCACGGAGGGGGCCTGCATCATTTTTTCTATGGCTTTGGCAGTAATGGTGAAGAGAATTTCACCAGTAGGGGCTATGATTTCTCTATGGTTAGGTACATAGCATTCTAGGCATTTTCTTGTGAATTAAAGAGAATGGAAGGTTTGGGGAAAATCTAGTGGGGGAGATTGGACTCCCAAAGTCCAATTTCATTTGTTTTGTCTACAAAATTATCTTCGAGCCAACAATAGAGTTCAAAGAGTTCAAACTCACACTGTGTCTCAGAAATTTTATAATCTTTGTTAGCTAATGGAATATGGTCCAAATCTACAAGAGCGTGGATAAGGGAATTAACATAATCCTCATGTTTCTTCTTCTTGGGAGGCATCTTATTAAATGGGAATTCACGGAATCAGGGAGGGAACAATGAAGATTACCGGGAATGTAGGTTTGTCATAGATAGGAGAAGGAATTGGGACGTTGGTTCTCAATCGCAGGTTTGATCACTTGGAAGAACTTGAATGCCCATTGGAAACCTATACAATGAAAAGGAATGGAGAAATTGTGTAGCAGAAAGGAAGAAATGGTGATGTAACTGGGTTTTTAAATATTTTCAAGGGTTTTCTATTGTAGGCGCGGTTTTTTTGAGGTTTTCAAACGGTTGCTCAGGAGAATTAAATGCATTAACGATAATTCCCGGGAAGGGGATAGATTTGGTAACGGATAGGACTACGTGGCATGAAATGAGTAGAGGAAGGAGTGCGAGTAGGGACAACGAGAAAGAGATGACGGTAGGATGTTTTCATAGGGGGTCAAGCACGATAAGTGGTTTGAGTCAGGGAGGGGGTGCAGAAGATAGAGGGCGTGCCACGTTGTGTGGGACCTGGTGGGGGGAAACCACCTTTTCGAACCACCCCCACACCCGACAGTAAACACGGGACAACAAGGAAGGGACGAAAAATTACATAAGCCGTTAATTTGGTGTGGTGGTTGATCAGGCGAATAAGAGATGTGTGTGCTTTAATCACAAGCAAAAAATTATTCTTGTTGTGTAGCGACCTTATAATAATCCTGAAATTCAGGTTTTAAAACATAATACATTTGAAAAATTAGCATTTTTGCGCTTTTTTACATAATCTTTTGAAACTTAGGCTAAAATTACATAAATTTACCCTTTGAACTCTAATCAACCACATTTATCTTTTAATTGAAAATTTTCACCTAGTGCTAAACCAACCTTTTATTCATTCTTAAGGGTGCATTTAGACTTGCAACCCTCATTTCAGTTCTTAGGAAAAACTAAAGCCTATTCTATCCTATACCTTATTTCTCCATTGATTTAGCTTAAAAAATTGAACCAATACCATTTTTGTACCTAACTAACATTACCCAAGATTAACAGTTTGGCTAATCTTATCCTCTAATCTAATTAACATAAATTTAAACTTGTTTGACCATGATTAAACTATATGATTAAACAAATGACTAATGATTGTGGCATTTTGAACAAGTTGCACACAACCTTCATGTTATTTAACAGAATGAAACTATATATAAGTAGTGGAATATAGACTTGCAACACTTTCAATATTATTTTTTTTTCTTTTTCTTTTGTGGGGTTCTCATATTTATTTTTATTCTTTTCACTGTGTTTTTTCTTTTCTTTTCTCTTTATTCTATTTTTTAAATACACTCTTTTCATTTTATTTTATATATATTTTTTGGAAATCATTTGCAAATTTAAATATTATTTTCAACATGATATAACTGAGATAAAATATCCAATCACATTGAGATCCTATAAATTATAGGACCCTAACACACCTAATACTAGGTTGCTTCAAATAATTCTTAATGGATTGCTCTCCAAACAATTTCCAACAAGAGTCACGAATCAAACTGTTAGAAGTTTGCTAAAAAATTATCTTCAATTATGCCACTAGGCTATTCCAAACCTTGACCAATAGACTGCTCCAAATTTGCAACTAATGAATCACAATTTTGTCAACCACAGGTCCAAAATGTCCAAGTTTGAATACTCCAACTATATTAGGCCCAAATGCTTCATATAATGAGCTACATGTTTGAACACATTAGTGAGAAAATATGCTATAGAACCAAGAGTATAGGCCTACCAAGGTATGTCTAACATCCAATAGATGTCATTGATCTGATATTTTATGAGAATTTCTACACATGTCTGAATATTCACAATGCCACATATTTGAATTTTCCATTGCTCCAAATACGAAATTCATAATTATCTTTGCCACAGGTCAAAATTTGCACAGAGGTTAAGTATAGGTCTGAATATCCTTGAGGTTATAGGGGCCAAGGATATTTTTTTGTTCTAAAGAGTTCTGTCTCCCATCGAATGTTATGCAACCAACTCACAAAATAGAAGAAAATATATATTGACAACTTAAAAAATTATCCACTTCAAGGGGGGAACCTATTTTACAATACATAAATGAACAATTATTGGATGATTCAAATGAAAAATCCTACTTTATATATATAAGAGTCTAAGGGGTCACAATATAATCAGAGCCTACATAACAATAATAACGTAAGGGCACAACAATAACAATAGTGGGCTTCTATGGGGCACAATAATAACAATATGGGGACTACATGGTCACAACAATAACAATAAGGGGGCTACACTAACAATAACAATAAGGGGCTACAATACTACTATAGGGACCTAACATGCCCCTCTCCTTCAAAAAAGTGTTGTCCTCAACACTTGAGTAGTTATAGATGATTTTGTATAAAATAAGTTTATGGTCCAAAAGACCATAGTAATTAACACAATAATTCCATTAAATGTTTTTTATGCTCCTCTTTTTTACTTCTTCATATCCACACTTCTTTTCTTATCCTTGACCAAGTTGGTGATCAATTGAATGAGTTTGGTTTGACATATATACTTGTTCGAGTATGTTTTGAAGAGACACATTTTTTGGAGTATTAAGCCAACATGAGAGTTGACCTATACAAAAAAAAAATCCATAAATGTTATGCCTAAGATAATATCACAATTTATCAATTAAATCATGGATTGTAGCCTCACCACCTCTGCATGACATTTTATTTTTCTGAGTGAGAATGTTCATTGGGATGATCTTGTGCTACCAATATATTCTTTGATCAGTTGAGCCTACATTTATAGTGACATCCATATTTATTAAGTCCCTTTTTAACAAACTCACTTTCTTACCACCATATGTTGTAAACTAGCTCAATTGGTTTGTCCTTCTAGGTTCTAAGTGAAAATGAATATGTAGGCACTTGAATTGTTCATAACAAGTCATACTTGGTTCCTCTATTCATAATGTTGCTTGTATAAAAGAATTGAAAATCATTTACTATCTTAGGAAAACCATAACATATATTGTCATATTCAAATCAACTTTAATAACATGAGATATGATGCTAGATATGAAAATTATTATATGTGCAAGATCTAGAGAAACTTCAAAAATTGAAAAGAAGCCTAGAGTCATGATATGTTCTATTATAAGAAGCGCTATAGAACTGCTACAAATGTTTGCCCTGTATTGTATGCAACCATATGTCAATTTTTAGGCCTACGAATTCTTTTGGATTCTTTTTTTCAACCACTTCATTCCAATCATTTATTCATGTTACACCATCTATGTATGCCACACTTACCACACTTATATGTCTAAGGCTGACATTATCACGTTATGTCTTCAAAAAACATACGGAGGTTGGGATCGATGGTCTATCCTATTTCCATCTCATAAATAGGTCCATTTGTTGTCACAATTCAATTGTCATAGGTCTAACAAGGAATGTGGATACCCTGCAGTGAAATTCTCTACAAGAGACAAGATCAATTTTACATCAAAATTCATTGTAGAATATGCTTCAAACATGGGAACCCAAATGTTCTACTAGAAACACAAATAAATGTAGACCCAACACCCTCATAACAACATTTTCCATTTTTACCCAATGCTTATACTTAGGGCTTTATCACTATCAAAATATGCTTCTTTCTCTAAGGAATAACTAGGGCTTGACATCATCTTTCAACGATGTTAGGTATTCTTCAACAATGCTAGGGTTTCATCATATTCAAGAATGCCAAGGTCATGCTTAGGAATTCATTGATAATGGTAGGGTTTCATCATCTTCCATCACTGAAATCAATAAAAAATTAATCCAATAGATACCAAGCCCAATGTATATACTTCATATGTTACAAAGTATTCTTAAATCATGAGACTTCTTCTCATGCACTTAAAATCCCTCTATGTATACTTCTTTTTCTCGATTAAGAGAAAAAATATCTCATCCACCTAGTGCAGAAACAATGATAATAATTTTAATAGAAGTGTACCTCAAAACTGGAGCAAAAGTATTTGTCATGATCCTCTTCCTCTTTTTGGGAGAACATTCTTAAATAGTTATTTTATGCTCCCCTCTCTTGCATGCTAAATCATTGACTTCTCTTCAACACATCAAGGTATACTTCAAGCTTTCTAATATGTTTGATATCTCTGAGCTTAGTGCAAATCATGATTTTGGGAAAGTCCTCTTGCTTTTCCTACACCATGAGGAATTTTCTTATCTCCTTGTTTCTTAGGCTTTACCACAATCCACAGTCTGAATCAAGGATTACTAGGCCCTAAAACAGGACATACTCCCCATGATTTATCGTACATCCCATCTTAGGACTACTAGGCCCAACGAAGAGCACCCACCTCTCAGAACTTACCATATATCCCTCCATTCACAAGTTGAGGATTCCTAGACCCACCGAGGCAACACATTATCCAACTTTACTGCAACCCATAGTCTGGTTCAAGGGTTACTAGGCCATGTTTTATATCAATTCAGAGATCCACCTCACTCAACTTTGAATCCATTTGACAATTAAGCTCAATCAAAGTATGAGAACCCATCTCATCAAGGCTATCCGAAAATGGCAAGGTTAGGCCAAAAAAACTGTCACACTCGGCAAAAAACCATGCCAAGACAGAAAAAAACCAAATGCAATACCATGCATGCCAGGTCTAGAAAGGAAAACATACATGCAAATAGATACCTGCCAAGAATCATGTTGTAGGTTCTTGATTCCTACTCCTCCTTGCTTGCTCCTTCCTTCTTCTTTCTTTTTTTTCCTTTCTTGCTCCAATGCCAAAGTGCTCCAAGAAAACTCTAAGTGTCCAAGAGTGTGAGAGAGAGAGGGAGAGATAATAGTGAGAGAGCTTCAAAAAATGAACTAAAATTTTTTTTGAGCCAAAATCTTTCCAATTGATCCTTAGAAGCCTTTTTTATCAATGAGGCCTCTATTTTCTTCTTTTTCCATTATTTTCTTTCATTTTACTCCTCACATGAAACCTGTGACCTTTCACCTTCATTTTCTCCTATTTTCCATTATTTTCATAAGTAAATGTGCAAAAAGTTCCATTTTACCTTTCCAAATCCTTTTCCATTGCCTTTGCTAATTTCCTTAACCATAATAAATGAAATGAACACCCACTATGATGTTTTTCCCAACATTCAGCTTAGAATAAGTGTCCCATCAACTGTGGTTATTATTTTTCCTTTATTCAATTTTATTACATGGAATTTTCACTAGGGTTGTTACAGAGCCCTCCCCTTTGGGGGACACCATCCTCGATATTCAATCACACATATACCTCAGCGAAACCACCAAAAGACAACATATTTCTCATGGAGCTTTATCTCATAGCTCGATGTAGTATTTATAATGATCACCCTGTTGAAATTGAACCCATTATGAAAACATAACAACATGATATTTATATTGACATGACACCCATACCACTTATTGGAGCTTTATAACATAGTTCATGGCGGTATTTACATCCATATACATATGTACATATACTTGAATATCACATCAAAACGTATATCAAAACATTATCAAAACATATACCAAACAAATACCAACATCACACCAAAACTACTTTGCCTTAACCGAAAAACAACAAAGGATACATGGTTTGCATCTGATTCGCCATCTCCCATGTAGCTTCATCAGGCCCAAAGTGATTCCATTTCACTTCAACTTGCTCTATTTCTTGGTTCTCGAGCATGAACATCTTTTTCTGCAATATGCACTGAGGCTCCGGCTCAAATTCTCCATCTAGTTCCACCTGTAGTACAAACCAACCAATCACATGATCAAGATCTTTAACATACTTCTTAAGAAATGATATATGAAAAACATCATGGAATTTCACTGGAGAAGGCAGTGCAAGCCGATAGCTAACTGGTATGATCCTCTCAATGATCCTGAAGGGTCAATAAAATTGTGGTGCCATCTTGGCACATGATCCAATCCGCAATGATCTCTTCTTGGGATTGATGCACAAGTACACCTGATCCCCAACCTGAAAATTCTTGAACAACCTGTTCCTGTATGCATAAATCTTCTTCCTATATTGTGGTGTTTTCAAGTTCTTCTTTATCACCAGCATTTCTTGTTCCATCTCTGCCAACATCTCTGGTCCAATCAGTACTCTATTAACTGGATCGCTTCAATTGATAGGATTGTTGCAACTCTACCCATACATAGCATCAAATGGACTCATCTTCAATGAATCACGATACCCGTTGTTGTAGGAGAACTCTATCAGTGGAAGATACTCTTCCCACTTGCGTTTTTGATGCATCACATACATCCTCAACATATCCTCCAATATATTGTTGACCCTCTCAGTCTTCCCATCTGTCTACAGATGATAAGTTGTGCTGAAGGCCAAATTGGTGCCCAAACCTGCAAACAACTCCTTTCAAAACTTGGAAGTGAACTTTTCATCCTTGTATGACACGATATTATTTGGAACTCCATGCAAACTGACTATGTCTCTGATGAACATGTTGGATCATAAAAAGGTATCTTTTAAACACCTAATTAGCTTACATTAATTATCAATCCGGGAGTGACTTTTTATTTCAAGAGTGTACTCTGTCTGAGACTGCAATTAACTAAGAGTAATGCTATGAAATATGTATTACATTATTCTAGATACAAGAGTAAATGGATGCTTGTAAATAAATCCAATTACAGTGACATGAATGGAAATACTCTGAAACCTTAACTACTCATCCTGCAAAACATCAATCAGGGATACAGTAATAATAACTCATTCCCTTAGAAATCGATGCACCCAAAATCACACTGGGACAAGATAACCAATCTGGGAACTTGGAAGCAGTAACCAATGTCCTTTACAGTTGGTGTTCCTGTTCTTTAAGCAATCAAAATTAAATCAAACTTGAACTGCTTTCTAATGAAAATAACTGAAAAGATCTTCTTCTAATAATAAGAGTTGGAAAGGAACATCAACTTGTAATTCCTATGTTTACACAGCAACTGTAAACAATCTATATGCTAATTTGAACCTACGAATCAGAAATGAATAATAAACAGGAATGGAACAGCAAACATTAATTAAACAACAATTCTAAATTTAACGCAATCAGGCAACTAATCTTAATACTTCATCCCTGTCGACCGCCAACACTATGAAACAGTCAATTGGAATGAATCATAAATCAATGGAACAACAACGCTTTATAAAATATAGCAAGATGAATGAAATAGTAAATACGATCCTTGCTAAGATAGAATAGCAACGCAATTCATTAATGTATACAGCAAATCCAAATTCGATCCAACAACAATCAAATAACTTTGTAATCGTAATGAATGCAATTATCATACAATAGAAGTCAAAGGATATAATACAAACAGCAGATCAATTCCACCAGGGCCGGGCCCTTAGCACCAGTGAAATACTGCTGGGTTACTCCAGAAATTTAAAAGATGAAAATGAAACGTGCCTTTTATATTAATCGAGCATAGAGTATTACAGAGACCGCTCTCTAAAGCCGAAATTCAATAAAACACAATATTACAAAAGAAATGTTTTGAATCCAAGAATCTCTCCTTTCCCTAATCACTAAAGGCGTTGCCTTATATATCAGACTCTGACGGACAAGACAAGGAATAAGATGAGGCTTGAACAGTGATCCCTCGGGATTTCGATCCCGAGGGATTCGCTTCCCTTCTTTTAGTTATCACATGATTTACTTTGACTGAAGTTGAGCTGTCCCCTACCTTTTCTTAGCGATGTGTTCGAATTTCCTTGTCTTTGGCAGGATTTGGTCTAATGCTGGAGGAACAACAGTTGCATTTATCTCAGCCTCGCCTCTGGTATAGCTGTTCACCTCGCCTAATTCCTTTTTTTATCAACAAAAAGCAATCTTGAGTCATCTTTTTACAATAAACATAAATCTTTACAATTCTACCATAATTCTTGTAATAAATCATCTTTCTAGGGTAAAAAGGATTATGTCTAAAGTAAAAGAATGAGAAAACACACAGTGATTTCATACCTTTGCCACTGCTCAACAGAACACTCTTGTTACATCACTAGTTGAGTATGTAGTCTTCATTGGAATGAAGCGTGCAACCTTTGTCAACCTGTCCACAACAACCATGATGGAATCATGTTGTCTAGTAGTCCTAGGAAAAATTGTGATGAAATCCATGGAAATGAACTCCCATTTCCACTTTGGAATCGCAATTGGTTGTAGCAGTCAACCTAGATGCTTACACTCTGCCTTAAACATCTGAAAATCTAAACATATAGCTAAAAATTGTGCCACATCCCTCTTTATATTCGGCCAATAGTAGAACCTCTTTACTGTAGTTAATGTTTTTTGGTAGCCTGGGTGACCCGAATATGGTTTCGCATGAAATTCCCTCAATATCGCCTTCTTGAGCTCACTACTATCTAGCACATATATCCTATCCCTGAACATGACCAAGCTATCCTTTGTGATACAATAGTCCAAATCCTATACACGTGTACATGTACCTATACCACCACCCGTATATGTACCTGTAACACCACTCGTACCTGTACCTATACCAACACCTGTACATGTACTTGTACTTGAGCCACTAACTGTACCTGTACTCTGCTGCAACCTGTGCATAATATCCACATACTTGTGATCCTGTTGACCTTCTTGCAAGATCATATCCTGTAATTTTATCACGTAGGAGCTCATAGCTTCTATGTGGTTTAATAGTATCAGCATACTAAGAGCATATGCAACCTTGTTCTCCTTTCCCTTGATGCACCTGATTTCAAAGTCAAATTCATTGATCGTGGCCAACCATATGGATTTCCTAGCATTCAAATTCAACTGGTAAAACTAGTACCTCAACCCAATGTGATCACTCATCAGTGCAAACCTCTTGCCAAGAAGATAGTGCCTCCACATCTTCAGTGCATGTATGATCACTGCTAGCTCAAGATCGTATGTTGGGTAGTTTTTCTTATGCTCATTTAGTTTGCGTGACTCATAGAATACTACTTGTCCATCCTACATAAGGACTCCACCAAGTCCTCTCTTGCAAGCATCCGTACACATTACAAACTGCTTGTCTAGATCTGAAATATTTAACACTGGAGCATGTGTCAACAATTGCTTAAGCTACTCAAAACTAGCCTCACAATCCTTTGTCTAATCAAAATTCTTACCTTTCCTCTGCAATGGTGTAACAGGATAAGAAATATGTGAGAATTTCCTAATGAACCTTCAATAATACCCTGCCAATCCAATGCATGATCTCACCTCATCTACATTCTTATGAGCTACCCACTCCATGATGGTTCTTATCTTTTTTGGGTCTACTGCAATTCCCTCCTTGGAGACAACATGTCCCAATTAATGTACCTCAGTCTGTAAGAAGCTGCATTTGTTGAGATTAGCATACAACCGATGCTCTCTCAACAACCTCAACACTCTTTCCAAATGCTCGGCATGCTATTCCTCATTTTTTGAATATACCAATATGTCATCAATGAACACAATAAAAAAATTGTCCAAATAAGAATGCAACACATTGTTCATCAAACACATAAATGTGGCTGGGGAATTAGTCAAACCAAATGAAACTAAAAAAAAAACATAATTCCCATACATGGTCCTGAATGCGGTCTTATACATGATCCAGGTGGATATTGGTGGCCACCCACCTATTCCATTTGGACCCCCACCATTGGTTCTTGCAGTTTTTTGGTTTCAGCACAACTTACTATTTTTAGAAATTTTTTGGGTCCTGAACTTCCAGAGCCGTTTTGAGGCCCTAATTATCTAGGTGGATATTGGTGGCCACCCACCTATTACATTTTAATCCCCACCATCGGTTCTTTCATTTTTTCTGTTTCAGCACAACTTACTATTTTTAGCAGTTTTTCGGGTCTTGAACTTCCGAAGCCGTTTTGAGGCCCTAAATGATGTTTTTTGGAAAAACGGCAGCAACAAGGAAGTTACTTCAATGTTTCTCATGTAAAAAATTTGTATTCCTCATATATATATTTCTAATGAGGTATAGAGCGCATGGGATGAAGATCATATGCCAAAGTTACGTCCTCAGGAAGTTGATGGACCAATTTACCCAAACGGGGCCCATATTTTTTCCGCTTCATCTCCTACGGTTAGGTTTTTGGATGTTTAGGGTTGTCCATTATTTCTCAACAATAAATAGGTATTAGAGCCTCATTGTAACATATTTTAGAGGTGTGTAGTTGCCACACTTCTTCTTAAATATAAGCTACCAGCAACCTAGCTAGTTTATTTCCATTATGTCTGTAAGCTAATTTCTGTTATTTGATATTAATGAAATGAAGTTTTATTTACACTGAATCTCTGTGTTTATGTTTATTTCTATATATTATTGTGTTCCTTCATAATTTGGATCAGCGGTATCATATAGGTCTGCTCTTTCTCTATTTTTCTTTTCATGTCCCCAATGAGGTCAGGGTATTAGGAGTTAGGGCTCGATCTGGTTGAACGATTGAAAGATTAGCCTCGCAAACCCTGAAAACCTCCCATGGTGGAAGACAAGAAATATGAAGGAGCAGGAGATCCTATCAAATTATTGCTCGAGGACGCCCTTGAGAAACAAAGGAACGTGATGATGGATCACTTTTCCCAGATCCTTCAACAGATGCCCACCGACGGCGCATCTACATCCAACAGTCACTCTGGATGCGCCTCTCCTTTCAAGGTACAAGTCAAATTTGACATTCCTATATTTGAAGTCCAGATAGATGTAGATGCTATAGATATACGGTTGAATTTTTTGGAAGGGTATTTCTCGGTCCATGATTTCTTCGACCAAGAAAATATTACTTTTAAACACCTCAAAGCTGCCCCCCATGTCAAAGACTGGTGGGAAATCTACTGTGAGCAGAAGGACAAGAGGGAATCCTCTCTATTCTCAGGTGCACCCACTTCCAAGGCACCCAAATTAGATGCATGTTCTAATCCCGAGTCAGAACCAGAAAAGGGAAATGAAAAAGGGAAGAAGATAATTGATGCAGATCCCAGTGCCATTGTTACCACCACCAAGCTCCAAAGGGAGGATCCCGATGATCCAGAGGATGGGGAGTGCCTCTTCCATTCGCAGATGTGGGTGAAGGGTTCCCCATTACAATTCCTTGTCGATAGTGGAAGCCAAAAGAACCTCATCTTAGCAGAGGTCATGAAGTGGCCTGGCCTACCAACCATAACACACTCACAGTCGTATACCATCAGGTGGCTCACCAAGGAAGGTATCTCCGCATCCGCTAGTAGTTCTGCCTTCCATATAGCATCAAGCCATTCACGGATGAGGTATTGTGTGATGTTTCTCCTCTTGATGTGTTTGATGTATTATTTGGCCAAACATAATTTTGGAAGAAACATGTTGTGTATGATTCTAGGCCTCGTTTTATTGTTATTAATTTGGGAAATGAATTGTACAAGATACCGGAGGTAGTATCACCTCCTACCATCTCTTTGACTACTGCAAAACAACGAAGTGAGATTGTTTCCCAAAATAGGAAATTTATTTTCCTTACAATTCGCCCACAGGGAAAGAAAAAGAGTGTGGCCACGACAACAATAGATGGACAAAGTCGTGGAGGAATACGAGGACATTTTCTCCTCACCCACAGAGGTTCCTCTACACTATCAGTTCAAGCACTCCATTGATCTGACCCCAGGCACGCCGCCAGCTGATATTTCCAGACCTCATCTGACCACACAGACAAAATCCACACATGTACTGTCTGAGGCTGATAAAGAAACCAAATTTATTGAACCCATCCAGCACGTCTGCCAGCAGGTCCATGACATCTTCGACAAATACAATACCAAGTTCAATAGAATTTACCTCATCTCATGGAGGAACTCAACGCAATGGGGATCATTTATTCCTAAGGGGGGAGGAATGATCCAGGTGGATATTGGTGGCCACCCACCTATTCCATTTGGACCCCCACCATTGGTTCTTGCAATTTTTTGGTTTCAGCACAACTTACTATTTTTAGCAGTTTTTCGGGTCCTGAACTTCTAGAGCCGTTTTGAGGCCCTAATGATCCAGGTGGATATTGGTGGCCAACCACCTATATCATTTGAACCCCCACCATCGGTTCTTTCATTTTTTTAGTTTCAACACAAATTACTAGTTTTAGAATTTTTTCGGGTCCTGAACTTCCAGAGCCGTTTTGAGGCCCTAAACGGCGTTTTTTGGGAAAACAGGAAGCAACATGGAAGTTCCCTTCATTTTTCTCATGTAAATTTTTTTATTACTTGGATAGATATTTCTAACGAGGTATAGATCGCATCAAACAGAGATCATATGCCAAAGTTACGTCCCTAGGGAGTTGATGTACCGATTTACCCAAACAAGGCCCATAGTTTTGGTGCTTCATCTCCTAGGGTTAGGTTTTTGGATGTTTAGGGTTTTCCATTGTTTATCAACAATAAATAGGCCTTCGAGTCTCATTTTAACACAGTTCAGAAGCCTATATTGGCCACATATCTTCTCAGAGATAAGCTACCAACACCCTAGCTAGTTTATTTCCATTATGTCTGTAAGCATATTTTTGTTATTTGATATTAATGAAATGAAGTTTTATTTCCGCTGCATCTCCATGTTTATGTTTATTTATGTATATTATTGTGTTCTTGTATAAATCTGGTTCAGTATATATCCTCTTCTTTGATGTGTACTTGGTGATATCCCGATCTCAACTTGATCTTACAGAACATTGCTGCTCCCTTTAGATGATCAAACAAATCATCAATCCTCGGTAATGGATACCTATTCTTGATGGTCACTTTGTTTAGCTTCATGTAATCAATGCACAATTTGAGAGTGCCATCCTTCTTCTTCATGAACAACATGGGTGCACCCCATGGTGATACACTTGGCCTAATTTATCCCTTGTCAAACATCTCTTTTAGCTGCAACTTTAATTCTACCAACTCAGGTGTGCTCATCCTATAAGGTGCCTTTGATGTTGGAGCTACTCCTGGCACCAACTCAATAGAAAAGTATACCTCCATCTGAGATGGAAACTCGGAAATCTCAACTGGAAACACATCCTGAAACTGTTGCAAAATTGGATACCTGCTTAAGACTTTTGCATCCTTAGCTTCCATACCTTTGTCACTAGAGATATGAACTATGAATAGCACACACCCTTTCCTACGACTATGCTTGGCCTACATGGCTATCACCATCCTAAATGATGTCTTCTTTTCCTGTAATACTCTTGGTTCCCCATTGTCATCCAAGCACTCAATAGCTTTGTCATAGAAATCTACCTTGGTCCTGTGAAGGTATAACCAATCCATACCCAATATCATACTATAGGAACCCAGTGCTATATGTTAAAGTGCACAAATGTAGGCATCCCATTTAACTCAAATGCACATGCTCTTACCCAATGGTGAACTCTTTTCTTCGTACATGTAGCCAATTGCACTAACCAAGATTCTGCATGCATTTCTTTACTCAAGCCACACTTATTCACCAAGTCAGGACTAACATAGCTATAATTAGATCCATGATCAATCAAAATAGAAATAACTTGATCACAAAGCTTACTGTCCATCTCAATGATAGATGCATGGTGCTCTTCCTACCTTTTTTCCGCAGTTGCATAAATACAAGTAATTCTCTACCCAACACCCCCAACAGTCTGTGCCTCCTATGCAATATATATATTAGGCCTACCACCCTAGTTCTCGTGAAAATCTCTCCTAAGTTGCTCCTCACGGCATGTCCAACACTCCAACTATCATGTACCATTACCTCCATGTTTCTAATATGTTCTATGCTACTATTGTGATCCATGTCCCTGCCTAGCTACATTAAACTTCTTCTGAGGTGCCACATTATCTTTCTCATATGCATTTTGAGGTCTTTCTCTCTTAGGCCACCATTTACCTTTATCTTTCCATTTCCATCCTTTCTAAGACTCGTTCTTGCACTTTGACTGTTCATAACAATGCTTCAGCTTCCCAATGAATTCCTCAAGTGTATGAGGCTCATCATAGTCAATCTGATCTCTAAATGCTAATGGAAAACCACTGAAAAATAGCTAAACTTTGGCCTTTTCATCCTCAAGATATGGGACATACCTCAATAGCTCCAAGAACTTTGTCATGTACTCCTCATCTGTCATTGATCCCATCTTTATCTCATAAAATTATTTAGCCTTGTTGTCATAGTACCTCTCTAACAAGTATTTATTCCTAAAAAATCTTTTGAACTCATGAAAACTCAAGTCTTTTGTCCTGGTGTGTCTTACCCACTTCACATCTTCCCACCAAATGTTAGCTTTACCTCCTAGCTGAAGATAGAAATCTTGGCCTTCATGTTATCCGAGTACTCATGTAACTAAAAGAACTTCTTCATCCCAAGTATCTGAGCTTCTGCCTCTTCTAGTTTCTTCAAGTCCCCATCAAAAGTAGGCGGATTTTCTTTCTTAAATTCATCTAGAAATTATCCCTTGTCACTACTCATGTAAGGATGATACCGACGATGATTATGATGTCTATTCAAACCAAAATTAGAATGATACCTGTACTCATTACCCCTTCTATCCGGTGTCCAAAAACCTGCCATCTCTCATGGTATCACCTATATCTGACTTGTGTCTACCAAGAGACCTACTACCATATGCCCCATTAGTTATTTCCTCCTTTCCCTAGCTGATCCAAAGTGGCCCTTGCCGCTGCAATTCTAACAAGCTTTGGAGTATTATTGCATTTACCTCTACTTGTTTCTCTTATGCTTGTATTATCTTGTCATTAAGTGCCTTACATCTCCTTATCTCTTCCTTCAAGCTTATTAATGTGTCTTCCAAATCAGAAAAGTGCCCACCATGCTACTCATATGACTCATAGGGAGAGTCCTTGTAGTCTACCATATTTCTATCCATTGTGATATTTCTCCTTCTAGGCATAATCTGTCAGCTAAACTAAATCATAACAAAACAGCATACCTTAGCGTAATTTATGGAGGATACATCCTGCAAGATCAACCAATCAGCTTATTACATGTATATACATAATCATAACAACATATAAACTTGTAACACATGGGATATCAACACATAAACATCATTCTAGTTGGAGTCCAGTCATTGATGCATAACCATACCAAGTACACTCCATGACCTAATGCATGACAACCTCAACCATACCAAGGTAAACTTGACCACACATAATCACAAGCACGAAAAATACACCAGCATAAGAAACATGTAACCAAGAATGCACAACCAATATAAGTTCAACATATAGTATTCCATGAGCAAGCATACACGGAAAATACACAAGTATGACCTAGCATAAACAAGAAATTCATATACAACATGTAGCAACATGTAAGAAAGTGTGCACGCATGATACACAATCATGAACAACTGATAACTAATCATATACACATGACAACATGTTGAAAACAACACCATCAACCCTTCCATGGCGACACCACTGCCACCATGGCCAACACAACACAGATGCAACAAACACATAAACCATAAGTATAATAAACACATATGCAACCATCAGAAAAGCATGACTAACACATCGCCCATCCATTCCAAGGGTTGAACCATGCTTTGATTCCACTTTATAACACCCTCTTCCCACATCTACCCAAGTAACTAACCAACCAGGTAAACATGTGACGAGAGGATACTATAACGAGATTCAACCTCCTAGGTGACCTTAAGGAAGTTGAATCGACGAAAACACAACATACCGACCTTGTACAACAACAACCTCAACAGATAACCAAACCATTCTGGCATCTTACCCCCAGGTCACACTAACATTTTGACCTCTTTGAGCCATAGTCGCAAGCATAGGCTTGCAAGCCAACGTCTAGGAGGTTATAAACGCAGGCATGACACTGCATGCGCGCATCAAGGGACTCAATTCCTTAGTTCTGTGCCAACTTCCCTATGATTTGAGCCATCTTTTTAGGCCCATAACCCAGTGCTTTTCCCAAAACTTATGAAAAGTTCAAAGATTATAAATAACAACAAGAAAATGATACAGAAGAAATCACATCAATAAGAACTCATCTGGACCTCTTCTAGCCATGAAAGGAATTTTGTCAAACATGTCACAAACATTGAAACTACAAGTGTAAACAAAAAATATAAGCATAGGGGTCTCATACTTATTTGAGAATTGCTAAGAAGCATTAATCCCCTACATCATTAGCTGCAATACAATCTATATGACCACAAATACATTGTGCATTCATTTACAAGTAAAAACATGGAGATATTCATATATCACTACTGTCAACCTACATGTTTATATCTAGCATAATAAAAATAGAAATATAGTGGATACAACAACAATAGAGTCCACATAATAACCAATACATTTATACATCAAATAAAAAAGGAATAATATTCTCATTTATGAATGTAAAAACCAATTGGAGATGGGACTTCCATGTTCCACCCAACCATATATTAGATGATCCAAATATCTCTTCAACCAATCACCCATGTGCTATATTCCAATCATGAATTTGGGACTCATAACCAACCAAAAAGAACCAAACAAGCATGAATGTTACCAGAGTTCTTTGCCTACATCGTGAGGAATTTTCCTGTCTCGTAGTCTCTCAAGATTTACTGCCATCCACGGTCCAAATCATGGATTACTAGGCCCTAAATCGAGACATACTCTCCAGGATTTACCATACATCCCATCCCAATACTACTAGGCCCAATAGAGAGCACCCACCTCTCAGGATTTATCGTAATACAAACCTGGATCATTAGGCCCTAAAATGAGGCAAACCACCTCTATTATTTATCCTATATCCTGCCATTCGCAGGTCGAGGATTCCTAGGCCCACTGAGGCAACACACTATTTGGATTTACGACAACCCACAGTCTGGTTCACGGGTTACTACGACATGTGTTATATCAATTCAGAGATCCATCTCACTCAACTTCGGATCCATCTGACAATCTAGCTCAACAGAAGTATGAGAACCCATCTCATTAAGGTTATGTGTAAATGGAAAGGCTAGGCTATCACACGTGGAAAAAACCCATGCCAAGGCAGAAAATAAGCACATGAAATACCATGCATGCCAGATCTAGCAAGGAAAACATACATGAAAATTGATACCTGCCAAGAATCTTGTTGTAGCTGCTTGATTCTTGCTCCTCCTTGCTTGTTCCTTCCTTCTTCTTTCTTTCTTTTCCTTTCTTTCTCTAATGCCAAATTTCTCCAAGAAAAATCTGTTTCCAAGAGTGAGAGAGAGAGAGAGAGTAATGAGAGAGCTCCAAAAATTGAACTGACAAAAAGTTTGAGCAAAATTTTTCCAATTGATCCTCAAAAGCCTTTTTATAAATGAGGCCTCTATTGATCCAGGTGGACATTTGTGGCCACCTGCCTATTCCACTTGGACCCCCACCATTGTTTCTTTAAGTTTTTCATTTTCATTAATTATAGCAAAATTTACTATTTTGGTAGTTTTTCAGGTCATGAATTTTGGGAGCCATTTTGAGGCCCTAAACGATGTTTTTTTGGGAAAACCCCTCTGCAATTGTAGACCTCGGATATTTCTTTCTAAAGGTGTATCATGTGCATCAAATGAAGATATTGTTGGATATGTGTTATATTCTTTTCATGATTAGTCGCATGCGCGAGGGGGGGGGGGGTGTGTGCAATAAAAGCCATGTATGTTGTGTCGGGTGCAGCAGGGGGGCGGCAGCCACCCCTGTCTGGCGGTTTGTAGGGGTGGGTAGGCCCCTACACTGGGTCCATGGCAGCGCCCCAGGAAAAAAAAAATTGGACCCTATTTTTTAGTGGGCGGACCCGCCCATGGTTTTGTGCATGGGTTTGTACATGGTTTTGGGGCATGATGGTTTTTAGCCCCTCATATTTTGTAGATCCTGTCAAGGGAACTACGGTTATGTTCTATTCTAGGGTTAATGGATTGGGGTTTATGAATGCTTCGGCATGTATATCTATGTGTTGTAACACTAAAATGAATATAATGAAAAATCAAGCTCATAGTCCTTATTTGGGATCTAGGGGAAAATCTCTGTTTATATCCATTTTATGTTTAATTCTCTCGCTATTGTTTATTTTCTATTTTTAAGATTCGTTTGTAGGTAATTTCTGTACAAGGTTAAAACCTATAGATAGTATGCCAAGGTTACGACTCTAGGAAATTAATGTACCAATTTACCCTGACAGGGCCCATAGTCTGGTGTTTCATCTCATAGGGTTAGGTTTTTGGATGTTTAGGGTTTTCCATTGTTTCTCAATAATTATAGGAATTCGAGCCTCATTTTAACATAGTTCAGAGGCATGTAGCCTCCACATCTCTTACCAGAGATGAGCTACCAACACCCTAGCTATTTTATTTCCATTCTATCTATAAGAATATTTTAGTTATGAGATATTAATGAAATGAAGTCTTATTTCTACTTCATCTCTGTGTTTATGTGTATTTATGTATTTTATTGTGTTCCTTCATAAGTTTGGATCAATGGTATCAGAGCAGTCTTCTCTTTCTCGATCCTTCTTT
Source organism: Pinus albicaulis (assembly GCA_034641835.2). Lineage (NCBI taxonomy): Eukaryota > Viridiplantae > Streptophyta > Pinopsida > Pinales > Pinaceae > Pinus > Pinus albicaulis. Next base: position 1,130,649,702 of record CM076580.1, on the reverse strand, counting down.
GCATGTCCCCAAAGAGGTCGAGGTATAAGGAGTTAGGGCTTAATTTGGTTGAACCTTTACAAGATCAAACTCGCAAACCCCAACGACCGCCCATGGGGGACAAAAATAAAGACGAGGGAGCAGCTTATTCTATCAAAATATTGCTCGAGGAGGCCCTCGAGAAACAAGGAACACAATGATGGATAACTTTGCCCAAATTCTTCAACGATTGCCCATCGACGTTGCATATGCATTCAATAGCCATTCTGGAGGCGCAAATCCTTTTAAGGTACAAGTAAACTTTTACATTCCAATATTTGAGGGCCAAATATATGCATACATCATAGATAGATGGTTGAATCTATTAGAAGGTTACTTCTCAGTTCATGACTTTTCTAACCGAGAAAACATTAGTTTTGCATTCCTCAAAGTTTCCCCCCATGTCAAGGACTAGTGGGAAATCTACTATGAGAAAAAGGACAAGAGGGAACCCTCTCTGTTTTTGGCTGCACCCACTTGGAATTATTTTCGAGATGCCATCAAGGAACAATATTATCCCATGGGGAGCTATGAGGACAAGTACATACAATGGACTATGTTGTGGCAGCAAATGGATCAAGATGTGCATGAGCTGATGAATATGTTCCATACCCTGCGCACAAAATTGGGTATCAAATATTCATAGAAACATTTGGTGCTGAATTAATACAACTATCTGCACAAATACATTCAGGAGGAAATGGATTTCCTCAAAATATCCTTGATTGGTGGAACATACCGGTATGCTGCCAATATTGAGCAAAATTTCAAATAGAAGAAGCGAGACTTTGGATCTGTGAATCAGAAGCAAGGGAAAGGTACCCCCAAACTGCAGAACAAAGGACAAAGCAAAGGCAGGGCGATCCAAGATAAGCTTCCAAAGCTGAAATCAAAGAACAACACCGCGAAGACAATGAAGGACATGGGAAAGTGGTGTGAGTTCCATAACATCTCCACTCACAACACAAGTGAGTGTTGGTCCAAGCATTCACTAGCGGACAAGATGAATGCTTATGAATCGGATGCATGCTCTAACACTGAATTAGAACTTGACAAGGGGAGTGAAAAAGGGAAGAATATTATCGATGCGGAGCCCAATGCCACCATTGCCACGACGAAGATCTAGAAGGAGGAACTAAAAGATCTAGAGGAGGAGGAGCGTCTCTTCCATTCCCAGATGTGGGTAAAGGGTTCCCCGTTGCAGTTCATTGTCGATAGTGGGAGCCAAAAGAACCTCATTTCAGTAGAGGTCATAAAGTTGTTGGGATTGTCAACGATAGCACACCCACAACTGTACACCATCGGGTGGCTTCACTAAGGACGTGATCTTCGTGTCAGCCAATAGTTCCTTCTTCCCTACAGCAACAAGCCCTTCACAGATGAGGTATTACGTGACATTTCCCCTCATGATGTTTGTGATGTATTATTAGGCCAACCATACTTGTGGAAGAGACATGTTGTGTATGAGTCCCGACCTCGCACTATTATTTTTACTTTGGGAAATAAGTTGTACAGGATATCAAAGGTAGCCCCACCTGCCACCATCTCTTTGGTTACTGCAAAACAATGCAGTAAGCTCATTTCCAAAACTGGGAAACTTGTTTTCCTGATGATCTGCCCTTAGAGAAAAGAAGAAGGTTGTGGCCATAACCTCTAGACAAGGCTCCTTTGTATGACAAAAACAAATGGAAAAGGTCATGGAGGAGTATGGGAACATCTTCACCTCTCCCATAGGGGTGCCTCTACACTGTCAGGTCAAGCACCCCATCGATCTAATCCCTAGTGCATCACTTCCCAATGGACTAATCTATCGGCGCTATGTTTTGGAGAATGATGAAATTAAGAGGCAGATTCAAAAGCTGTTGCAGAAAGGTAATAGTCGGCCAAGTTCATCACCCTGTGGGAGCCCGATCATGTTGGTGTAGAAGAAGGATGGGACTTGGAGACTCTTTATTGACTAGCAGGTGCTGAATAATATCACTATTTGGAATAGGTACCCTATCCCACAGACTAATGACCTTTTGAACCAACTCAACAGGGAAAAATATTTCAGCAAGATCGACTTGAAGTCCAGGTATCACCAGGTACCAATCGAACCCTTCGATGTGTGGAAGATTGCCTTCAAAGTTGAGGACGGCCTATTCAAGTGGTTGGTCATGCCTTTCGGGTTAAAAAATGCTCCTACAACCTTCATGAGGCTAACGGAAAACATATTGCGACCATTCACCAACTCATTTTTAGTAGTGTACTTGGATGAAATCTTGATCTTCAGCCAGACTTAGGAAGAGCACCTCCACCACATCTTACAGGTCCTCCAAAAATTGCGGCAAGATAAGTTGTGTGCCAATTTGGAGAAGTACATTTTTTCATGACCCAGGTTCAGTATCTTGGAAACATTATTGATAAGCATGGGGGGGGGGGGGGGGTGTTGTGGCTCATTTGCAGTTGCCTTTGAAATGCTTTTCAGAACACCAAAAAAGCATATATGTTAGAAAATGTAAAAGGTTGTATGTCGAGGAAGAATTTTGATTTATATGTTGGCATATTAACATTTCATGATGAGATTTGAAGGAAGGTAGAAGTATTGGATAACCAGAATAAATCTCAAGAGGGTTTTAACACCATGGAGAATGATCAAGTCGCATGAGTTCATTGAATGAACTATCACAGGGAGTAGCATGGAGAAGATGGAGTTGTAGAGCAGTGACAGCTGAAGAAATAGAGAAATTGGTTAAGGCAGAAAACCTTTATAGGATTTCCAAAGGAGGTGATCGGACGACAAGGATTAAAACGCAGAATTAAAATGAGAGATGGATGGGCCAGGTTGCATCGCAAAGTTAAGCTTGAAAAGTTGCGAAGTGGACACGTGTCGAGTGGAGAGTTCAATCGCATATTGCAAATCGGAAATTTTAGAGTGTATTGTTTGAACATCACATGGTAAGTTGTTTTGATTGAGATGCAATACAAACAGGAGATGGCGTTGTGAAACAGTACAATGGGACCATTGGATCTGGGCGCAGATCAACGGTGGAGGTTAAATCGCAAACAAAGCAGTTTCGCACATCGACAATTATTAAGTTTATGATTTAAAGACTTTGCAAGTTAAACAAAATAAATTGTGATGCGATGAGTATAAGGGCCACGTGTTAGCATAACACATTAGTGCACATCGCACATCGCATAAATTACGGTTTAACCATTATCGGTATAGTAGTCCACTTGAAAGCGAAGATTTGTGATAAGTTGTAAAAGTTGTGATGTTGCGATGTGACATCATCATTGCAACTTCGCATCAGCATTATTATTGTTTACCATTTAAGCTATTTTTTATATTTTCTGACGTGCGATATCGAATAAGTTGCGAAGCGCAATTGCTTCTCATTGGTCAAGTCGTGTGTGGGCCTGTAAACCATAGGTCCGCGGGGTTTGTATAAAGTTGTAGTCGTGTATGCGATAAGGTAATGTGAAGGGGCATCCAATGAATAAAGAGGCATAGGGAGAGTCGGGTAGAAGAATGTATAGTGGCACTGTGGGAAGCACGACAACCGAGTCAGGTCAGGCACTGAGGCATTTTTACAGAACTTAGCAGCTATCGCATCATAACCAGAAAGGACACCTCAGCACTTTGGGGGGATGCATCAGCAACATCAAATTCAGCAAAACGAACGATATTTCCAATTTGAGTTTGTTTTATTGGTATGATTGCATAAGTAATTTTAACAGTTTAGGTAGTCGAGTAGTTTCAATAAGTTGAGAAGTTATGAACTACTTTGATGTATTTAAGTAGGTGGAAATAAAGAAAAGGGGTCTGAGTTTTGGACCTCTGGATGACTGTTAATTTGGTACTAAATTTTCTGAGAAATTAATGATAGAAGATCAAGTTTCCTACACTTGTTGATGTTGATATGTATTTCCAATTTCGCTCTGTGTTTATTCGTATTTGAATGAAGTGAAGTAATGTAACAACTAGTCTCTTAATTACATCTATGAGTAAGAGTTAAATAACCTTAATTTGCGCTCCTTCACTCCATCTCTTCTCTCTTCACAAACTCCTAATGAAACTTTAATAGATTCTGTGTTTACAACATATTATTTCGAGTTTCCTCTCTCTCCATGAATTTCCTCTGAAACTTAAAAGTGGTAGATTCTGTGTTTTCAGCATATCATTTTGAGTTTCCCTTACAGTTCTTCTTTTCATTTCATTCAAATATCAGCATTTTATGGCATTGTGAAGGCTTTCATTATATCATATTGTTGAGGGTATTAATTAATTAAATTCCAAAGGTGTTAAACAGAGGCCATTTCATATTTTAATTGTGACATACATTTATAAAATTTCTTAAGCATTGATTCCTTACCACAGCCAAGAGATTGTTTCTTGAGATACAACATTTTCTAGCGTTGTTGTTGGGGACGAAGAAACAAATTTTATTTTCCTTGGGTTTTTCACATTAATTCCTCTGGTTGTTCAGTGAGGAGGAAATATTTGGCTTTGTTTTTTATTTTCAAAATTCTGGCTTTCAAAAGGCCTCACATGAGGTCAAATACCTCATAGTAGATAGCCCCTACTTTGTCAAATCTAGAAATATTGATTTCTAAAAGGCTCAGAAACCTGAAACTCCTTCCACACCTAATCCTACATTGAATGCTCCTGTCAGCAGTTCTCATACCCTTTGTTTGAATATATTTCCAAGGGACTCTCTTTCTTGGAAAAATATTCTCCTTCCACACCCATTTATGTTCAAGAACCTAATTTAGAAGAAAATTCTTTCAAGTCTATTTCTTTTACCTTCACTCAAGCTCAACCAAATATAGTTGTTGTTCCCTCTGCTATTTTCCCTCAGCTTATCCCTAGATCAGTTTTTCCTCCACCTTCATTCACTTTCACGGCAGGTTCATCAACCTCAACTACCCATGGAGCAGTTAACCAAGGTGTAAATATGGCAACACCAGATTTCTTAATGAATATATATGCACCACTGAATCTTGCGCAACCAATGAATTCCATGCCTCGATAATACCTCAAATTACTTCCTCGTTTCACTGGATAAGATGAAGTAACTGTTGAACAAAATTTACCCTTGTTTTTCACTTTTGCTGAGAATTTAAATGTAGAACATCTTGATGTTGTGATGAGACTATTTGTGCAGTCTCTAAATGGAGAGGCTATAAAATGGTTCAAAGGTTTAGCAGATGGTTCAATAAATAAATGGGAAGAGTTAGAAACTCAATTCACTCAGAGACGGGGAGAAAAGAGATATCATGGTTACTCATTGACAAAGTTTAATGCAATTAAAAGAAAGCCTAATGAAAAAAAATTTGAGTTTGTAAAAGGATTCAACAAATTGTACAATAGTTTACCTATAGAGATGAATCCCCCCCTGTAGGAACAAAGGTAGTTTTTGTTGGGGATTTTGAAGCTGATTTTAGCTTTACATTGAGAGAGAGAAGAGCCCCTACTATTGAGAAGATACAAACATATGCTTTAGAGTTTGAAGCTAATATGACTGCAGCTGGAAAGGCGAAAGGGAAACATCCAGTCCAGGAGAAGGGGAAAGCAAAAGAAAAATCATCACAAGATATAAGAATTGAAGATATGACAAAGGTGATCATTTTTTTGAAAAATAAGCTAGCCAAGATGTAATTGGAAAATAAAAAATCCCAAAGACAACTACAACAAAACCGAGTGGGGTTTAACCCTAAATTCAGAAGACATCCCCTGCAAATTTTGCAAAGGGACAGAAGAGATCAACACCAGGTTCAAGCACCATTTTATATAGAAGTAGCACCCAGAGAGCCAGTAGAAGATGACCAAAGGGAGGTCGAGGATCAAGAACATTCTATGTATACAATAGAAGAGGATGAAGATAAATATTGTGAGGGAGAATAGGGAGAATATGTTGAAGTTGAAGTATATTTTGATCAAGATGAAATGGATGAATAATGTAGGCAATTCACAGATTTCATGCAAGTTGATTTACATAAAAAGTATGATTTAAGGTCTAGAAAGATATCTAGAGTGAAAGATAATGAAGGTGAACCACAAGGTTCCATTCCTCCTCCAATGGAAAATCCACAACAAAAGGACCTTGTGAAATAGGTCAGTAAGGGGAAACAACCTATAAATTCACTTAATGGAACAAATGTGCAACAAGGTGAATCTTCCCAGAACAAATCAGTTGACACTAATATTTTGGAGAGAGTTGTTCATGTACCCAAATAAGCAGCAAATTATAGAAAGAGTGAAGAAGAGCCTAAAAATAACGTTAAGAAAACTCACGCTTTCAGTTTGGAAAAAGAGTTGGAGAAGGTTAAAATTCAGGTACCTCTTCTACAATTAGCTAAAATACCAGCTTACAAGAAAGAAATTTCAGAATTTATTAATCTCACACAGATGGAAGATATAAGTGACACAGTGAAATTGCAAGAAGAAAATCCAATGGTCACCTTTGGTCCTCAAGTAGTAGAAGTAGATCCTTTTGTTCCACCCTTCTATATTTCTCTGTTGCTTCATGATTTTAATCTACATAATTGCATGCTGGACTCGGGTGCATCCCATAATCTCATGCCATTGTCTGTTATGAAGGAACTAAACTTCTATATTACCAAACCTTATAGGTATTTGTATTCATTTGATTCCAAAAGGGTGAAATGTGTTGGGTTAATTAAAGATGTAGAAGTTTCATTGGCACAAATCCCAGCAAAGAGTATAGCCATGGATGTAGTGGTTTCTGAGATCCCAGCCAGGTTTGGAATGCTCCTGTCAAGATCTTGGGGAGAAAAGTTAGGAGGTGTTCTAAAATTAGATTTCACTTATGCTATCATTCCAGTTTTTAATGGGGAAGAAAGAAGATTGTACAGGGAAACAAGGTTTGTGAAGACCACCTCCAAGAAAGATGCGGGAAATTCCCCCATTTATAGTCAAGAAACAAAAGATCTTTCTTGTTTCATGCTGCATGAAGATGTAGAATTTTCTAAAGACACGGGGAAGAAACTCTCTTCAGTAGTTGTAAATAATGAGTTGCACTCAAGGAAGATTTGGAAGTGCTACTTTGATGGTGCCTACTCTAAGGAAGGCGCAGGTGTTGGATTCTTGTTGATATCACCAGAAGGTAACCTCATGCCTTTCTCTTTTAAACTAGAATTTGATTCAACAAACAATGTGGCTGAGTATGAGGCCTTAATCTCAAGCCTTCAAGTTGCTAAACATATGGGAGTTCAATGTATTTCAATTTTTGGTGACTCTAAATTAATAATAAGGCAGAAAAATCTTTGTCAAACCAAGCATCCGAGGTTAAGATCATATAGGAATGAAGTTGGGATTGATAGAAAACCATTTTGAAGCCTTCAATCTTTAGTTTATTCCAAGGGAGTAGAATAAATTGGTAGATTCTTTAGCAGTTGTAGCCAAAACCTTCAAACCTCCAATAAATCCAAGGCTGAGGTAAGAAATTTAAATTAGACATAGACCTTCTATCCCTAACAATGTGAAACATTGGTAGGTGTTTGATGATGATGAACAGATAAATCAGTTCCTGACAATGATTGGAAACTTTGAAGATGTTGAGATAGACCAAGAGGAATAACAAACAGAGCAGAAAGCAGAAATAAGAAACCTTAAGTAGATAATAAGTGAACAGAAGATTATCCAATTGAAAGATAATGTGCTCCCTAAAGGGTTGGTTCCCCTTGAAAGACTATTTGATTCTAATGATGTTTTTGTTGATTCAAAGAAAACACATGAAGAAGAAGAGATGGAGGATTGTAATTTGGGGACTCAGCAGGAACCCAAAATAGTGAAACTGTTCAAAGGTGTTCCCAAAAACTACAAAGAAAGATACATTGATATTTTTAAGAAATATATGGATGTGTTTGCTTGGTCATATGAAGACCTGAAAACATATGAAAAAATAATAATTCAGCATAAGGTTCCATTGAAAGAAGGACTCAAACCACACAGACATAAGCTCAGACAGATAAATCCATTATTTCTAGCTCCAATCAAAAAAGAAGTGAAGAAATTATTGCAGGTGAAAATTATAGTCCCTCTTAGATATTCAGAGTGGGCTTCAAATCTGGTCCCTGTAAGAAAGAAGAATGGAGAGATAAGATTGTGTGTATAATTCAATAATTTGAACCAAGCATCTCTAAAAGATAATTATCCTTTGCCGAAAATGGATCATGTCTTACAAAAGGTGACAGGATCTCACAAGTTGTCTATGGTTGATAGATTTTCTGGGTATAATCGGTAGCAGTAGAAAAAGAGGATCAAAAGAAGACTGCTTTCACGACGCCCTGGGGCACCTTCATGTATGCAAGGATTCCATTTGGCCTTATGAATGCAGGTGCAACATTTCAGAGGGCCATGGACATAGCCTTCGTTGGTGACAGGTTTTTAGTTATATATCTGGATGATGTAACTGTTTTCTCAGGGTTAGATGATGAACACTTGGAGCATTTGCAAAAAAAAATTCAAAAGTGCAGAAAGTTTGGTCTGTCATTAAATCCCAAGAAATATTTATTTTCCTTAGAAGAAGGCAAATTATTGGGTCACATAGTTTCTAAACGAGTAAAGATTGACCCAGCAAGGGTGGAAGCCATTGAGATGATTCCTTTACCCAGAAGCAAGAAAGATATCCAGAGACTCCTCGGAAAAATAAAATTTTTGAGGAGATTTGTGCCCAATTATGTTGAGATCTTAAGAAGTATAACAGATATGTTGAAGAAAAATGCAGAAGTGAAATGGGATAAGGAATCAAGAGATGCATTTTCTAGGATAAAGGAAGCACTGCAGGAAGCTCCAGTTTTGATTAGTCCAGACTATCCAAAAGCCTTTCAGGTATTCTCATTTGCATCCCCCACTACTATTTTTGTTGTGTTGTTTCAGAAAAATGAAGATAGTAAGGAGCAGCCAGTTGCATTTTTCAGTAAAGTTCTCAGAGATGTTGAGCTCAAATACAATATTTTGGAGAAACAAGTATATGCTTTGTTCAAAGCACTGAAATCCTTCAGGACTTATGGGTTACAGTCCCAAATAACTTCTTCTGTTCCTAATTTTGCTATGAAACACGTGCTGGTCCAAAGTGATGTTGAAGGAAAAAGGGGGAAGTGGATAGCAAAAATCCAAGAGTATGATTTGGACATCAAACCCACCAAGTTGGTCAAGGGACAGGTGTTAGCGAATTTGTTGACAAAGACAAATTTTCAAGCCTTGGGAATTAATCTGTTGGCACTAGTGGATGGAGTTGTTAATGAAGAAGGTCAAAGAAAGTCCAAAACAGGTATTCAATACAATTTTTTGTGCTCTGATTGGTATAAAGATGTTGCGCATTACCTATGTTTCTTTTCCTGTCCAGCTTCACTAAATAGAAAAAAATACAGAGCTCTCAAGCTCAATTCTTAGCCATATGTTATCGTAGAAGCAAAGCTATACTAGAAAGATCCTGTTGGTATTTTGTTGTTATTTTTGACCGAAGGAGAATCTATTGAAGTCACCAAACAATATCATGAAAGTATGTGTTGAGGACATTATAGCTGGAAGGTCACTACTCATAAAATTTTCAAGTCAGGCTTCTATTGGCCAACCATGTTTGCAGATGTTTATAGACTGGTCAGAAGTTGTCAGAATTGTCAGCTATTTGCTTAAAAGGAAAAACTTGCTCCATTAACTCTCATCCCAATATTTATTGAAGAATATTTCAAGCAATGGGGATTGGATTTTATTGGAGAGATCAATCCACCATCAAGTGGACAGTTCAAGTGGATTCTGACTACCACTAATTATTTTACAAAGTGGGTTGAAGAAATACCCGCGAAGAAGGTGAATGACCAAGTAGTGATGAAGTTTTTGGAGGAAAACATTTTACGCCGGGGTCGAATCATCTAGTCAAAATTGTAGTGATAATGCTCGAAGGTGTTCAACTACTGCTCGTTTCACATTAATTTATTCAAACATATAATGTAATTTTATCACATTCCACGGCATATCATCTCGAGGGAATGGATTGTGAGAGTCTTCAAAATAAGAGAATTGGTCAAAATATTGAAGAAGACAATCATGAGAATCAAAGGATTGGGATATGAAGTTGAAGTTTTCCTACGGGAAGTTCGATTCACTACCCAGAGATCTGCGGAAAGTCTCCCTATGAGCTGGTTTATGGGACATAAAACACTATTCCTACTAATTTGACCAATTTAGTGATTTCTTTTTCCTTCAATAAGCACGGGGAAGAACCTAATGCTCTAGTAAGAAGATTGAACAAAATAATTGAATCCGTGAAAATAGAAACAAAGTCGGGGATAACTTGATTACTTATCAGGAAAAGATGAAGTCTGTATTTGACAGAAAAGAAAAATAAGTTCTCTTTGAAGAAGGAGATTTGTGCGAAAAGGGGAAGCATGGTAAATTTGACCCTCTCTCGTATGGTCCATACGGGGGGGAATATCGAGCGGAGTCAAATAACACATTCATTTTGGAAGATGCGCTGTGGAGAAGTGTTTCGGCTACTTGTGAATGGGAAATATCGAAGCATTATTTACCGCATTAAAAGTCAACATTCCATTCATTAAAAGTCAACATTCCACCTGTTCAAGTTTTAGCATTAGTCACGGGAGTCCCAAAAGATAGACAGGTCACACATTAAAACTTTGTATCAAATGTCAAATATTCCAAGGATGGGCCGTAAGGAAACAAGGTAGTGAAATCCGCATGTATGAAAGCCAATAAGGGAAGTAAAGCAACGGGCGGAGTGTATAAATTGCAAACAAAAAGGGATATAAAAATTAAAGGGGACGCCAGCCAAACACATGAACGATGTATTTAAAAGGGCCGCGGGTTATATACGACAGCGTATGGAGTAAGTCCGAGGGGGTCGAGCTGCGGGGAAAGGACAAGACCCATACCCCCGCGGACTTACGACACGTGGCATGGTAAGGTCTCACAACGGAAAAGGGATGGTAAGGATGGGCCACGGGAGGTGATCGCGTGGCAGAGTAAAGACGGACCCGCATAGTAGAGAAAGACAAGTGTTAGCCTGGCAAAGGATCATGCGTGGTAAAGGTTGGACAGCGTACGTGGATAAAAGGTAAGGTAAGTCCATTAGGTCAGCTGGTACTAAGACCCGTACTAGCTTTTAACCCGACACGAGGCGCTCACCTACACCTTGATATACCCAATCCCCACGCGCCACGTGTCTCAGTGTCAGTGTCCTTACGACACTTGCCTTCTGTCATCTTACTTATTCACCTTTTTAACCCAAACAGTCCACCCCAATGGTAACAAACTCCCGTATTTCTCTCTGGTAAATCGTCACAGGTAGTTTTCTACGGCAAATACCGAGTGGGGAAGAATGCCGGGTATATCCAAATCACTATCACAGTTCCCTACGTCGCTTTCCCGAGCATTGTCACCCTCTGTTCAGGTATTCCATTCTCCGTTTTCCCTCTTTTCCTTTTTCACTTTTCAAAATTGTTGAATGTCTGCCATGGGAAGAGGAATGCCCAAGAAAAACGAACCTGAAACCCCCCAACTCCGTGAGTCCAGAAACTCCCCTGGTTTTGAACCCCTCTACGACTTACAGTCGGGTATCTGCGACCCGAAATATCCTTTTGACATACGCAGTATCAAGCCCCTGCTTTTTGGTCGCCACTGCAAAGATGCCGACCGTTTCCGAGTTATCGCGTCTGGTTTCTATCACCATATCACCCCCCTGGTCCATTCCTGTGTCGATTTCATCATCTGGCTCAGAGACTCCTATGATGTACATCGGGACGCTTTCGTTTCCCCTCAAGGGAACGTAATCTTTTCCCTTTCCCCCGATGTCATTAAACAGGCCATCCGTTTCCCTTCCAGTGATACATACTTCAGTTTCAAAGATGAAACCTTGCTCGCTCAGTTCAATAAGCAGTCAAGAGAATCCCGCCGTGCCTTCATATCCTCCATAACCATCGACCAGGCAACTGGCCTGCCTACATTGGAGCCTTTTTCACTAAGTTTGTTTGCCGAAGAAGTTCGACCTGTTCTGTCTCTCATCGCCGGCCTTTTGGGGGTAGGAAGCCCGGAAGACATCTCTTCAGTATGCATTCGCTTTTTGTGGCTCATGTCACAATGGGGTCACATCGGGACATTCCAAGCCTTTCCTCGACCATCCTCGGCCCACTTCGTGGGCTCGCCCAAGCTCCGAAAGTTTTCGTTTCTCGCTCATTGGTGTTCTACCTCTTCTTGTTCCAAGATGCAGACAAGTTCGACCATTTGGGGTTAGATAGGATGTACTCGAGAATTCTAGCCTGCATCGCCTTCGACTTGAATTGCCTTGGCCCGCCGCCATCTAGGGGAGAGGGTTATGCCAACTTCGTGAACACCTTCATGTCTATTGCCTACACTATCATTCACGACACGCCTTCCCCTAGGGTTTTCCCAGAGATGAAACGCTGGCTGCAGGCTGGGAAATACCAGTGTACTGGTGATTGGTTCCTGTCTGAAGATTGTACTGAAATTCGGGTCTATGGAGCCGAAGTTGCCCCATACCGGCTACCAGTTTTCCCCGTCCGACGAGTATACGCCCTCGAGTACATCTGGCAAGCCCTCAAAGCCGACCAGGTCCATTTTTTTCCCGCTAAAAAAGGCTACATCTTAAGGCTTCCTGTCCAAATTGGCCCCTTTGTGGTAAACTCTAGATATGCCCTCCCAATTGCCGAAAAAATGTTGCAAAACATGGACCTGAAGTTGGGGGAAAGCTGGGCTTATGACCCACGGGAGATCATTTCAAATAAAAGAAAACGAAACAGGTCTACGCCCTACATTCATGAGTCCAGGCCATTTCTGGAGTGGAGGGCTAACCTTGAAGTTTGGCCTATGTTTTCGCAGATGGAGACAGACTCGTCTGCTACAAGAGGAGAGGAAGAAGTGAACAAGGGCACAGATGAGCAAGAGGTAGGTACTTCAGGAGCAGCACCACCACCACCCAAGAGGCAGAAGATGGCCACTAGCGAAGCGGAAGTCATCAGAGAAGGGATAATACTGGAGCCCTTCACGAAATTTGGTCAATTCGATAAGGGCAAAGCGGGTATAACAGTGTTGAGGGACAGTGTCGCCTCCTCCAACTACACTGAAGTCACGCAAGCCATCATCGAGCCCTCTCCATCCAGGACGAGTGAAAGGGAGCGGGCAAATAAAACTGTCCGAGACAAATACAGGGTCGAATTAGGGGGATTCGTTGAAAAATACCATACCAGGCTCTCTGCTTCTGTCAATGCAGACACCGAAAGCCTGGTACTATCTATGACGGAGGCCATCCTGGACCCAAATTTGGATGTTCCGAGTTATAAGGTGCTAGAATTGGCTATTGATATGCAGAAGGTACCGGTACAAGATATGACTGACCTGTTCCAAACAGTCTGTGACATGATGAAAGACAAGCTATCACAGATTACCCTCGCATTGAGGAAGACAGAACAGAAATATGAAAATCTGAGGGATTCCTTTACAGCAGAACAGAATGCTTTTCGTGCCAACGCACATCAGGTGCACGTTCTTCAGGACCAAATTAAAAATTCGGATGAAGGAGGGAAAGGTTCACAAGCAGCCCTTATAGCTAAGTTGCAGAAAGATATCTCAGCTTCTAAGAAACAGGCTCGTATACCGGGTTCACATCCTGTACAGACTGAGGAATTGGTGCGGGTAGAGGAAGAGAAAAATGAACTGTCTGCTAGGCTTTTCAGGGAAAGAGAAGAGAAGGAAAGGATGGCTAAGAGGATTGACGAGCTAGAAAGCAGAGCCACGGAGCTACAGACCCGGTGGGATACACACAGTTGTCACGCAGCCGAAACATCAAGCGGAACAGGTTCAGCGACAGCACGACTATCCACAGCTATGGCTGAGATCGAAGTGTTAGAGAAACAAACACCCACTGCCAAGCAAAGGGTCTTAGAGTTGGAGGGCGCCCTGGCTGAAAAGGCCAGAACAATTGAAGGGCTACAAAGTGAAGTCGAGGAAGGAAAAAGGGTCACGGCTGAGCAACATCAAACCATTGCCGAGATGAAGAGTCGAGCAAAGGGGAATCTCACCCTGCTCGAGGCCAGAAGTTTAATATGGTCGGACATAATTACGGCAGTAACCGAGCAGTGGGAATTCTTGACGATGATGGGGGAGCTCAAGTCCACCCTTCCCTATCTAAATAGAAGGTTGCAGGAGGCAGGGAGTAATCTGTCTAATAGAGCTCAACACGTCAGCGACTACATCTCTTTTCTTTATGCGCTAAGGGCGAACGACTTGGGGAAACATGGCATCCCCAGTCGATTTATGGAAATCAACGAGTGTCAAAAGATTATTGATAAAGAGGAAGCCCGAGTAGCAGCTGCAAGGGTCCTTCAACAGGTGGCTGACAATGTTGAACAATTCGACAAGGTATGGGATGAGATCATCACAGCCGGACTCCCTTCCTGTTGGGAACCAAATGCCCCTGCCGTGCTTATGCTCCCAGATCAATACACAGCACGTTTGCAAACGGAAAGGGATCGGTCAGACCTCCAAATGGGGAAAGCAACTCAGCTCAAGGCTACTACCATTGTCACAGTCCTCAAAAAGGAGTTTAGTCTCCTTCACATGATCAGATATCGGCTCCCAACTGAGGCAAATATTCACACTCTCGGCGAAGCGTTTATCAGAGTGGAGAAGCTCTCAGCAATGCCAGAACCGACCCCCGATAGCCAGCAGAGACTGACACAATTCATGAGTCAGCATACCAGTTCCTCTGCCAACGTGCCTCCTCCAGCATCTGCAATGGCTTCTACTCAGTTGCACCCATGACATTTCAGTTTACTCATGATATGGCCCAAACGGCCTTTTTACTTTCATTTAGTTTATGTTTTTCAAATTTCCGAGTGGGTTGTTTTTCCCCCACTCTTGCATTTTTACTTTTTACATCAAACATTGGTCTCAGTTTCAGTTTAGAAATTGGCCCGGGGCCTATTTATGCATGATGGGAGGGCTGTTTCCCCATCATGAAATTTTGTTGTTATGATAATGACTTTTAACAAATTTTGTTCATGCGAAGAAGATATTTCCCCGAAATATCTTCTCGTTGAAAGGAAAAGGAATGCTATATAAGACAGAGAAAAGAAGAAAGAAAGGTTCCAATTCTTCAGAAGAAACTGACTGTGTAAAGATTTTCTGTGTGTGTTTTGTAATGACTCAAATGCTAATGTGAAGAGCCCGTCGGGTTTCAATGATAAGGAGTTACACTTTAAAGAGGATTCTGGACTTGTTTTATGGTAGTGTGTGATTTTCTCCTGCTTATTGCAATGTCGTTGTTCATTTCATTTACATCCATGTCTCTGGTGTTATATTCTGGAATGCGAGTGTCCCGTTGTTTTTGATATAAATTTATCTCTCTGATACTTATATCATTAGCTTCCTGGTACTTTAAAATAGCTCAGATATAATACAGTGTTTCATCTTCCATTCATACATATTTCTGCGATATTGGCTATTACAAAGTGATATTGATGAAAGTTGCCTGCATATATTGATTCTTAGTCGTATAAGCCCATCATATGTTGTGAAACTCTTCTTGGTGTTGTCTTTCTGATAGTTAATATCTCCTTTTTCTATACAACTCATTATTCATCGTTATATATACCTCTTTTCTGCCATATACCATGAATCCGGCCCTGTTTACTGTGGATTGTCTTAGAGTTGTCTGATGCTGCAGTGTTTGAGTACAACATTACATTCGTTCAGTATTACTCTTTTATGCTTCAAACCATCGGAAGTTTTGGTCCCACTCAAGTGTCATTCTCTGTTTGTAAATAAGCAGTATGAGAGTTTTGTCTTGTTGAATTGCTAAAACGCCGTTTTAGATCCTATGCTCTCTATACATTACAAGATGTCCTAGGCACTGGTCTATAGCAACTCTAGGCTGTCTCTAGGAGTTACAACATCTTTTTGGCGCCGTTGCCGGGGATTGGAGTTGAAGAAATTTAAATCCCTGGGCCTCGACAAAACCCATCCACTCTTCAGTTAGGTGAGCACGAAGAGTTGAGAGTTGTTCATCCCTCACCTTGGCGACTCCACATTCATATTACAGATAAACATATTTGCAGTCCTGGCTCCCCGTAAGCCACACCTAAGGTCAGATACATCTCAGTCAAGGACACCCTCTGTGTCTGACCCAGAACGAATCTTACATAGAAGGGGCTAGAGGGAAAGGCAGTCAGTTCATACCGACATTCCTGAGTTTTCCCTTGAAAACTTTCCATATCTTCAGCCCTCCTCTTCTCAAGTCGCCCAAATACAAGGCTCTAACCCTAGTATAAGAGATACTGGTTATTATTCAGATAGCCCACATCGGGAAGGTGTCCATATCAAAGACGAAGCTGAGTCTAGTTACACTCCACATTATTCTTTTCATCCTACCCCTGAAGTTGAAGAGGTCAAAGAAGTCACTGAAGTATCTGTTGTTGACAGCCCTACCTTCTCATCAAACCCCCAAGCTGCTGTTCACTACATCCCCATCATTATTCATACTCAACTCCCACCACCTCCTCCACCACTCACTGCTCAGGCTCTCATCCTACCTCTGCCTCCCCCAATGGAAAATATACCCGGCTTTTTACAAAATAGGTACGCCCCTTTACAGCTGCCTGCAGTTCCAAATGACATGCCACAATACTATTTAAAGATTCTGCCCAGATTCAATGGGGAGAACGGCGTTGATGCCCATAAGCATGTTGAAATCTTCTGCTCTTTCGCAGAGAACTTTAATGTGGAGCATTTGGATGTGGTTCTGAGATTGTTCGTGCAGTCCCTAGATGGAGAAGCCAGAAAATGGTTTAAAACCCTCGCAGCTAATTCCATCAACACCTGGGAGGCTATGGAAGAAGCTTTCGTGAAAAAGTGGGGAGATAGGAAAGATCACGGGGATACCCTAACCGAGTTTAACACCCTTAAAAAGAAGCACAATGAAGGGGTATCAGAGTTCATCAGAAGGTTTAACAAATTGTATCTCAACCTCCCAACTGAGATGAAGCCCCACCAGACCGCTGCCAAGGTTGTTTTCGTGGCAGCATTTGATTCTGAGTTTGGTTTCTCGCTGAGAGAGAGAAAGCCAGCCACTCTGGATGATGCACAGACAGATGCATTGGAAATAGAAGCAAACTTTGTCTCGACTGGTAATTCCAAAGGGAAGCAAGAACATGATACTAAAAGAAGAGGCAAAGAAGAAGTATCCACTTCAAGCCAAGATAGAGACTCAACAAATGACAAGATCGAAGAAATGAATAAAATGATCAAGAATCTCTCTAGCAAGTTGGTCAAGCTGGAGATGGAAGCTAAGAATTCACCACCAAAGAACTTCCAGAATGCTCCTAACAAGGGATTCAATCCTCAGTACAGAAAAACACCCTTGCAGATACTGCAGAGAGGGCAGAAGGAGCAACAAGACCAAGTACCGCATCCTTTATACTTGGAAGGACAAATGGAGGCTTCTCACGAAGATCCTGCCTATGAGAAAGATGATTCCTGTCCCGTCTTCTCAGACAGTGATGACATAGAGTGCCCTGTGCAAGAAAGTGAGGAAGGGGAGCTACAACCTCACTCAGAAGCGAAGAATAATGAGGACGCTGAAGAGCCAGAGATCGATGACTATTGTAAACAGTTCGTTGATTTCATGCAAGCCCAGTTTAACAGAAAATATGACCTCCAGTCATCCAGGAAACGAACACGTACTCAAGATGAAGAGGAGGACACACCCCAAAGATCAGCACCTGCACAGAAAGAGGCCAATACTCAAGAGTCTCCAGATAAAGGTAAGAAGCCCCTTAACCAATCTCTGCAATCCGATAATCAAATGCCTTCATCTTCACAAGTAGCTGTGTCCCCTGTGAATAAACCTCCAGATAAAGAAGTTAAGCCTCCCCTGCCAAACAAAGAGTCAAAAGAAAAGGAAATACCAATAGAGAAGCCTTCATCTGCCTTCAGTTTGCAAAAAGAACTCGAAAAAGTTAAAATACCAGTTCCTCTCTCTGAATTGTTGAGACAGCCTGCCTACCAGTCACAAGGCTCCTCTTTCATTTCCACCCCCGATGTACCACATATTCCAGACAGCCTTAACCTGCAAGAAGAGAGGCCTATGGTAGTATTCGGCCCACACGTCGAAGAACTAGATCCCTCCACCCCCCCCCTTCTATGTATCTCTAGTGATTCATGATCTATTGCTACATAATTGTATGTTAGACTCAGGAGCATCTCATAACCTCATGCCCCTGTCTGTCATGGAGCAATTGGGGCTCCAAATCACTCGCCCATACAAAGACCTCTATTCCTTTGATTCCAAAAGGGTGAAGTGTTTGGGCATGATCAAAGATCTGGCAGTCACCCTGGCCCAGATCCCGGCCAAGAGTGTGGTGATGGATATCGTAGTGGCTGACATCCCAGCCCGCTTCGGTATGCTATTGTCAAGATCTTGGGGGACCAGGATTGGAGGGTCAATTAAGCTGGACCTGTCTTATGCCACCATTCCTGTCTTTGGTGGCCAAGAGAGGAGATTATACCGAGAAACCAGATTTGTCAAGACAGTCACTAAGGCAGGTGATTCAGTGAATTCCCCAGTTTACAGAAGAGATGGAGATTTCTCCTGTCTAATGTTGGAGGAGGATCAGGAATATGCTCATGAGCCTTCATTCTGTCAGATAAAGACTAAGTCATCTGTGCAGGACTATGGATCGGAAATCTGGACACTCCACTTTGATGGAGCAAATTCCCGAGAAGGAAATGGGGCTGGAGTGTTGCTTATTTCACCCATGGGTCAATGGGTCCCCTTATCATTCAAATTGGAATATGAGGCCACAAACAATGTGGCTGAATATGAAGCACTCATATTGGGGTTGCAGACAGCAAGGAGTATGAACATACAGAAGCTAAAAGTGATGGGAGACTCCGAGTTGGTGGTGAGACAAGTGAAAAACCAGTGTCAAGCCAAACATCCTAGGCTAAAGGCCTATAGGAATGAAGTTTGGGACCTGGTAGAGAACTCTTTCCTGGCGTTTAATATCCAATTCATGCCCCGTGATCAGAACAGAATGGCAGACTCCTTGGATGTGGCTGCTAGTACATTCCGCCCACCTCAGAACCCTCTTCTGAGATACGAAATTGAAGTAAGATACCGGCCTTCAATCCCTGATAATGTCAAGCACTGGCAGGTCTTTGAAGATGAGGAGCAGGTGAAGAGGTTCTTGGAGACTGTTGGGGAGTTTTCCAATCTAGAGATTGACAGCTGCGAAGAAGAAGAAATCAGCGACCATCCAGAAGACAAGCTGGAAGAGAAAATAGCTGGTCACAGATTCCTCCAGCTGAAAGGGAATGTCATTCCCCGAGGGCTGGTACCTTTGGAGAGGTTGTTCAATAAGAATGATGTTCCGGTACAGCCAAACAAAGTGGTGACTGATGACCAGGTCGAATATCTAAATCTGGGTACAAAAGAAGATCCAAAGATTGTGAAGCTGTCCAAGAAAGTCCCAGATGAATACAAACAATTGTACCAAAAGCTGTTTCAAACCTATAAAGATGTATTCGCCTGGTCGTATCAAGACTTGAAAACCTTTGATGTCAGTGTGATGCAGCATAAAATTCCACTAAAGGGAGACGAAAAACCCCACAAGCAAAAGCTCAGACAGATTAATCCCCTGTTGCTACCCTCGATTGAGCAAGAAATAAAAAAGTTGCTGAAGGCTAAAATTATAGTGCCACTAAGGTATTCTGAGTGGGTGGCCAATTTAGTCCCAGTACGAAAGAAGAATGGCGAAATCAGGTTGTGTGTGGATTTCAGAAACCTGAACAAGGCGTCTCTAAAAGATAACTACCCACTACCGAAGATGGATCATATTCTGCAAAAGGTGGTAGGGGCCTCTAGAATGTCCATGATGGATGGGTTCTCGGGCTATAATCAAGTGGCTGTATTCCCGGAGGACCAGAAAAAGACAACTTTCACCACGCCCTGGGGGACATTTATGTATGCCAGGATGCCATTCGGACTGATTAATGCAGGGGCTACGTTTCAGAGAGCCATGGACATAACCTTTGTTGGAGAACAGGATAAGTTTTTGGTGGTGTACCTAGATGATATAACAGTCTTTTCAAAGGATGATACCGAGCACGTTCAACATCTACAAAAGACCTTTGAGAAATGCAGGAGGTATGGACTCTCTCTTAACCCTCAAAAATATTTCTTTGCATTAGAAGAGGGTAAACTCCTAGGACATATAGTAACTAAAGATGGGGTCAAAATCGATCCTAAAAGGGTGGAAGCTATAAACGGTATCTCTCTCCCCAGAAATAAGAAAGAAGTCCAGGTATTCCTAGGGCGTATCAATTTTCTTAGAAGATTTATTCCTAACTATGCCGAAATAGTTAGACACATCACAGATATGTTAAAGAAGGATAATGAGGTAAAATGGGCACCAGAATCAAGACAGGCCTTTGCCAGGATCAAGAATGCATTTGCTGAGGCCCCCGTGCTGGCAAAGCCTGACTTCATCGAACCTTTTATGATTTTCTCTTTCGCATCACCTCACACGGTGGCAGGGGTCCTCTTACAGAAGAACGGGGATGGGTATGAGCAACCCATTGCTTTCTTTAGTCAAGTTCTTCATGATGCAGAGCTAAAATACAACATACTGGAGAAGCAGGCTTATGCCCTGGTAAAGTCCCTAAAGGCATTTCGCATGTACATTCTGCAGTCTCACGTTACTGCTTTTGTACCCACAGCAGCAGTTAAGGACATCCTCGTTCAGGGAGACAGTGAAGGCAGAAGGGGCAAGTGGATTGCGAAGATACAAGAATACGACCTGGATATCAGACCCACCAAGTTAATTAAAGGACAGGGGCTAGCAAAGATTCTATCAGAGTCAAACCACCAAGCTTTGGGCATCCACTTATCCATGATCGCAAATGAGGAGTCTGAGGAGCAGACAAGGAGACCAGAGGTAGAAATGGCTACTCAAAAAATACAGATGAAGTATCTCACTAGCCCCTGGTACAAAGAAATTGTTGAGTACCTCCTGACACTCAGCTGCCCACCCAGCTGTGATAAGTCCAAATACAGAGCCTTGAGGCTGAAATCTCAGAAGTATGCTGTAGCTAATGGTCAATTATATTGGAGAGATCCTTCAGGCATACTGTTGTTATGTCTCATCGAAGGTGAGGTAGGGAACATAATAACCGAATTCCATGAGGGAATCTGTGGAGGGCATTATAGCTGGAGGAGCACAGCTCAGAAAATCCTGAAGGCTGGTTTTTACTGGCCTAAATTATTTGGAGATGTCTTCACTTGGGTCAGAGCATGTGACAAATGCCAAAAGTTTGCCGAAAAACAGAAGCTAGCAGCTCTACCCCTGATCCCTGTGCACGTTGATGAACCTTTCAAGCAATGGGGAATTGACTTCATAGGTGAGATCCACCCACCCTCCAGTGGGCAGCACAAATGGATTTTGACTGCTACAGATTACTTCACGAAGTGGGTGGAGGCCATTCCTGCACGAAATGCCACAGACACGGTGATCATAAAATTCATGGAAGAGAACATTATCTCCAGGTTTGGATGTCCTGCTAGAATAGTTACAGACAATGCCCAAGCTTTCAAATCTGCTAAAATGGTGAATTTTTGTCAGCAATATAACTTTACTCTGGGCCACTCCACAGCTTACTACCCACAGGGAAATGGTTTGGCAGAATCATCAAACAAAACGCTGGTCAGGGCTCTAAAGAAGACAATAAATGAAAATCAGAGGAACTGGGACTCCCAACTGAAGTTTTCTCTGTGGGAAAACATGATAACTAGTAAAAGGGCAACGGGAAGATCTCCTTATGAACTAGTATACGGGCGGGCAACCGTATTCCCTATACAGTTAGCTTTACCTATTGCTCGTTTCATGCAGGAGACTCAGGAAGAACCGGATGGTATGAACAGAAGGATCAACCAGTTGATTGAACTCGAAGAGACGCGTATTCAGGTGAACCAGAAACTTGTGGATTACCAGGAGAAGATGAAAGAATTGTTTGATCAACATACAAAAGATAGAAAGCTGCAGGTGGGAGATTTAGTTCTCAGGTGGGATGTACGAAGGGCCGATAAGGGTAAGCATGGTAAATTTGACCCCCTTTGGTTCGGCCCCTTCAAGATTGCAGAGATGGGTGGAAATAATACATTTAAGCTGGAGAATTTACAGGGAGATCTGTTGGAAGCCCCTGTAAACGGGCAATTCCTCAAACCATATTTCCAATTCTGAAGCAGGCTGAAAAAGCCTGACTGTATTATATTGTATATTAGTTGTTGTTTTTCATTTTCTTATTAAAGATTTTGCATGAGTCATGATGATCTATCCAGGAGGAAGCTTCAAGAACTGAAAAGTGTTGTTCAAAGAAGATGCACAGGCGGTCTGCGTAGTTCTCGACACGTTCGGGGACAAACGTGCCGTCCCCAGGTGGAGCCAATGTTGTTCAAGTTTTAGCATTAGTCACGGGAGTCCCAAAAGATAGACAGGTCACACATTAAAACTTTGTATCAAATGTCAAATATTCCAAGGATGGGCCGTAAGGAAACAAGGTAGTGAAATCCGCATGTATGAAAGCCAATAAGGGAAGTAAAGCAACGGGCGGAGTGTATAAATTGCAAACAAAAAGGGATATAAAAATTAAAGGGGACGCCAGCCAAACACATGAACGATGTATTTAAAAGGGCCGCGGGTTATATACGACAGCGTATGGAGTAAGTCCGAGGGGGTCGAGCTGCGGGGAAAGGACAAGACCCATACCCCCGCGGACTTACGACACGTGGCATGGTAAGGTCTCACAGCGGAAAAGGGATGGTAAGGATGGGCCACGGGAGGTGATCGCGTGGCAGAGTAAAGACGGACCCGCATAGTAGAGAAAGACAAGTGTTAGCCTGGCAAAGGATCATGCGCGGTAAAGGTTGGACAGCGTACGTGGATAAAAGGTAAGGTAAGTCCATTAGGTCAGCTGGTACTAAGACCCGTACTAGCTTTTAACCCGACACGAGGCGCTCACCTACACCTTGATATACCCAATCCCCACGCGCCACGTGTCTCAGTGTCAGTGTCCTTACGACACTTGCCTTCTGTCATCTTACTTATTCACCTTTTTAACCCAAACAGTCCACCCCAATGGTAACAAACTCCCGTATTTCTCTCTGGTAAATCGTCACAGGTAGTTTTCTACGGCAAATACCGAGTGGGGAAGAATGCCGGGTATATCCAAATCACTATCACAGTTCCCTACGTCGCTTTCCCGAGCATTGTCACCCTCTGTTCAGGTATTCCATTCTCCGTTTTCCCTCTTTTCCTTTTTCACTTTTCAAAATTGTTGAATGTCTGCCATGGGAAGAGGAATGCCCAAGAAAAACGAACCTGAAACCCCCCAACTCCGTGAGTCCAGAAACTCCCCTGGTTTTGAACCCCTCTACGACTTACAGTCGGGTATCTGCGACCCGAAATATCCTTTTGACATACGCAGTATCAAGCCCCTGCTTTTTGGTCGCCACTGCAAAGATGCCGACCGTTTCCGAGTTATCGCGTCTGGTTTCTATCACCATATCACCCCCCTGGTCCATTCCTGTGTCGATTTCATCATCTGGCTCAGAGACTCCTATGATGTACATCGGGACGCTTTCGTTTCCCCTCAAGGGAACGTAATCTTTTCCCTTTCCCCCGATGTCATTAAACAGGCCATCCGTTTCCCTTCCAGTGATACATACTTCAGTTTCAAAGATGAAACCTTGCTCGCTCAGTTCAATAAGCAGTCAAGAGAATCCCGCCGTGCCTTCATATCCTCCATAACCATCGACCAGGCAACTGGCCTGCCTACATTGGAGCCTTTTTCACTAAGTTTGTTTGCCGAAGAAGTTCGACCTGTTCTGTCTCTCATCGCCGGCCTTTTGGGGGTAGGAAGCCCGGAAGACATCTCTTCAGTATGCATTCGATTTTTGTGGCTCATGTCACGTATCGGGTCACATCGGGACATTCCAGCTTCCTCCTCCTCGACCATCCCGGCCCACTCCCTGTGGCTCTCGCCTGCCCGAAAGTTTTTCGCTTCGCTCATTGGTGTTCTACTTTCTTGTTCCAAGATGCTGATAAGTTCGACCATTTGGGGTTGGAAGATGTACTCGAGAATTCCCACTTGGGACTACCAGACTGAATTGCTCTCGGTCCGCCGCTTTACCTAGGGGAGAGGGCTATGCAAACTTCGTGAACACTTTCATGTCCACCGCCTACACCATCATTCCCGACATGCCTTCACCTAGCCGGGAGAGATGGCTTATTTGGTACAACGGTGAAATACCGATTTAATAACGTGATTGGTTCTGTGTACGAAGATTGTCTTTTGAAATTCGGGTCTATGGGCGGGGATTTGCCCTCACAGAAATTTTGACTTTCCCCGTCCGACGAGTTTACGCCCTCGAGTACATCCGGCAAGCCCTCAAAGCCGACCAGGTCCACTTTGTTCCTGCTAAGAAAGGCTACAGCTTAAGGCTTCCTGTCCAAATTGGCCCCTTTGTGGTAAACTCTAGATATGCCCTCCCAATTGCCGAAAAAATGTTGCAAAACATGGACCTGAAGTTAGGGGAAAGCTGGGCTTATGACCCACGGGAGATCATTTCAAATAAAAGAAAACGAAACAGGTCTACGCCCTACATTCATGAGTCCAGGCCATTTCTGGAGTGGAGGGCTAACATTGAAGTTTGGCCTACGTTTTCGCAGATGGAGACAGACTCGTCTGCTACAGGAGGAGAGGAAGAAGTGAACGAGGGCACAGATGAGCAAGAGGTAGGTACTTCAGGAGTAGCACCACCACCACCCAAGAGGTAGAAGGTTGCCACTAGCGAAGCGGAAGTCATCGGAGAAGGGATAATACTGGAGCCCTTCACGAAATTTGGTCAATTCGATAAGGGCAAGGCGGGTATAACAGTGTTGAGGGACAGTGTCGCCTCCTCCGATTACACTGAAGTCACGCAAGCCATTGTCGAGCCCACTCCATCCAGGACGAGTGAGAGGGAGCGGACAAATAAAATTGTCCGAGACAAGTACAGGGCCGAATTAGGGGGATTCGTTGAAAAATACGATACCAGGCTCTCTGCTTCTGTCAATGCTGACACTGAAAGCCTGGTACTGTCTATAGCGGAGGCCATCCTGGACCCCAATTCGGATGTTCCGAGTTATAAGGTGCTCGAATTGGCTATTGATATGCAGAAGGTACCGGTACAGGATATGACTGACCTGTTCCAAACAGTCTGTGACATGATGAAAGACAAGCTATCCCAGATTACCCTCGCATTGAGGAAGACAGAACAGAAATATGAAAATATGAGGGATTCCTTTACAGCAGAACAGAATGCTTGTCGTGCCAACGCACATCAGGTGCGCGTTCTTCAGGACCAAATTAAAAATACAGATGAAGGAGGGAAAGGTTCACAAGCAGCCCTTATAGCTAAGTTGCAGAAAGATATCTCAGCTGCTAAGAAACAGGCTCGTATACCGGGTTCACATCCTGTACAAACTGCTGAATTAGTGCGGGTAGAGGAAGAGAAAAATGAACTGTCTGCTAGGCATTTCAGGGAAAGAGAAGAGAAGGAAAGGATGGCTAAGAGGATTGACGAGCTAGAAAGCAGAGCCACGGAGCTACAAACCCGGTGGGATACACACAGTTGTCACGCAGCCGAAACATCAAGCGGAACTGGTTCAGCGACAGCACGACTATCCACAGCTATGGCTGAGATTGAAGTGTTAGAGAAACAAACATCCACTGCCAAGCAAAGGGTCTTAGAGTTGGAGGGCGCCCTGGCTGAAAAGGCCAGAACAATTGAAGGGCTACAAAGTGAAGTCGAGGAAGGAAAAAGGGTCACGGCTGAGCAACATCAAACCATTGCTGAGATGAAGAGTCGAGCAAAGGGGAATCTCACCCTGCTCGAGGCCAGAAGTTTAATATGGTCGGACATAATTACGGCAGTAACCGAGCAGTGGGAATTCTTGACGATGATGGGGGAGCTCAAGTCCACCCTTCCCTATCTAAATAGAAGGTTGCAGGAGGCAGGGAGTAATCTGTCTAATAGAGCTCAACATGTCGGCGACTACATCTCTTTTCTTTATGCGCTAAGGGCGAACGACTTGGGGAAACATGGCATCCCCAGTCGATTTATGGAAATCAACGAGTGTCAAAAGATTATTGATAAAGAGGAAGCCCGAGTAGTAGCTTCAGGGGTCCTTCAACAAGTGGCTGACAGTGTTGAACAATTCGACAAGGTATGGGATGATATCGTCACAGCCGGACTCCCTTCCTGTTGGGAACCAAATGCCCCTGCCGTGCTTATGCTCCCAGATCAATACACAGCACGTTTGCAAATGGAAAGGGATCGGTCAGACCTCCAAATGGGGAAAGCAACTCAGCTCAAGGCTACTACCATTGTCACAGTCCTCAGAAAGGAGTTTAGTCTCCTTCACATGATCAGATATCGGCTCCCAACTAAGGCAAACATTCACACTCTCGGCGAAGCGTTTATTAGAGTAGAGAAGCTCTCAGCAATGCCAGAACCGACCCCCGATAGCCAGCAGAGACTGACACAATTCATGAGTCAGCATACCAGTTCCTCTGCCAACGTGCCTCCTCCAGCATCTGCAACGACTTCCACTCAGCTGCACCCATGACATTTCAGTTTACTCATGATATGGCCTAAACGGCCTTTTTACTTTCATTTAGTTTATGTTTTTCAAATTTCCGAGTGGGTTGTTTTTCCCCCACTCTTGCATTTTTACTTTTTACATCAAACATTGGTCTAAGTTTCTGTTTTGAAATTGGCCCGGGGCCTGTTTATGCATGATGGGAGGGTTGTTTCCCCATCATGAAATTTTGTTGTTATGACAATGAATTTTAACAAATTTTGTTCATGCGAAGAAGATATTTCCCCGAAATATCTTCTCGCTGAAAGGTAAAGGAATCCTATATAAGACAGAGAAAAGAAGAAAGAAAGGTTCCAATTCTTCAGAAGAAACTGACTGTGTAAAGATTTTCTGTGTGTGTTTTGTAATGACTCAAATGCTAACATGAAGAGCCCGTCGGGTTTCAATGATAAGGAGTTACACTTTAAAGAGGATTCTGGACTTGTTTTATGGTAGTGTGTGATTTCCTCCTGCTTATTGCAATGTCGTTGTTCATTTCATTTACATCCATGTCTCTGGTGTTATATTCTGGATTGCGAGTGTCCCGTTGTTTTTGATATAAATTTATCTCTCTGATACTTATATCATCAGCTTCCTGGTACTTTAAAATAGCTCAGATATAATACAGTGTTTCATCTTCCATTCAACATTTTTCTGCTATATTGGCTATTACGAAGTGCTATTGATGAAAGTTGCCTGCATATATGGATTCTTAGTCATATAAGCCCATCATATGCTGTGAAACTCTTCTTGGTGTTGTCTTCCTGATAGTTAATATCTCCTTTTTCTATACAGCTCATTACTCATCGTTATATATACCTCTTTTTCTGCCATATACCATGAATCCGGCCCTGTTTACTGTGGATTGTCTTAAAGTTGTCTGATACTGCAGTGTTTGAGTACAACATTACATTCGCTCAGTATTACTCTTTTATGCTTCAAACTATCCGAAGTTTTGGTCCCACTCAAGTGTTATTCTCTGTTTGTAAAGAAGCAGTATGAGAGTTTTGTCTTGTTATATTGCTAAAACGCTGTTTTAGATCCTATGCTCTCTATACATTACAAGATGTCCTAGGCACTGGTCTATAGCAACTCTAGGCTGTCTCTAGGAGTTTGTACCACCATTGTAAATATTGGATTGCTCCTTGTTCATATGTCACCAAGCAATATTTGACTCCATGCCCAATGGATAAGGTATTAATTTGCGGTTCTTAGTGCTTCCATGAAAAAAGAACTATCCCCAGGTGGAGCCGAATGTTGTGGCTCATTTGCATTTACCTTTGAAATATTTTTCAAAACACCAAAAAAGTATATATGTTATAAAATGTAAAAGTTTGTATGTTGAAGAAGAATTTTGATTTATATGTTGGTAAATTAACATTTCGTGATGAGATGTGAAGGTAGGTCGAAGGATTGGATAGTCAGAATAAATCTCAAGAGGGTTTTAACACCGTGGAGAAAGATGGAGTCGCATGAGTTCATTAAATGAACTATGCAAGGAGTAGCGTGGAGAAGATATCAAAGGTAGCACCACCTGCCGCCATCTCTTTGGTTACTACAAAACAATGCAGTAAGTTGATTTCCAAAACCAAGAAATTTTTTTTTCCTAATGATCCGCCCTCAGGGAAAGAAGAAGGTTGTGGCCATAACCTCTAGACAGGGCTCCTTTGTACGACAAAAACAAATGGAAAATGTCATGGAGGAGTATGGGAACATCTTCACCTCTCCCGTAGGGGTGCCTCTGCACTGTCAGGTCAAGAACCCCATCGATCTAACCCCTAGTGCACCGCTTCCCAATGGACTAAATATATCAGCGCTCTGTTATGGAGAACGATGAAATTAAGAGGCAGATTCAGGAACTGCTGCAGAAAGGTCACATTCAGCTGAGCTCATCACCCCGTGGGAGCTCGATCATGTTGGTATAGAAGAAGGATGGGACTTGGAGACTCTGTATTGATTATCAGGCACTGAAGAAGATCACTGTCTGGAATAGGTACCCTATCCCACAGACTGATGACCTTTTGGACCAACTCAATAGGCAAAATATTTCAGCAAGATCGACTTGAAGTCCACGTGTCACCAAGTACCAATCGAACACTCTGAAGTGTGGAATATTGCCTTCAAAGCTAAGGGTGGCATGTTCAATTGGTTGGTCATACCTTTCGGGTTAACGAATGCTCCTGCAACCTTCATGAGGCTGATGGAAAACATATTATGACCATTCATCAACTCGTTTTTAGTAGTGTACTTGGATGACATCTTGATCTTCAGCCAGACTTAGGAAGAGCACCTCCACCACATCCGACAGGTCCTCCAAAAACTGCGACAACGTAAGTTGTGTGCCAATTTGGAGAAGTGCAATTTTTTCATGACCCGAGTTTAGTACCTGGGAAACATTATTGATACGCGAGGGGTTTGTTGTGGCTCATTTGTAGTTACCTTTGAAATTTTTTTCAAAACACCAAAAAAACATATATGTTAGAAAAAGTAAAAGTTTGTATGTCGAAGAAGAATTTTGATTTATATGTTGGTACATTAACATTTCGTGATGAGATGTGAAGGTAGGTCGAAGGATTGGATAACCAAAATAAATCTCAAGAGGGTTTTAACACCGTGGAGAAAGATGGAGTCGCATGAGTTCATTGAATGAACTATCGTAGGAAGTAGCATGGAGAAGATAGAGTTGTAGAGCGGTGACAGCCAAAGAAATAGAGAAATCGGTTAATGCATAAAACCTTTAGAGGATTTCCAAAGGAGGCAATTGGACGACGAGGATTAAAATGCAGAATCAAAGTGATAGATGGATGAACCGGGTTGCATCGCAAAGTTAAGTTTGAAAATTTGTGAAGTGGACACGTGTCGGGCGAAGAGTTCAATCGCATATCACACATCGGCGTTTTTAGAGATTATTGTTTAAACATCGCACGGTAAGTTTTTTTGATTGTGATGCGATACAAAAGGGAGATGGAGGTGTGAAAAAATACAGCGGGACCGTTGGATTTGGGTGCAGATCAATAGTGGAGGTTAAATCGCAAACATAGTGGTTTCGTACATCGGTAATTATTAAGTTTACGAGTTATGGACTTCACAAGTTAAACAAAATAACTTGTGATGCGATGAGGAGAAGGGCCACGTGTTAGCATAATGCATTAGTGCACATCGCACATCGCATAAATTACGGTTTAACCGTTATCGCTATAGTCTTAAACTTGTGGGAAGAAATTTGCGATAAGTTGTAAAAGTTGCAATGTTGTGATGCGACGTCATCATCGCAACTTCGCATCGGCATTATTATTGTTTACCATTCAAGCTATTTGTTATAGTTTTCGTTGCGCGATATCAAATAAGTTGCGAAGTGTGATTGCTTCTAATTGGTCAGGTCGTGTGTGGGCCCGTAAAACACAGGTCCACAAGGTTTGTATAAATTTGCAACTGTGTATGTGATAAGGTAATGCGAAGGGGTGACCAATGAATAAAGAGGCAAAGGCAGAGTCAGACAGTAGAATGTATAGTGGCATTGTGGGTAGCACGACAGCTGGGTCAGGTCGGGCACTAAGGCGTTGTTACAGAACTGAGCAGCTATTGCATCATAACTAGAAAGTACACCTCAGCACTTCGAGGGGATGCATCAACAACATCAAATTCAACAAAACGAAAGATATTTCCAGTTTGAGTTTGTTTTCTTGGTATGATTGCCTAAGTAATTTTAACAGTTTAGGTAGTCAAGTAGTTTTAATAATTTGAGCACTTACGAACTACTTTGATGTATTTAATTAGGTGGAAATAAAGAAAAGGGGTTCCAAGTTTTGGACCTCTAGATGGTTGTTAATTTGGTACTGAAATTTCTGAGAAATTAATGATAGAAGATCAAGTTTCCTACACCTGTTGATGTTGATATGTCTTTCCAGTTTCGCTCTGTGTTTATTATTCTTTGAATGAAGTGAAGTAATGTAGTAGCTGGTCTCTTAATTACATCTATGAGTAAGAGTTAAATAACCTTAATTTGCGGTCCTTCACTCCATCTCTTCTCTCTTCACAAACTCCTGATGAAACTTTAAGGTAATAGATTTTGTGTTTACAGCATATTATTTTGATTTTCCTCTCTCTCCATGAATTTCCTCTAAAACTTAAAAGTGGCAGATTCTGTGTTTTCAGCATATCATTTTGATTTTCCTTTACAGTTCTTCTTTTCATTTCTTTCAAATATCAGCAGTTTATGGCATTGTGAAGGCTTTCATTATATCAGATTATTGAGGGTATTAATTAATTAAATTCCAAAGGTGTTAACAAAGGCCATTTGATATTTTAATTGTGACATACATTTATAAAATGTCTTAAGCATTGATTCCTTACCACAGCCAAGGGATTGTTTCTTAAGATACAACAGGGTGCATGTGGATCTAACCAAGATCCAAGTCATTCAGGATTGGCTATACCCAACCACTGTAACAGAGCTCTGCAACTTTCTGGGTCATGCTAATTTCTACCAAAGTTTCGTGTTGGGATTCTCTCATATCACTTGGCCCTTGAGTCAAGTCACCAAGGGAGGAGTGAAAGCAACATTCTTTTGATTTGAATCTCAACAGACGGTGTTCATGGAGTTGAAACATTGCCTCTGTTATGCCCAGTGCTCACATTACCAGACCTACAAAAACCATTTGAGATCGAGACAAATGCCTCTAACTATGCCATTGTGGATGTTCTTACTCAATAGGGGCATCCAATGGCATATCACAGTGAGACATAGTCCAACATAGTCTGGGAGTATCCCACTTATGAAAAATATATGTATTATGTTGTGCAGGCTTGCCAATAATGAAAGCATTACATTTTGGGGAAGGAAATGTTCATCCACACAGACCACCGACCCCTACAGCTCATACAGACACAAGGGAATTTTTGGAATGATCGGCATCAAAAGTGGTCCACATATCTACAACAGTTTCATTTGAACATCAAGTAAAAGAAGGGAAACACCAATAATGTTGCAGACTGCCTCAGCTGGCCACCGATCATGGCGCTAACCACTGTGCTCAACTCTTGTGGGCACGAGACTTCTAATTGGCCTCTTCTCTACAAGAGTGATCTGGAATTCAGCCACACATACAAGACGCTCTTGGAGGGTAACCAAGCTCCAAATTTTCACCTCTAGGATGCACTGCTATGTCACTTGGGACACCTTCATGTTCCTTCAAGCGAGCGTGCCAAGATGATTTGGGAAGTAGACTATAGTTAGGTCGTTGGGCATTTTTGGGTCGAGAAAAAAGTGGCAGTATTGCATAAGTATTTCTATTGGCAAAACCTTCGACATAATGTTGGGAAGTACATTAGATTCTGCACTGCCTGCGCCATTGCCAAACCGACCATCAAGAAGCAAGGCATCTATACTCCACTTCCTACCCCTAGTTGACCTTGGGAATCCATCTCCATGGATTACAAGTCAGACCTTCCTTCTATTAAGAATGGCAACAATGTTTTTATGGTAGTCGACAGATTATTGAAGATGTTCATTATGGCAGCCTGTAAGAATAATATCACAGCAGAAGCCACTGCTAAACTCTTCTTTGAACGAGTGTGGGTACACTTTGGGATCCCACAATCTATCATCTCAGATTGGGACAACAGGTTCCTCAGTACATTTTGGTCTAGCCTATGGTCAATGTTGGACACCTATCTCACCAAGTCCACATATTTCCATCCCCAAACTGATGGTTAGACAAAGGTCATCAACATGATGATCATACACATTTTGCGCATGTATAACTCAAAGCATCCACGCACATGGGATGAGAGCCTCCCCTATGTACAACACAGTTATAACCAAGCCCTCCACAACTCAATCGAACATAACCCCTTTCAGGTGGGCTTGGGATTCCATCCACTATGTCTTATTGACGTAGCCATGCCATTTGCAACTATTCAGGCTGATTCGACTCATGTCCAATCTGAAGTTGATAAGGCGAACAAATTCATTGAGCGCATTCAACACATCTGCCAACAGGTTCATGACATATTGGACAAATCCAATGCTAAGTACAAGCAACGACATGATCAACATCAGGTGCCACACAAATTTCAGGTGGGCGACGGAGTGTGGCTACATTTGAAGAAGGAGCGCCTCGTTGGACCCCACTACAAGCTTCACCTACTCTGATATGGGCCATATGTCACCATCACCAAGGTTGCAGGGGACAATGCCTTCAAGCTCAATATTCCACCATTCCTTGGTATACACCCAGTGTTCAATGTGGACCGCCTTCGACCCTAGTTTCCACCTCTACTAAACACATCCGACATGGAAGAACAACTCACACCAACAGAGTTAAACCCATACTACATGGAACAATACACAACTGATCATATCATGGACACATAGATTAGTAACACCCACCAGTAGAGGATCCAGCTATATCGAGTTGTCAAATCAGGCCAACTCCTTCACCAGGTCAAGTGGCTTAATAGGGACCAAGTTCAGCAGAAGTTTCCTCATCTCATAGAGGAACTCAACGCAGTGGGGACCATTGCTTCCTAAGGGGGGAGGAATGGTCCACATGGATATTGGTGGCCACCTGCCTATTCCACTTGGACCCCCACCATTGTTTCTTTCAATTTTTTAGGTTCGTTAATTATAGCACAATTTACTATTTTTGGCAGTTTTTTGGGTTCTGAACTTCCAAAGTCGTTTTGAGGCCCTAAATGACGTTTTTTGGGAAAATAACTTCTAGGAAAATATGAGTTTTTTACTCAATATTCGTTGTCAGCAATTGTATTCTTCTAATAGATCTTTCTAATGAGGTATCATGTCTGTCAAATGGAGATCGTATGCCAAAGTTACGACCCCAGGAAATTGATGTACCAATTTACTCCAATGGGGCCCATAGTTTGGTGTTTCATCTCCTAGGGTTAGATTTTTTGGATGTTTAGGGTTTTCCATTGTTTCTCAATAATAAATAGGCCTTCAAGCCTCATTGTAATATAGTTCAGAGGCATGTAGCCACCACATCTCTTCTCAGAGATAAGCTACCAATGCCATAGCTAGTTTATTTCCATTATGTCTGTAAGCATATTTCAGTTATGTGATATTAATGAAATGAAGTCTTATTTCTGCTGCATATTTGTGTTTATGTGTATTTTTATATTTTATTTCATTCCTGCATAAGTCTGGATCAACAAGTTGGCCCCAACCCAACATCAAACACACTATAAATTAGTGTGAGAAGGAGAATTTCTAACCAATCAACTCACCCATTTGCTTCTATGTTCAGAAGAGCGGAGCAAGTTCAAAGTTCATACCTCATGAACCAAGAAGAAGTGAAGCGAAGTCGAATTGAAGCGACCTTTTTGTGGAAGGGTTTTGGCACATCCTTTGAAAGGTTTTTGGCATTGTTCTTAGGAAGGGTTTATGGTTTGTTTGAGGTTTTTTTTTATGGTCGAGTATAGGTTTGTTTGGAGGCCCATTATGTCAAGTTTGGGTGAGGAGAAGGTCGATATTTAGGCCTATCTTGAGGGTTGAACTTTGTCCTTGTAGAGGTCAAGTTTCAAGCATGTCTTAAAGTTGAGTTGCAGTTCTGATTTGAGGGCGCAGTTTTTTCCTTGTGAAGGTCGAGTTTTAGAGTTGAGTATTGTTGTTTGAAGGTTGCTTTTCAGGGGACAATTATGTCATTTAAAGGTTGATTTTCATGGTTGAGTTCTTCTATTTGAAGATCTAGCTCAAGCCTAGTTTGAAGGCCAAGTCCTAGTGTCTTAAAGGCCAAGTTTAAGAATGATTTGAAGTCCAAGTTCAGGTGTATTGAAGGTTGAGGTCAGGTTGGAGCTTGCAATTACGGTAAGTTAGTTCTTACTATGTATTGGAGTCTTCATCGTCTTGACATGTTGAAGCCTGCAATTTTTGTAAGTTGGTGCTTACAGAGGATTTGTGTCCTCACAAGAGATTGTAATAAATTAAAGATTGTTTAAGTATCTCTTCTTCAAATTTTGATTTACACTTTTCAAAAGCATTGAAATAGTGATTCACACCACCACCACCCCTCTCCCCTTCCCCCCTCAATATCTTTTAAGTGAACAAATATATAAATTTTCTTTAATAAAAGGAGGTTAAGGATGATCACCATTTCCTTTGAACTTCACACAAATAATATAAGACCTAACTTTACCCAATTTCATTATTTTCTTATATGAGATATAGCTTTACCCAATTTCATAATTATCTTATATGAAATATACTTCACTCAATTTTATAACTCTACTATATTCTTATAAAAACCACAATAAACATGATAATTTCATTTGTGTTATGTTTAAACATATAAATGTTATATTGAGAAATATTTAATTTAATTATTTTATTAATAAATTTTATTAATCTCAAATAGCCACAAACATTAAAATACTATGTTGTTAATATAATATTAAAATATAAATAATATAATTTCCTCTTATTATTATATTTGTGGGTATGCTCATGCTCAACATTCAGTCACATTATAGGTCTTTCTCATTTTAAATTTTCAAAAAACTAAACCAAATTTTTTGGGATGAAATAAGGAACTAAAAAAGGCTTATTGTGTCACTGCCTAATAACAGATATAATTAGCGCTATTTAGAAAATTTATTTTGCCATTGCAAAATTTAATTTAGTTTTAAATTTTTGTGTGATGGCCTCATTACAATGTTGCAATTATTGTGACAGTGATCCTTAAGAGGCTCAGAGACCGATTCGATGAAGAAAAAAATAGAGAAGATTCAGGAGCTTTTGCCATAAGCTTGAAAATTTAGAAGCTTTTGTTATGGCCGACTTGTATGGCTACGTCTCCGGTTCGAAGCTCCTCACCTATCTGAAATTTAAAGATTGCCGAAACTTGTCATTCAACCCTAGTTATCATTCACACGCACAAAGGTTATCCAAATGTCATCAATGATTAATAATTCAAAGAATTACTAAAGCAAGATTTTACATTTATAAAACATAGTACTTTTATTTGTTTCAGTTTGTTTTTTTCTTATGGAAAAAGAATCTTGATCTTATTCAAGAATGAATGTAATTATCTGAAAATATTGCAAATTAATTTCATTAAATTAAAATAATTTAACAAGAATCTTGATCTTATTCGAGAATGAACGTAATTATCAGAAAATATTGCAAATTAATTTCATTAAATTAAAATAAATTTAACAAAGATAATTAGAGATGATAAAAACATTTTAAAGAAAGTAAGATTGTGAACTCCATAAAGAACTCCTCAATTGGGTGAGGAAAAAATGAAATGAATGCCCTTTTATAAATGAGCGACTTGATAGATTCACTTAGTATGATCAAACCAAGTATATGCAAATCCAGGTGTACGAAAATGTGATCATCAACCACCATGATCATTGATTTATTTATTGGTTTTAGTGACCCCATAAAGAAATCCATAAAAATTTCAAAGCACAAGGTGGAAAGCACTGGTAAAGGTGGTAAAGGTAGTAAAGGTCATAGAAGCTTTATCATTTTTCCCTTGTGCCTTTAGCAAGTTTCAAGGTATACCACAAAAGGTGTGGATGTCCATCATGCATTCCTAAAAGAATAAATGTGTAATACTTTCATATGTTTTCTAAAACACAAAATGACCCATCGTGGGAGAGTGTGTAATTTAGATAACATTGTTGATTTAAATGGAGAATGATGAATAAAAAAAATATGGCCTTTATGGAAAAGATCATCATTCTACCAAGTTTAATTGAATGTGCTTAAGGGTTAGCATGTAGCTAGTGGATCGTGCGTGATATAAGCATCTTATAATCATTCTTGAAAAACCAGTTGTAGCTAAGCAAGCACTAGGAAATATAAGGAAAATATGCACTCTTCCTCATCACACTTCCTAGAAATAGCATCATCAAACACATTTTTCTTTCTCTTCTTGTAAATACTCTCATAGCGATAACCTAACATTTTGTGACACAATTTTGTTGTTTTGGGGAGGATAGCCTCTATTCTAGAAAATATGTCAAGTTGCAATGATTTATTTTAATTTGGAAATGTCTCCCCATCAAGTAAGGACACTACATCAATTACAAGAAGAATGGGCAATATTTCGTTCTCATAGGAGGATTTCCTTAAGTTCCTATCACATAATTGCTTACGACTAAAAGTGAGAGGCTACCTTGGCTACCCTTCTTGCATTGACATAACTCAAATCTCTTTCCCTAAGGCATCACATTTCAAAGCAAAAATATTATTAAAGTTAGGTAGGATGAGAACTAGTGTAGTAAGGTGAGTGCATGAAGATGGGTTACACTT
The DNA here is from genome assembly GCA_034641835.2 of Pinus albicaulis. Lineage (NCBI taxonomy): Eukaryota > Viridiplantae > Streptophyta > Pinopsida > Pinales > Pinaceae > Pinus > Pinus albicaulis. Next base: position 1,130,612,684 of record CM076580.1, on the reverse strand, counting down.
TTGGGCCAAAGGCGACAATGAAATTTCAATGTTTTCCTCTTTTATTGAATTGAAGCCCTCAAAATTCATATTAGCATTGTGAATTTTTTATTAGGAGTAAAAAAACAATGTGGAGAATTATGTTGTTGTCATAATGATATTTTTTACAAAAAAAATTAGTTTCGTATAATCTCTCAATTTTCCATTCAATGCAATACTTGTCCTTGTAATTTTTTACACATCTTAAGAGGTATGTGTGTGTTCAAATAGCATAACTTAGTCTAAAATTACACATTTTAGACTAAGTTATGCTATATGTGTGTGTGTGTTCTACATGGAGAGAACTAAGTTTTTCATATTAAAAAAATATTTTTTTATTATCTTTCTGAAGTTGGCGAAGTAATATTTCAATTACATTTTGGAGATACATGTGTTCACGTAAAAAATTTCAACTCTTTAAATAAATTGAAAAACCAAGACGACTCTTTTGAAGAGGAATCATAAATAGTGGCATTTTTTGAAAATTTTGTGTTGTATATATTTTATGTTATTGATTTTTTATTCAATTCTTATAATATGGCTTTGTAATTACATATTACCATCACTAGTTTTAAAAAAGGTTGAAACATGCTAGTTAATTTTTTTCAAATGCAAGGATGAGAGGAGTAATAACGTTTTATAAGGGAGTAGAAGAAATGAGATTTGTTTATTTTTATTCGACGAAAATAACTAACATAAAATAAATAAATAAATCATATAATTTTGGTCAAGATGATTTTTATTTGATAAAATTGTACATATTAGTTTCATAGTTTCATAGTCCATGTGAAATAAGGGTTCTTGAGGTTACTAAATCCATCATTGCAATTTGCATTTCATATATTCAATATTCAATATTGTTAGATGATCCAAAATAAATTTTATCATAGGTTATAATGTTTGAATAAAATAATTATTAATTTAAGATATTAAATTAATAATTATTATTCTAGAATATTTAATAAATCTTTGAGATATTTAGAAATAGAAATTTGTTATTAAAAATTAGGACTCTAGAAAAGAGTAGTTTCCTAGGCTCTAAGTTAGTAGTGAAGTTAGTAGAATGGTTAGAAGCTCATTTATTGTAAACGGACACTTGTTTATTTTCCAAGTGAGCCATAACTAGATTAAGTTAGAACATAGAGCTTATAAATAGGTTAGTTTCCTATTTTCATTGTAGTGTGTAATGAGAGAATGTGAGAGTGTGAGTTTACGTGTGTAAACTCCTGTAATTTGCTATGTAATCTTTTTGCATGATCAATAAAGTTATGTGTCTGAGGACACTTCTGCATTTACATGTGGTATCAGAGCCACGGTAATGCTGTGAAGAGGAGATTCCAGCTTTACCAAGTCATGGAAAACTCAACTCTGTTGAATCGACCAGCAAAAGATTGGTATGAAATTTGTCAAATTTTTTTATTGATTTTAGATTTGTAAATTCTAAAATTATTTATAAAAAAAAAGGCAAATGCAAAATCTGTGTGAATTTTTTGTTTCAAATTATTGGGGCGACTTTGTTTATAAGAGTGTTGTTGCAATAAATAGAAATAGGAAGAGCATTGTTAACATAGCACATCTGTGCTGAATGAGCCGTAGCATTTTAACGTTGTTTAACAAATTTGATTTGTTCAACGAATTTGCAAGTGTTGTTTTAGCAATCTTTTCACAGTCGTGCAAAAAGAATTACGTTTATCCGCAATTGTTTTTAATCTTGATCTGAATCAAGACAAGTTGCATCGAACTAAAAACTCCTGCTAGTAGAGAAGACAAGCTGCATCGAAGTAAAAACTCCTGAATCGAAGTAAAAACTCATGATATTTGCTGCAGGCCATGGAGAAGACAAGCTAGTAGCGATTGAACGGTTTTTGGTGCTGAATTGGCACTCGTGAAGTTATACTTCTTATCACTCTGCAACGTTTTTTTAATCTCCAGAAAATTGAAATGAAATCCCTGCAGAACGCAGCATTAAATAGGAGGTTGTTTGAAGAAGCGTTGAATTAAAAATCTGCAGAAGATAACAATTAAAGCAGTGTTTCAATTCTAGCAGTGTATTCGATTTGATTTTATGTAGGAAAGAGTGTTACAATTCGTGTTTAAATGAATTGATCTAATTTTCCCAGCGTTTAAAAAAAAGGAACATCAATTATAATTTGACATCCGATTGCAGCATTTAATGAAATATGAAATGTTTGACAGGGTTCAAATTTGCAGTGTTTGACAGCGTTGTATGGGTAGAGCAGCACGTTGGTTGAGAGCGTATTAATCAAGGTTGGACGCAAAGAAGAAAAAAAAGCCGAGAGGAACGCTGAGGATTGTGTTTTTTGCTGAAAGCAGAGTGTGATGATCGTGTGAAGCTGATGTCGTTCTGTATTTTATAACACTTGCCAAATAATCAATTCACACCTGCCTATCTGCCTTTTCAATTTGATAATTGGCCCTGCATTAACTCAACGGCCGTAAGAACAATCACTACGCCTTTCTCAAACTGGTAAATTTCTTTCCAAAGGAATTTTGAAAATTAGCAATTCTGCAAAGTATCATAAACAAGGAGGAAATATTCGAGCCAGTTGATCGTGGAGTAGAGATAAAGTATGATTTGTTTGTATAATGTTTCATTGGAGTTATTTTTTTTAAATTGTAATTGTGATTTATAATTGAAATCATAATTGGAGCAATAAGGTGGAATCTTGTATTTGGAGGAATAAGTAGAATTTTTTATTTTCTGAAGAACATTGTAATTTTTTTGGAGTAATAAGGAGATTTTTTCCTTGTAATTTGTTTATTTGTTTCTGGGGTGATACTGTAACTCAAAGTAATTTTACTTTGAGGGGGGGTAACTTTTTTTTACCAAATTGTGCAAGAGCACTATTGTAAAAGTCAAATTTTGAAAGTTGCCTTGTAAATATTTGAGAAATTGACTAGAGCCAAGTGCAAAGCTCAGTCAATTTTCTCTTGTTTTGACGACTATTCCAGGGTCAAGGCCAAGCCCCGATAGTTCGTTTTTTTTGCGTCGTGTGTTGCTATTGTGTTGCGCATCTTGATATTTTTTGGAGCTTGATTCGTGGTGTGAAGCCTCAACACTACAATGTCTAAGTTGATTAATTTCTTTTCTGATTCCGACAAACTTGAAGGCTCAAAATCTTACAAAACATGGCAACGCCTCATCGAAAGCACTCTTGTTTATAATGAACTATGGCATGATATATGTGATGGAGATGTAAAGCCAAATAAACCTACAGATGCAGCTACACTAGCAAAATGGGAAGTTAAAAATGCCAAAGCATTAGCTCTCATTAAATCCTCTGTCAATGATGAAATGTATGTCCATATCGAAAATGCTAAAGATGCTTGGCCTGCTTTGAGAACTTTTAAAGAGTTGTTTGATACTCAGCCTTAACAAAAAAGAGTTGACCTACAATTAAAATTGTTGCATCAAAAATTGACTAAAGAAGGAGATATTCTTGAATACATCTCCAGACTTAAGAATATTAAGCAGGAAATTGTTAATGTTTCAAGCAGTAGATGATAGTTTTATGGTCACAATTTTATTTGTTGGGCTTCCTTCTTCCTACACACATTTTTTGGAAACTCTACAACTAACTGGAAAGTTAGAAAAGCTAAAGTTTGATGAGCTCTACGAAATGTTGACTCAACATGATAAAACTTTTGGGAAGAAAAAGAAAGTTGGTGAAGATATTTTTTTCACAGAAGCCAGTACTAGCAACTCCTTAGCTGACAATTCCAAAAACAAAGGAAAAGGTAATTTTAATCAAAATCAAGCAGCACAAGGTCGTGGTCGCAGTCAACACAGAGGAAACAACTCCAACAGAGGCTCCAATTCAGGCAGAAACAATTCTCAAGGTAGAGGTAACAATAAAAACAGAGGCACAGGACAGAATCCAGAGAGAGGACAATCTCAAAACAGAGGACAAAGTAGAGGTCGAGGACAGTCTCAAGGAAGAGGCACTGATTTGAGTCAAATTTTTTGCAGGCGATGTAACAGAGTTGGTCACTATGCTTCAGATTGTCGCACATCTATCAATAAATTTTCTAAGTTTCAATAGCCTTCAGCACAATTTGCAAATGATCAAGATCAAGATAATAATGACTCAGAATATGTCTTCACTTCTTCACCAGCATTCCAACTTTCCTCCTATATTAAGAGTGACTATGAAGATGCTTGGATTTTGGATTCAGGAGCAACTCAGCACATGACCTGTAGACGAGATTTCTTTTGGAATTTTCAAGAGTGTCATCTTAATTCCATCTTTCTAGCAGATGATACAAAAAATACGCCTTATGGAAAAGGTGCAGTCAAAGTTTTTCTCCCTAACATTGGAGAAAAATTGATTTCCAATGTGTGGTATGTACCCACCTTTAAGAAAAATTTGTTGTCTTTGGTCATGATTCGACAAGTAGGACATCAAATAATTATGGAAGATGGCTTAGTTAAATATGAAGACGGAAAACTGTTAAGGATGAAAGGGACAGTTATTCCAAGGCATTTTGATTTTGCAGGGGCAGTTACTACAGGAATTTCACCTGTAAGATTATGGCATGTAAGATATGGACATTTGAATTTTGACAGTCTTTCTCAAATGCAGAAACAAGGGATGGTTAAAGGACTTCCAACTTTCAACAAAGAAAATGCAAAATGTGAAGCCTGCATTTATGGCAAACAGAGTCGAGAAATTTTTCCAACAAGTACATGGCGCGCAAACAAGCTGCTACAACTAGTTCACAGTGATGTGTGTGGTCCACTACAAACTTCATTAGGCGGTTGCAAATATTTCTTGCTCTTTATTGATGATTTCAGTAGAATTACTTGGGTTTACTTCTTGAAAAACAAGTCAGAAGAATTTTAGAAATTTAAAATTTTTTGACAACTTGCTGAAAATGAAGTCTAAGAAAAGATAGGTACTCTCAAGATAGATAATGGGGGAGAATTCAATTCAAATGAATTCAAAACTTATTACAGTGAAAATGGCATCAAGAGGCATCTTACAAATGTTTACACTCCACAACAAAATGGAGTCGTAGAAATGATGAATCGCACATTGTTAGGCATGGCGAGATCCATGTTAACTTTCAAAAGGTGAAGTCCAACATATTGGGCAGAAGCAATCCATACAACTGTCTATCTAAGAAACAGATCTCCAACTGCTTCTTTAGAAGGAATCACCTCTTATGAAGCTTGGTTTGGTTTCAAACCTAAAGTTAAACATCTTCGAGTTTTTGGATCCATCTGTTACACCTTAGTTCCCAAAGAAAATCGAACTAAGCTTGATTCAAGAAGTTTGAAATGCACAATAATTGGCTATTCAGATGAAAAAAAAGGGTATCGTCTTTTGACCAATGGAAAATTTATTGTGAGCAGGGATGTCATTTTTTATGAAACAGAGAGTAAGAGTGCTGAAGAAATCGAAAGTCTTCTTCACAAGTTAGAAACTAAGGGTAGTAAAAGGAAAGGAAATATGCAAAGTCAACCAACTTCACCAAATTGGTATGAACTTGATTTTCCTTCCTCTGAAGATGAGTAATCCAGTCCATCTACTTTAACAAAATCATCTGGGTCTTCTAGCAATTCATCAGCGTCTCCAAGCAGCAGTAGTTCTTCTGACAGTGATTCTCCAGATTCACCACCTGAACGACGAACATCAGTTTACATTAACCCCCTTTACAATGATGGGGACTTCTCAGAACCTCAAACAAGTGAGCAACAACTTCCAAAATGGGCAGTTCAACTATTGAAAGATGTAAAGCCTGATGAACAAAATAAAACAGGAACAAGACAGAAACACAGAAGTGAAGCAACTTTCGTCTTGCTAGCACATGATTTTATTGAACCTTCCACATACAAAGAAGCAATCAAACATAAAGAATATAGAGCCATGATTGATGAATATAGAGCAGTAATTGATAACCACACTTGGAAACTGGTTGATCGTCCTCCAAATGTTAAACCCATAGGATGCAAATGGGTTTACAGAGTTAAGTACAACCAAAATGGCGAACTTAACAAGTATAATGCAAGACTTGTCGCTAAAGGTTTTGCACAGCAGGAAGGCATTGATTATGAAGAAACTTTTGCACCTACAGCTAAATGGGACACCATCAGATTAACACTTGCATTGGCCGCTCAGAAAAGGTGGAAAGTTCATCAAATGGATGTCAAAAGCGCTTTTCTCAACGGGGACTTACAGGAAGATGTATATATAACACAACCACCAGGGTTTGAAGTTGAAGGGAAAGAACATAAAGTCTGCAAATTAATCAAGGCTTTATATGGATTAAAACAAGCTCCCCGCGCTTGGTATGCAAAAATGGATGAATACCTTTGCAAAGTTGGTTTTCATCGCAGTGAATCTGATGATACTTTGTATGTGTGCCAACAGGGAAAATATCTGGTCATTCTCATTATGTATGTCGATGATTTGATCATCACAGGCAACAATGATGATCACATTGAACAGGGGAAAAAGGAGTTACATGCAAGTTTTAAGATGACAGATTTGGGACTACTTCACTACTATCTTAGAGTTGAAGTATTCCAACGTCCACATCAGATCTTCATTTCCCAGAGTAAATATGCAGTAGAAATTCTTCAGCGATTTGGAATGCAGGATTGTAAGCCTATCCTTACCCCTATGGAACAAAACTTAAAACTTTCAAAATTTGAAGGGGGGGGGGGAAAGTGGACAGCACGACTTACCGACAGTTGATTGGCAGTTTGATTTATTTGACAACCACTCGTCCTGGTCTATCTTATGCAGTCAGTATTCTTTCATGTTTTATGCAGGAACCACTAAACAGCCACTGGAATGCAGCCAAAAGAGTTCTTCGATATATCCGAGGAACAAAAGATTTTGGTCTTCTTTACAAAAAGACTAAAAATTTTGTACTTGGTGGATTTTCAGATGCCAACTTTGCTGGCAGTATTGATGATAGGGCATCAACCTCAAGTTACTTAATGAACATGGGGTCAATTGCAGTTTCCTGGAGTTGCAAGAAGCAAACGATAGTGGCCACTTCTTCAGCAGAAGAAGAGTACATTTCAGCATGGGAAGCAGCATGTGAGATTGTTTGGTTACGTCGAGTTTTGCAGGACTTGGGAATTCCTCCAGCAGAAGCTACTTCATTATTCATCGACAATCAATCAGCAATAAAGCTTGCCAAGAATCCAGTTTTCCATTCAAAGACAAAGCATGTGGACACCAAGTATCATCATATCATATCTCTCATTGCAAAGGACGTCATCAAGCTAGTGTTTTTTCCTTCAAAAGATCAGACCTCCGACATTTTCACAAAACCTCTTGGTAGAATAAAGTTTACTAAGTTCAGGGATGAACTTGGTATCTGTTGTAATGTATCTTTGGATCATGGGGGGAATGTTAGATGATCCAAAATAAATTTTATCATAGGTTATAATGTTTGAATAAAATAATTATTAATTTAAGATATTAAATTAATAATTATTATTCTAGAATATTTAATAAATATTTGAGATATTTAGCAATAGAAATTTGTTATTAAAAATTAGGACTCTAGCAAAGAGTCGTTTCCTAGGCTCTAAGTTAGGAGTGAAGTTAGTAGAATGGTTAGAAGCTCATTTATTGTAAATAGACACTTGTTTATTTTCCAAGTGAGCCATAACTAGATTAAGTTAGAACATAGAGCTTATAAATAGGTTAGTTTCCTATTTTCATTGTAGTGTGTAATGAGAGAATGTGAGAATGTGAGTTTACGTGTGTAAACTCCTGTAATTTGCTATGTAATCTTTTTGCATGATCAATAAAGTTGTGTGTCTAAGGACACTTCTGCATTTACAAATATAAGCAAAATTGGATCACCAAATTCTAGTTAGAGTAAATTAGAAAGAGATCAAAATGTTGATCCTTTATCTCACTTATGTTATAAGTGGGATATTAAAGTTATGGAAAACGTAATATAATGTTGAAGTTTATGTCAAATAATTTCAATACCATGTGATGTCAAATCTCTCATGCTATTGTTAAAAGATCAAACCATACAAACCATAAAAGAGCACAACACGGAGGTTGACTCACTATCTAAGAGAGGGTTGCGAGAATTGGATGATTGTTTGCACTTTACTCGTATCAATTTGGGGATTGTCCTTGAGGAAGGCAACATGGCCTTTCCTTAACTTTCTCTTACAGTTTTCTATTTCAATTTTCACTCCACCTTTTAACATTGACTCTAGAAATGTTTTGAATTATGTTTAACATATATGCTGAACTATATGCAGCACCGGATGATATTACATGTTTTTGTTTTCTTTTGTTGTTTTAGAAGAATACTAAGTTACATAGTAATCCAAAGTTGTGAATGTATTGCGACACATTTTTTGTTTTAACTTACTAGATAGTGTATATGGAGAGCACTTTCTATCCTACAAATTTCATGTACAGTCATATGTAAACTGAATTTTTTACTTAATGAAATTTAGTTTGTTTTTTTCTTATGAAAAAAAACCCTGATCTTACTCAAGAATTAATGTAATCATTAGAAGATATTGCAAATTAATTTCACTAAATTTAAGTAAATTTAACAAAGATAATTAGAGACGATAAAAACATTTTAAAGAAAGTAAGATTGTGAAATCCATTAAGAACTCCTCAATCAGGTGTCTTTTCTTTTTGAGGAAAAAATGAAATGAATGTCTTTTTATAAATGCTCGACTTGATAGATTCACTTAGTATGATCAAACCAAGCATATGAAAATTTATGTATGCAAATCCAGGTGTACGAAAATGTGATCATCAACCACCATGATCATTGATTTATTTCTTGGTTTAAGTGACCCCATAATGAAATCCATAAAAATTTCAAACCACAAGGTGGAAAGAACTGGTAAAGGTAGTAAAGTTCCTAGAAGCTTTAACATTTTCCCCTTGTGACTTCAGTAAGTTTCACAATCTACCACAAAAGGTGTGGATGTTTGTCATGCATTCGTAAAAGAATAAATGTGTAATCATTTCATATGTTTTCTAAAACACAAAATGACCCATTGTGGGAGAGTGTGTAATTTAGATAACGTTGTTGATTTAAATGGGGAATGATGAACAAAATAAAATATGGCCTTTATGGAAAATATCATCATTCTACCAAGTGTAGTTGAAAGTGCCTAAGGGTTAGCATGTAGCTAGTGGATCATGTGGATCATGTAGCTAGTTGTAGCTAAGCAAGCACTAGGAAATATAAGAAAAATATGCACTCTTCCTCATCACACCTAGAAATAGCATCATCAACCACATTTTTCTTTCTCTTCTTGTAAATACCCTCATAGTGATAACCTAACATTTTGTGACACAATTTTGTTGTTTTGGGAAGGATAGCCTCTATTCTAGGAAATATGTCAAGCTGCAATGATTTATTTTAATTTGGAAATGTCTCCCCCATCAAGTAAGGACACTACATCGATCACATGAAGAATGGGCAATATTTCGTTCTCATAGGAGGATTTCCCTAAGTTCCTATCACATAATTGCTTACTATTAAAAGTGAGAGGCTACCCTTCTTGCATTGATATAACTCAAATCTCTTTCCCTAAGGCACCACATTTCAAAAAAAAAATTATTAAAGTTAGGTAGGATGAGGACTAGTGTAGTCGGGTGAATGCATGAAGATGTGTTACACTTTTGGGCCAATTAATGTGACAATGAAATTTCAACGTTTTCCTCTTTTATTGAATTGAAGCCCTCAAAATTCATATAAGCACTGTTTTCACTCTACTCATATCAATTTGGGGATCTTCCTTATTCTAAATAAAGGAATTGTTAGGATCAACATAAAATCCATCCCCATTAATGATGTGTCCCAAAGTTTCCACTTTGGATTAACTTATGATTATGGAGTCATGAGATTTTATCTACATGTGCCACCCAAGTTTTGTTACATTGACGATGAAGTCAACAAAGAAGATTGGGACACCATAGTGTTAAAAGGGTCTAATGGTGTGGTTCATAAGGAATTGAAAGGAAGAAGGTGCACTCCAATGACCAAAAGGCATCATCAAAAGCTTGTAATGACCTTCATGAGTGCAGAAAGTACTTTTTGGAATATTTGCTTCCTTCAAACAAAATTAGTGTAACCAAAGTGAATATCAAGTTTGGTGAATATCTATACCCCATGTAGATCGTCTAAGAGATCATTAATAATTGGAATGGGAAATTTGTCTTTGACTATCAAGTTGTTAAGAGCTCAAAATTTAGGATAAATGTGCCAAGTTCCTTGTTTTCTAACCATGGCAACTAGAGGAGAGTAGGTGTTGGTACTAGGACATATGATACCTAGGGTTAACAACTCCTAGACAAACATTTTCAATTTAATTATTTGATGTAAAGGATGGCAATCAAAATGCTCATTGAGTGGTACATTGTCTGGAAGCAATGGGGTGGATATGATCATGCTCTCCACTTAAGGATGACAATTCTTGGAGAATTTCAAGTACTTTTTGGTGTTTGTCAAAAACTAATTGCAAATCCAAATGAACTAGATGAGAAGCATCCTCAAAATCTTGAATAGCATGGAATTGTGCAATAATGCCATAATGACGCTCTTCTAAAAACTTTTCCATCGAGTGGGTGTTGATTATTTTTGGAGATCCTACTTTGAAACCTTTGGGCATGTATGAACTACCATCCTTTTGGAAAACTTGTGTATAATGCTAGGAAACACATGGTGATGGGGCCTAAAGTTCTCATCAATCCAACACCGAAAATAATATCACGACTACACATTTCAATGGAAAACATTTGAATTTTCAAGGAGTATTCACCCATTTGAAGTTTCACATTTTCACACTAGCCACCACGTGTCATAGATACCCCATTAGCAATCATAATATAGAAGTTGTTAACAGCATGGATGGATATAGCAGTGTGTTTCTTGGGAAATGCAATGATGAATGAAATTATGGGTGTTTAAATTTTATAATTCTTGGTGTATCCAACTACCTATAACATGAAGAGAAGAAATTTTGGTTAAGGCATGAAAGGAGATTTGGGGTTCTTCACCTAGTTGGCTAGGAAGAGGAGCTTCCTTGGTGATAGAAGTGACTTTTTCTTTAGTCCCTCCATCAACTTTATCATCAAATTGTCCTTATAAATGACCATAATAATTTATATTCCTTTCATTTATTCCATTGAGAATATTTTTCATCACATATGTAGAAGATAACCCTTAAGTTGATGTTCTATCATTTTAATGCATTTCAAATTGTGGAATTGAAGGGTGGAGTATGATATTACTAAAGAACCACCATATTTAGGCATGGATGTAAAGGAAAGTTGGGGCATTTGGATTGAAGATAGGATAAATTGTGAGTTAAGTGGACTCCACTGAAGTAGAAAGGTGGCTCATCTCTACTTGGAAACTAATTTCCTCCTTATGACTATTGATGAAGCATTGATTGAAAAAATTTCAATTAAATTTTATGTTCTAATGGTTAAACATTCAAAATAATCGATATATTATTCTACTTGATAAAATTTCTATCCTTGATAAAGTAAGGAAACAAGGCTTTCACAAATTTCTTCCTTGTAATCACCCTTGGAGATTATCTATTATGTCATTGCCACTATCACAAATGTTCAATGTTCCCTATTCAAATAGAGGACACCTATTTAGAGTTTCTCCTATGGCATGAAGGGACAGGTAGTGCTCCATTTGGTCAACCCAATTGGTTGGATTTGACACATAAAACCTATTAACTTTAGGGAACTAAGGCATTTGATTATAAGAATAAAAAAAGAATTGAGGTCATCATTGGGCCCTCCCTCTTTCTTGATATGCTTATTCTTATGGGAGCATTCACCAATGACATTGCCACCCTCATCAAGCTTACCCTTCAACTTTTCACTCTAATCAAAACAAAATCTTTCTTACATAGTGTGGGATTTCATAAGTCTTCATTATGGTGTGCACTGGGGGTTCTGATATACCCAAAAGTACATAAAAGAAAAATCCATATATATTGTTGTCTTGTGCTTCTTTTATTTTCATGTAATCTACCCCAACTACATGTTTACCAATTGATCAATAAATATGTGTTATTTAAAAGCATGAAACACATATCTAGCCTTAAAAAAATTGTAAAATTGAAGTCTTTGATGTCCAAGGTAGTGCTTTGATACCACTTATGTTATTCCTTATTAGTTTAGAGGGAATATTCAAAGTAAAACATAATGAAATATAGTTTGGAAAGCAAATAAACAAAGCCTAAATTGAAAAATACCAATGATAAGCAAACCTATTGAAAGATAGATACAATGTGCCTCTTTGAGAGAACAACCTCCTAGATACGTAGAGCTTTAAACACAATAATTTTGACTTGAAAAGTGATTTATATTAGTGATAATTCGAGACTAATGGTTGGACTAGAATTATTAATTATGCACACTCATTGAAATATCACCAATCCAACAAGTGTTTCAACAAATACTTCATCATCACCTAACTAGTCATAATAACTTAGAACATTGTGTTCTCAAAGAGTCACTCACATTATGAGGTCTCTTACAAATTTGTAATCATTGTATATGAATTTCAAATGAACTTCTCGATTCCTTCAACATCAAAGGAGAAAAGATAGTTGCACTAAGTAGGATAAAACATGATCTACTTGATGTCAAGTAAATTCAACATATATGATGCATTTTAAGTAAGCAAGTTACTCACATAGAGAGTTGACTCCTCTTCAATAGAGATGAATAGATAGGATTGTTGATTCATTCCACCCATTAACAGGGTTGAAATCAAGAATCTTGGTTCCTTAGTCACTTTTGGCAATCATAGTGAAAAATGTTTGGTTGTTAATTGAGGTCGTTGACTATCTTTCAATTTGAGACTTAATGTTAAAACCAAAGTTTTTAATAATGCTCGTGTGCATTTTTTTAAGAATATCTCACCAATCATATGAGGTCTCTTAAAAGTTTGTCTTCATTGCAACATGAGTTTTGATTGACCTTAATGATTCCTTCAACATCAAATTAGAAAATATTGTAGGGCTAAGTAGGATAAAGCATGATCTATTTAATGTCAAGTAAATTCAAAATATATGATAGGTTGCATTTTAAGTAAGAAGGTTATTCGCATAGGAAATTGGCTCCTCTTTAGTAGAGATGAGTAGATAGGACAATTGATTCCTTCTCCCATTAAGTGGGTTGAATCTAAGCTAAGCAAGGTTTCACCTTAGTTCTATTTAGTTCAGTGGAAGTTATCAAGTGGACGGTAGCAGCTAGGTATTTAAGCCAAGAAAAATAAAGTAGATTAAATAGCAGTTGGGTTCATTTATGTCATATTGTATTACTTATCACTCATCACTTGGGCTCATCATGCACGATTGTTTATTTTCAGTAGATCACCTCAATACTCTATATTCAATCATCCCCAACTAGTAGATTTTCAGTGCATGTAAATAGTTAGTTAAGTAGTTGGCTGATTAGCATTCAAAAGTGCAAAATACCTAGCATTCAAAAGTGCACAATTTCATGTTAAGCAAGGAGAATGTTGTAAGTTTATTAGAAATAGTTTCATCTCAAGCAGGAAGAAAATTATAAGCATATTAAGTGATGCTTCTCAAACCTCATATTGTAAATCTTAAATATCATCTATGTAGTTTATTGCATAATGAATTTAGCTCCTATACCTAAGCAACTATTAGAATGTGTATCCTGTATCCCCTTTAGAGACCATTTTCGTAAGCAACTATTAGAATGTGTATCCCCAGAATCTGAAATGGTTTATGTATTATGAAACTGACACTTGATTAGTAAAAGCCAAGATGGCATAGTAAGTCTCGCTGTAGTAGGTACTAACAAGAGTGGGGCAGGATAACTCGAGGAAGAGATTTGAACTAATTCCGAGCATACCCAAAAGAATCAGGGAGCCAGATCCAGCCCAAAGCATACAAAAAATCAACTAAAGTCGATTTCACAGATGGAATCAAAGGCGTCAATGACCCTGGCACCCGCGCAGTATGCAATCTAAATCAAGATTGCTTAGTTCCTGTAAAAAAAAAGCCAAAAACAAACGCCAGGAAAGATCGAAATCGTTGGATATGTTTCCTACTTTTAACAATTATAAGTATTTGTTTTTCTTGCAGCTATAAGTGATCACATATTTGTTTTTCTTGCAGCTACAAGTGATCACTGTCTACATGGCCAAATGTGGTCTGCTATCTTTCACACGTTTAACTGAAAATGTAAATCAATGCAAACTAATAATTTAATTACAGCTCAGACATGATAAAACTATAGTTTGGCGTAAATCACTGGAGATGAAATGCATCTTATATTGCTTCCTGGAACAAACAGTTCCACTTTGAAAGAGTTACATCAATTAAATAAGAATACAAAGATTTCCTTAAAAAAAAAACCCAAAAATGCTAACATTTGAGCATGTGCCCATACTAAAATATTGTTTTCCATGTGGTAACCATACATAAAATATGATTTTCCAAGTTTCCTTTTAGGTAACTTGGAAAGTAATATTTTATTCTTCTCTAACTGTACGTATTACTATTATTGTCCACGTCAAACTATGTTGTTTCCCATAATTAGTAGGATTGTATAAAAGCCTATTGTGGCCCTGCTGCAAGGATTTCTTCAGTAAGCTTACTACTGTTGCCAATTTTATAACCTGTAAATTTCTTAAAATTGCTCTGAAAGAGACCTGCCAACTTTTGCAGGGTTTCCTGATAATCCGTCTTGTCAGACCACTGCAAAAGAGAGTGTGCATATCTTCAGGCCATTTTAAATCTTGAAAATTTGGGACTCAACAAAAGAAAATTATAGATTTTGTGACCAGACTAATATCTGAATACTGATAAAAGAAAAAAAAGTGGAGAATGTAGAGAGAAGTAATTTAAAGCCATCATCATGACATACCGTGTTCTCAGGGTGCAATATCTCTGAGGGAATACCCTCAATAGCATCTGGAATATGCAAGCCAAAGATGGGTGTTTCTGTATACTTTGCATTATGCAAACTGCCATTGTTTATAGCATCTATGATTCTGCGGGTATAAGCAAGCTTGATTCTCTGTCCCACACCATAGCTGCATTATATTTTGTAAAAGTTAGCCGTGACTGTATATTAGAGTAAAATATAGTCCAGACTCCAAACCAAAGCAATTAGTTGCAAATAATTCTTCTCGTATAAGTTTGGCTGGAATGTAAAACATTACCTCCCACCAGACCACCCAGTGTTAACTAGCCAAGCCGTTGTACCATGTTTTTGCATCTTCTCTGCCAGCATTTCTGCATATTTGGCCGGATGCAGCATAAGAAACGCTGCTCCAAAACAAGCAGAAAATGTTGCACGTGGCTCCTTAACTCCTTCTTCAGTGCCTGCTACCTGAAATCATGAAAAGTTCAAGAACACAGGCAATCGAAAGGAAACTGAAAAAGGAATCATATGTATAAATTCAGTCAATCTTACCAAGGCAGTGTAACCACTGATGAAGTGATACATGGTTTGGGCCAATGTCAGCTTGCTAACAGGTGGCAGAACACCAAAAGCATCACATGCTAGTAGAATGACATTCTTAGGGTGAGGCCCTACACATGGAATCTTCGCATTTGGAATGAACTCTATGGGGTATGATGCTCTCGTATTCTCTGGAAATTAAAGAAATGTCAAGGAGAGATTACTATATAGGACATCCGAAAACATAAATATTAGCTTTAATAGTTCGAGAACCATAACAATTTGGCAATTATGAATTTCACCCCAAAAACTGTTTAGAATTTATATTAGATTATAGAGCCAATTGAAGAGATCCCGAGCCTGATTTTCATGTGTACTGATAAGCAAGGCAAAATGGTTCATGATTGGTTGTCGTGTTTTAGTTGCATTTATGACCACAATAATCAAGAAGTTCAAGTTGCAGAAATGATACCTGTGATGGATTTGTCTGAGTAATCCACCTCTCTTGTATGCATATCAAATACAACATTCTCCAATACTGCCACAAAAACAACGAAAAACTTACTTTCGTAAATGAAATTCATCTAATAAGCTATGTATGTACCATGAACTCAACTGCACTTATCTTGAAATACAAGCAATATCACCAAGTTTAAATTAGCAAACAAATAATAGTACACCCACTGGTTCCAAATTTGATTGCATTCCAGATCTCAGGTTCTTTCTCCTTTGAAAGGTCAATACATTTTGCATAGCACCCTCCTTCAATATTTGATATACCATTGTCACTCCAGCAATGCTCGTCATCTCCAATCAAATACCGGTTTGGGTCTGTTGATAGTGTAGTCTTTCCAGTTCCTTCACATGGACAGCCTTTGTTATTGCTGAGTTTTACAAAACGTGAAATATAAAACAGGAATCCTTAAAAGCAACTTCAAATTGCAGTTAGAATTTGAAATCTGCAATACCTGATAGTCCAAAGAATAGATTCACATCTCCTTCCTTTCCCATATTGCAGCCAGAATGAAGAGATAAAATTCCTTTCTTGGGCATTAGGTAATGCATCAAACTGAATAAGCCCTTCTTCATTTCTCCAGCGTATTGGGTTCCAAGAATTACCATTTCTTTTCGGGTAAGGTTTAAATCAATGGACGTGGCAGAATTCATATAATGAGTGAACCGATTACATGGAAATTGCCCTGCATTATAAATGGTGAAGTCCGGAGTACCAAAGTTCTCTAGCTCTTCAGGAGTAGGACGTATGCACCTATTAAAAACCAAAGAAAAATGTTACTACACAAGAAATTTTTTGAGGCATGCCTTCCTGGAAGGTAATGAGGCCACATTTAATATATATGAACTTGAAAGTTGAAGCACTTTACACTTTATAAAAATAGAAAAAATGATGCCAAACAAGAGACTGAGAAAAGGAAAATCAAAACACATACTAGAGAATAAGCCTACACTATTGAAATTTGGAGCTGACTCACATGTTATGCATGAACAGGGAATGATATGCTCGTGCTGAAATGATGCGCACTTTCAACCGATGTTCTGAATCCCAGTTCAAAAACTGATCGTTCACAAAAACCTGCAAATGAGGAAAATGTTAATACGATCATAATTTATTGTTCAAACTTCAAAGTTGGTGAAATTATACTGAATTCTTGAAAGCTATGTAAAATAAAATGAACGTAGATGCTCTCCTCATATGTACTCATGCAACTAGGCAGATAAAATGAACCATGGTAGTTCATGTATAAACAATTTTATCACCCTGATGAAACAAGCATGGTCAAATGATCATCAGGTCGCACTAGTCAGCACATGCTTATGAATTCATGCTTCGTGAATTCATCGTGATCAAGCACAAGATAGGCCCTAGCGTTAGAAGTAAATTCTCCCAAATGTCGAGAGATGTAGCTCAAACTTTGTTGAATAAGCACGGACAGTGAGCATACCTTATCTAGTGATGTCAAGAAATCCACTGCCCTTTCTCGATTGATGAGGAATGTATGTTCGTCCATTTCAATGTTCGGTGAGCTTCTGTTTAAAAGATAAATTTAGAAGGTCAATGATTGAAAAAAAAGGCAATGAAAACTCAATTCCAGGAAAAAATTTATTTTCATTCATCTCTGTATTAAAGGCACTCATCATGTCCAAATACTGCTGATCCGATAAACATGTCATGTGGACAGATTTACTCTGTTCGTTAACCTTCAACCTGATGCCTTTGTTATGTAACATTTTCTAATCTGCCATATCAGTATTAGGGACATCTATGACGACGAGGAATAAGGGTACTTGGGGACTATAGTGGCATGATTGCAAAACGACTTAGATGGGTTTTGAGGATTATGAAAAAATTTGGAAAAGAGAGAATTTTGTAAAGACGAGTTGGTGTTCCTGGGATTTCTCATATCTTCAGAATGCCTTGATCATGAATAACAAAGAGAGAATTTTGTAAAGACGAGTTGGTGTTCCTGGGATTTCTCATATCTTCAGAATGCCTTGATCATGAATAACAATAAGGTGAAAACAATACTTCACTAGCCCACACTGTAAAGCATTATAGAGCCACCAAGTTTGCACCAAGAGAGAGGCACTTGTTTGGACAAAGGCAACTGAGACGAGTTTTGAGTTGCTGAAGAAGAAGGTAATTGAAATTTGACACTCCAGTTTTGACTCTACCAGTTTTCAACAAAAGTTTGTGTTGAATGCGATGCTTGTTTGTTAAGAGTTCGATGATCACATGTATCCTAATGGAAATGAAAAAGGAAAATATATATTCTTACTCTTCCCACCAAAGCTCATTTGCGGTCACTTCATCCTTAACAACACGTTTGTCTTTAGGAGATCTTCCAGTCCTTGCACCGGATAGAGTTGCTAGGGCCCCGGTTGATGTCACGAAAGATCCCTCTTCATGGAGAGCATATTCATATAGCTCTGGAAAACAAAAACCAAAAAATATCAAGGTAGACATTAAACTTTTAAAAAATAACTATGGATTTTACAAAACACTACATAAATTTTCTATGATATTCAATGTAACCAAAAATAAAAGCCAATTTTGTCTTCTGCAACCTCAACCGAGTCCAAATAAAGATGAGAGCACTAAGCAGTGAGCATAAGCTTTGCGAGCAGTGAGCACTAAGGATTTTTTTATAGAGTAATTATCTTGCTCAATCTTGGATATTACGATTGGACTGCCATTCAATGTTCCACCAAGTTTAGGGGACACAAGAATGAGGAGATGTGGGGAGTAGGGACACATCTCAAGGACATGTGGGAGATCCCCCAAAATTCAGGGAACATTTCAGGGGATGTGGTGTTCCCAGACATAGGGTATCCCATCCCAAATATTATATGAAAGATATAACAAATTCTAGATAAAACAAAAAAAATAAAAGAGAATTTTTAATGCATAGTTAATCACAGATTTATATTAAAGTACCAATATCCACAATCCATCTGGCACTTACACAATTTGGAAATTTGTTATTCAAAATAGAAGAATCATTGTATTTCTTAATGTAAAATATTCAAGCCCAAATCAAAATGAAATGAAATAACATTGGGATATGGTAGAAAAGCCAAGTCGACCACACTTGTCTGCCTTTGAAAGCTTGTTGTTCACAGAAATCCAACCTCAGCCTCCTAATTTTACTCAAGCAAAGGGTGTTGTATGTGGGAAACAACAAAAATTAGGGTTTGGATGGGTTAAATATAGAAAGAAAAGGCAAGGTAAGGGTGGGACCCCCTTTTCTTTAAAGGGAAAAAATTACATTCTCTGGTATATTTTATGTGTTCGTAATCTTTATGCAGATTATGTGTTTTTAATCTTATGCAGGTGCACCCTAGCAGGGTTCATTCCAGGGCACCCCCAATTACCAGGAGCATCCCCTTTCTATAGGGGATGCCCCCAAGTACTATGGGTGAACAAAAGATGACACGAGACATTCCCAATGAATTCACCAAGCCCAAGCAGCATGGGGATACCAAAATCTTTGTCAATCCAAAAGCTGGCTTTGGATTGAAAGTCCTCAGGCCGATGTGATACCATCCTTCCTTGCTCTAGCAGTAATATTGCTGATGGTTTCGGTGTCAGCTTTTGATTTTGCTTCACATTAAAATATCCTCTCTAAAACAGATGCATAAACTAAGGCTGCTTCATGCATCGTCTCCTCATTTAAAATAAACAGTTTTTTCAAAGATTTATTTTTATGATAACTGGCAAGATCACAAATAATTATAAAAACACAAACCTTAAGCAAGTTGAATGGTCTTTATCATTGATTGCATTTCAAAGTAATTCATCATTCATCATAGCTCAGTGTAAATCAAATTCTGCCTATATCAAATTAGTGGGATCCTTTAGCAAGCTAATAGAGTCTTTCTATGATCAAACTTCTTCCTATGAAAATTGTGCGCATTTGCACTCTGTATTCATGGACTTCAACTTATCTTAATCTGCATAGCTGATATAAATTTTCAACCGAAGAATCATTCATCTCGAATATCCACCTTTCTCATTAGGTAGATTGTATCGGTCTAATCATATCTCTTGCAGATGACTTATGAAAAGGATTAGTGGCAGTGAATTAATTTTAAATTAAGCATATAAACAGAGCAACAAACCTGATGGAGAGAGATTATAGAGAACACTGGAAGCCTTGAGGTCAACATCTTCTGGGAGAGGAGAAGGAGCCTCAATCTGCTTGGTAATTTGACTGGTAGCAACGGCTTTGAGCTTTGAAACTCCCTTTTGGAGGTCCTTGGCTCTTAGCTTGGGCTCATTTCTCCCTGAAATGGAGGCTGATGTTGAACTGCAAAACAAATGATGTAATCTGGGTTAATGTGTTTGATATTGATGAAACAGGCTACTTTTGGAATACAATTAAAAAGCGACGAGTACCTATCAAATAATGTGTGCTTTCATATATATAAATGACAGATTTTTATATTAAGCTTTAAAAGCTGAAGGATTAAATGATACTCTGTATTTATTAGGCATCCATGTTCTCACAATGGTTTGGGAGGGCTGCACAAACGTATTACATATTATAAATCTGTAACCTTATGCAGTTCTCGTATAATATACATTCAATGAGGGTCCATCTCTTTAGGAAATACAAATGCAAAGGCGCACTTATGCGCTGTCACTGTTCGATATCTTTTGATCTCCCCCTGAAGTAATTTTGTAGGATTCTTCTGGAGGATGTGATTTGCAGAGTGCCAGAAATCTTTAGGTGGTTAAACAGTCATCATCTAAAAGTCACGAGGGATTCTGTGATATCCAAAACCACCGCGAGAATGTGGATGTCTAGTGAATATGTGAATGCCTAATAAACATGGATTTGCCTTTTAGGCCTGAAACTTACCTAACTCGAATTCAAAACAAATGAAAACATTACCCAGTAAGATGTGTGTATGTATATATATGTGTATATATACATTAATCAGTAAATATCCACAGATATAAATTAAAATTTCTTTGAGTTCTATAAAAACTACAGGCAAAAAAGAACTGTATGATCTAATTCAGTCGGAATGAAGCAAATCCACATACCTTATGGAGATTAATTTCTGAGTTTGACCTGCAACGCGTACAGAGGACTTCCGGGCATTCCTCGGCAAAGAGAAAAGTTTATCGTTGGACTTAGCCAAGAGAAGCGCAGAAGAATCTTTATGGCAGACGTCCGGGGATTTGTTCAATGCAAAGCCAGAAGAAATGCCCATCGATTCCGCCATCACAGAAACTGAAAAATCAACTGCAACTCTGTTTAATCCTATTCGCATCCTATTCGGACACAACTAAGATGCGCCCTTTGCTTGTTCGAATTTAAACCGGAAAGAGAAACAGAGTTGACAACCTAATGGAAACCGGTGAAAGGTAGTTTGCAGGAATTGAATGCACTCAATATACAGACAGGCATTTATAGGAATACGGCTGGTTGTTTCTCCTAAACACGTGGAAGAAATCTCTGGCGAGGCAAGTGCCCCCGCACCCACACCCCGACCCCCACCCCCACAAGGCAGGTTGCACGTTCATCGTTTTGCCATATGGTTGTTTGGATTTGCTAAGCGGTATTTTGACTGACAGGTTTTTTTTCAAAAACGAATGGCTTCCTACCACCAACTCTATGGGCGGTTGCCCATATGCTGAAACTCGTTTCGTGAATGAAAAGACTTGAAACGATCATATAATGAAAGATTAACTGACCATATTCCGTGGGTGTTGATTTCCTTCTCTATTATCAATGCTACACCTTGTAACAGTCATGAATTGGTGGTTGGCCTTGGATTGGGAAGTACGCAACCCATAGGTGGCAGATAGGTCCTCGTCGCCAAAAATATATGTGAACACACAAAGGAACACAATTCTGCAAGTCTAAGGCTCTTTATTGTGTACATCTATTTGCATTTTCACACAGAGGTATTCGGGCAAACCATTTGCTTGGTTGGTAGTTGGGGTTACGTGTACTATATGGGTCAATTCATCATTCATTTGCATTTTGATGAGATAAAACATTTGTGATTGGAGGATGGGGATTTGTGATTAGAGGAAGGGGTCACTCTCAACCCCCTTCCTTAAAATCCGGGGATTTTAAACTTTATCTTAAAATCACTCTTAATTTCTTTAAATATGTGTCAGAAATCTTTAATGACATTCTCATAATCATCACTTTGCATATTTTGTGACTAGAAAGTCACTCTTCAAATATCTCTTATTTTCATATTTTCAAAATAACCCCAAGGAATTATGTTAATTCTGACAATGATCTTGGAAATCTTATCTATATTGCGAAAGTCACACAAAAATGTTGATTTAATATTTAGGGAGAAAAATAACCCCAAGGAATTATGTTAACTCTTCTAATAGCGAGAATGATCTTGGGAATCTTATCTATATTGTGAAAGGTGGCACAAAAGTGTTGATTTAACATATCTCAATCTATTGTATAACATCTCCTTTTTCATGTAGGGACCAAAATCTAAGAGTGGTCCAGGAGTATAAATGAACTTATGTACCCAAAACCACAAAGAGAAATGTTATCTTATGTTATCTTATCCACTTTCATGAGATAATTTTCACATGGAACTTGCGATCAAATTTTCATCGATGAAGTGCCCAAATCTCAAAATAGTCATAACAACCCTCTAACAAATCTTGTATTGTGGAACCAAGAATTGTTATCGCATTGTCAATTGTACTTCTTTCCAAATTTTTGAGCTCTCCTTGAACATAGCCCACCATTAAGATGGAACATAATTAACTTGTCGTCTTCAACCTTTTGATCCATTCATTTCAAAATGTCCCTAATGTCCCTTGTCCTATCATATATAGGAGGATCCATCAATTCTATACCAATCCATCTAATGTCTTGTATACTCAATTGCAATGCTTAGATGACAACTCATGGTTGTGATCTTGCGAATTCTATTATGCTTCCTTTGAATCAATATTAAATAAGTAGATGCTTCTCCAATCGACCTCACCATCAACAATGGGGTTAACAACGTTGTCTCTAATTCATGATTGCATATTGTTACTTTAACCGACCATGTACCCATCAAAAACATCATCAATGGTTTTGGTATACATTGGTCCCTTATAAGGATCTACAAGTTGTAAAACTCTAGTCCCATTCGCATCAAATAACATCATCCTCTTCTTAAAATTAATAATGGCATCATTACAAAATGCTCATTCAATCCTTCCACATCAAATAACATCATCCTCTTCTTAAAATTAATAATGGCATCATTACAAAATGCTCATTCAATCCTTCCACATCAGATAACATCATCCTCTTCTTAAAATTAATAACGACATCATTACAAAATGCTCATTCAATCCTTAGTAAGAAAGGACAAGGATCATTTTCATTTGTAATCTTATTTATTCAAATTGTACAATTGATTTGATCCCTTCTAGGTCAACCTACACATTTTCCAATCTCTCGTTTGGGTAAATTTTGCAATGGTTAGTCATATACAACTAAATAGGGGAGTAAACACATAGGCTTCCCCATTAATGCACATAAATTACTTCTTGGGGAGGACATTAGCATGATACCTCAATTCTATCATGACATCTCTTACTTCACATCCCGCAATTTGAAATCCAATATAAACTCCAGACTAGTTCTAACTTTCTTCTTCTTCCCTATCCTCTACTCGCTTCTCTCAAATAAGAGGGCATCAACAATAGGTGTGTTTTCTTCTCCTTTAATCAACCACTTAAAGATAGTATAGAACCTCCTAATGAGGGCTCCACTATCTAATATTCATACAAATGCCTTGAATAAATCATGAATAAAATTGATTAAACATTCCCATAATTGGAAACAATATTGAGTTCACAACTCCTCTCTTCCATTCTAGGCATAGAAATAGGGATTTGAGTTGTGGAAATGACACTTTAATGAGCAGTAGAGGTTGCATGACACATTATTTTCAATGCTTCTCTATATATTCCCTTATTTTCAATTATACCAAATTATTAAGTAACAAGGGTTGTTTTTTGTATCAAATAATATAGATTGGCTTTCCCCTCTTTTATGAGTGCCTTTTCTAGTTACCATATTTATCATCAGCCTTGAAGTTTCTTGAATTAGTTTAGGCCCATAGTTAACCATGTTAACATTCCTTTGTCTTGTTTGAGCCCACTTGAGCCACCTTCCATTTCTCAATTAGGTCAAGGTAGTCTTATATAGCATGTCCAATAACTTTGTGATGGTTGCATTTTGGCATATAAGGTGGGGACTATACCTTATAACATGTCCCACCTCATTTCAATTATAACATCAACTAGGACATGTTCTTCCTCTATTCCTACTTATGTACCAACCTCCTCCTTAGTTGTCACCTCCCATTATGCTACAATTACTAATCTCCTCAATTGGAAAGGAGGCTTTCTCAAACTTCTCAACTAAGGCCTACAATTCCCCATATTGTGTATGTTAGATCTACAAAATCACAATTGACAATTATAGGAGAAGATGCGTGCTTCTATAATATACAATAGTGTTGCAAGGGTGGTCATATGACTTGCATATCTTATAAGACTCTCCCTGATGGCATATTAGGGAAGGGGCCTAGTGAAGGGTTGTATGCAACCCCCCTCCTAGTAGAGGACATTCATTTGCATGGTTAATTTATGTTTCAAATAAAATGCCGCAAAATTTGCCTCAACCAATCTTGGACTTCGTGAACTTTTTTATTTTTTTAGTTAAGGATGATAATTAATTTTGGAATTAAACTAGTTCAGGTGTTGGACTAGATGTACTAGTTGAAGTATGTCCTAGGTATTTGGCAATGGACTGAATCCTCATTACTTTTTCTAAGGCACACTTTTGGATAGCTAATATATGTTGCATCAATGAGACCTTTTTCAAAGGAAAAAAACCCTTGATGAACCACTCCTAATTGCACATCATAGATTTGATAATTAATCCTACTCATCAAATTCTATTTTTTTTTCATGCTCCAAACTAGATTCACCTAATATCCATTTGGTATATTTAGCTCAACATTATTGTTAGAATAATATCCTTGCAGTACAACTGAGTGGTTGGGCACAATGGGATTCTATCCCCTCCACTTGGTTTCAAATCCCATGAGGGAACATATTTGGCCATTATGACAAGGCTCAACGAGTATTGATTTTGAGAGCACCTCGTGATTGAAGAATACCTTGTATCTAGAGAACGATTTATTAAGATCAAGCATAATCTTAATGATTTATTTTTTGATGATAGAAGGATTCTTGTGTAAATGGAAAATATGTTTACTTTAGTGGGCTTTGGGAGAAGAACTTGACATGAACAGGAAACTTCAAAATGGAATGTAGATCTAAAGCTCCTGAGAAAGTGTTACACTGAAATTTGTCACCATGACGTTTTAGTGCTCCCTTAGAAGTCTACAACATCAAATTTCCTAAAGTCAAGCCTTGAAATTGAGAGAAAAGTTCATAAAAGTATTAAAAACACTTGTACCGCATTTTCTCTTAACATTGCCTACAGTGCTGCACTTTTTTACTCTAAATCATGTGGAGCTAAACACACTTTTTATTCATTAAAGGTGCGGACCCCCGTAAAAGGTAAAACAAAGGCGGAAAGTAACATTTAGAAGCCCAGCAGTCAAATCTGGAAGCTTCTAGAAGCAGTGATCCAGTCGAAGGTTTGCGCCTATCATGTATGTTCATTCCTCCATTATGGGAGCCTACCCATTGATTTATGGAGCCCAATTCCTTCAAAAGAGCATTCTATCCCTTCTTATGTGGAACCATAACCTCCTCTCTTTTCCTATAAATTGAAGCCATAGTGCAGCTTCAAGAGTTAGTTGAAGTTAGTATTAGTGAGTTAGACTTTGAGGAGAAATACTATAAGAAACTCATACTCTCATAGTTGATCATTATATGGGAATGATTACACACCCATGTGCTTTTAGTTGAGAGATTGCAAGGCTTGTCAAATTAAAGGAAACGCCTGTTCCGGACCCCAGGAAGGCCTATACAACATCAAGGCGGACACGGTTGTAAGGTTCTTCTTATTTCAAGATAATACATATGAATATTATTTTCTCAATGAGTTTTTAGTTAAATGGCTTATTTATGATGTTTTATCATCAAGTTATTTAATTAATTATCCCATTTCTTAAATTCCTTGATCATTAAGATGGATTTGTGATTTGTGAATTAGTATATGTTGCAGGTGCTTTTGATTCTTTTCCATGTCTTTGCTTGCAGGTCTTTAGAGGCGACTTCTTGGAGCGGCGGGAAAAAGAATTCAACTAGCATTGGATCACAGGTAGGTCCTTTCTTCATCATAGAAAATTCTAAATTACATATAATCTAGAGAAAGAAATTTGCATCTGTCATGTTTGTTGCTAGTTGTCCATAGGACACTTGGGAGGTTTGTCTTGTCCTGCAAGAAATGCCAGGAATCGATCCGTCGATTGTTTTTCATGAAATTAAGACATACCTAGATGCCAAACCCGTTAGACAGAAATTACGTTAGATACATCCAAGAAAAGCTGCCGCTATTAAAACCGAAGTTGAAAAATTACTTCGTGCAGGTTTTATTTATCCGATCCCGTTAATAGATTGGGTATCTAATATTGTTCCGGTCAATAAAAAACAAGGAACAATACGAGTATGTATCGATTATAGGGATATAAATCAAGCTTGTCCAAAAGACAATTATCCAACCCCTTACATCGATCAAATTATTGACGATTGTGCTGGAAGTGAAATGTTTTCGTTCATGGATGGATTTTCCGGCTACAATCAAATCAACATATTCCCTAGAGATCAACCCAAAACAACTTTCATTTGTCCATGGGGAACTTTTGCTTATCGCAAACTACCCTTTGGACTTAAGAATGCTGGCACCACTTTTCAAAGAGCCATGTCTTATGCATTTCATGACATTAAACACATTGTACAACCCTACCTCGATGATTTTCCTACTCATTCTTCACGCAGAGCAGATCATATTACTCATTTACGAGCCATTTTTATACGATGTAGGCATTATAAGATTCGTCTGAATCCTCACAAATGTGTTTTCTGCGTACAATCCAGACGATTATTGGGATTTATTGTCTCAAAGGCAGGCATTCGTGTCGATCCGTCGAAGGTTGAGGCAATCATCAATTTACCTCCTCCTTCTACTCTTCGTCAACTCCAAAGTTTGCAAGGGAAAGCAAACTTTTTACGTCGATTCATTCCTAACTACGTCGAGTTAACGAAAGGTTTCACTAGGTTGTTGAAACATAATATTCCTTTATTTTGGGACGAGGTCACCGATAGATCTTTTGATGCTCTAAAATACGCATTGACCCATGCACCGTTATTGCCTCCTTCCAACTACAACCAAGATTACTTTTTGTACCTCGCCGCTTCTAATTCCACAATAGGAATGGTTCTAGTTCAGGAAGATGAATTCCATAGTGAACATGTGATTTACTATCTTAGTCTCAACTTGCATCCAACTGAAATCAAATATTCACATGTGGAGAAATTGGCCTTGGCAGCTGTTCAAGTTGTCCAACGTTTTCATCGTTAAATACTTCTATGCAAACAATAGTGATTTTTTATTGTAACCCTATGATGTATATCTTGACCAAGCAATTGCTAGGGGGAAAATACTCCAAATGGATTGTTATCCTACAGGAGTTTGATTTGGAATTTGAAAAGTCCAAATCAAAGAAATCATTGATCTTTGCTAAACTTATGTGTGATTTCCCACGTACTGATACAGAAACTGTGGCGGAATAACCAATCACGGGCGAATCCTTGTTTCTTATCAGTACTATTGATCCTTGGTATGAAGATATCATTTTTTATCTTCAGACCCAATATTTTCGGCCCGAACTTTCACGGTCACAACGACGTAAAATCTGTTTCCAGTCTCAACAATATCATATTGTTGGTGACACATTATATCGTCATGGTGCGGACTTTGTTTTTCGATGTTGTCTCACCCATGAAGAAGCCAAAAAGGTTTTAAATGACTGTCACTCTAGAGCATGTGGCGGTCATATGTCAGGGTACGCCACAACCCAAAAAATTTTGCACGCAGGTTATTTCTGGCCGTCCTTATTTAAAGATTGTATTTATGTGGTCCAAAAATGTCATAAGTGTCAAATATTCGATAAGAAAATGCGTGCACCACCTGATCCTCTTCACCCTATAATTGTTGTCAGTCCTTTTGCAAAATGGGGCATTGATTTCATTACATGTAACCCTCGCTCAGCGAGGGGGCATGGGTATACTATTCTAGCAGTAGATTATTTTACCAAATGGGCCGAGACGATGCCTACATTTGCGGCAGATGGAAAAACTATAGCTACTTTCGTATTCAATCATGTGATTTCTCGTTTCGGTGTTCCCCAAGCGATAATTACTGATCATGGGAGCCATTTTCAAAACATCATAATGATTGAACTGACTGATCAACTTGGCCTGCGCCATGACAGTTCTTCACCATATTACCCGTAGGCCAATGGTCTGGTTGAAGCTATCAATAAATTTTTAGTCACCATGATCAAACGAATCATTGGAATTCATAAGTTGAATTGGCATACCATGCTCTTTTTAGCACTTTGGGCATATCGAACCTCAGCAAAAACATCAACAGGTTTTACCCCTTTTCAACTGGTTTACGGTTTAGAAGTAGTATTACCTATTGAATGCGAGATATCGTCACTCCAACTAGCCATAGAGTTACTACCAGCCACTTCTGAAGAGGAGAAACATTTTTTATACTTAGCTCAATTAGATGAGAATTGGCACACCACTGCACTAGCCACCGAGACTCATGTGAAACGAATGAAAGCTCAGTATGATAGGAAGGTTACGCCTCGTAATTTTTCAGAAGGATACCTAGTTTTGATTTATGATCAAGCCAACGATAAACTAGGGGTTGGGAAATTCGAACCCATGTGGCATGGTCCTTATATTGTTAAGCGACAGCTTGCAAAAGGGGCCTATGAATTGATTGATTTTGACGGGGTCTCTTTAGGCAAACCTAGAAATGGGCTTTATCTGAAGAGATATTACGCTTGATTCTTGTGTGGAGATCTTTCCTGTATATTAGTTATTTTTAGCTGGTGTGCTGTAGATTAGAAACGTGTGCCTAGTTTAAGTGTGCCTTTACTACTATTCCTGCTTATCTGGATTATTGTTGATATTAAAGATGTTGACGTCTTTTCAAACATACATTGGTTTTTCTGATGGTGCTTGTCGTAGTACACGGAACATTTCTTCCGCAGCTTGGGTTATTTATTCACCCTCTAACGAGTTAATATCTATGCATGGGGTAAGCCTCGGTCAAACGACAAACAATATTGCAGAATATAGCGCAGTTATTGAGTTATTGTCCGAATCCATTTCATTTGGAATTCAGAGTTTGATCGTTAGGTTAGATTCTGAACTCATGGTATTACAATAAATCAAGTATATGCAATTAGAAACCCAATGTTGTTAAGATTATTTTTAAGAGTTTGTCTCTTGGAACGAGAATTTGATTATATTGAGTATCAACACATTCCAAGAAATTTAAACACATTAGAAGATGCAATAGCTTCTAGTGTGATTAACATACATTTGCGATAATTAAAACAGTAAATCAACATTCGCTAACATGTTGGACAGGTAACTGAAAATAGTAGTATATCATAGTATAGAGTAGTGTTTCAAAAAATAGTACATCATCCTCAATCATAGGTTCAAAACGCCTTATGATCGGGAAAAAAGTGATACAAAAATGATAAGAGTCTATACAATCGATCATCCACTATCTGTGGTAATGATCATGATAGTATACTACAGCTCGCGCCACCCTGCACAAAAATCTCTTGAACGGTCCAGGAACACCAATGAGATATCTCTGTAAACGGAGCGGTATGTCATCTATAGTAGTCTCTGGAATGTCTAGAGTTAGTTGCTCCAAATGGTGTTCCAAATCAGTCAGGATCTTTGCTGTCTGATCCTGTGGTGGTGGTGTTGCTGCAGTTGCATCCCTTTGCCTCCTGTCAAAGGGGCGGAGAGTGGCTGTTCGATGTGGACCCACATCTGCATTTGAATTTTTTGTTATTAGTTTTGGACGATTTAAAAAACAAAATAAAAATTAGAAATTAGAACATGTTAAAATTATTTTTACCTAACTCATCCCACTGAGCTCCCAGATGAAGTGACATATCTCGGACGCCGCGGAAATCTATGCTCGCATAAGGAAAATCCTCTATCATAAAAATTTGGTGTTCTAACCAACAAAAATAAGTCGAGGGAAATCGAACAATCTCCCCACCCTCGCTGTGATGGGCCATCAAAGCAACCCATCGAACCATCTAAGGTTCTTGAGGTCTACTAGCATCAACAGGGATATGTTGCGGAGCTAACAGAGGAATCCTCTCTAAAGCAAAGGTAACCACGATAGATCCATATCCGAAGTTATTTAACTTCCTGTTTTTTTCTCTAGTTAGTTGGCCTTTGACATTAGCCAACACTGCCTCGCACCAGTTGAATATAGTGCCTCGGAAGCAATCTGCTGCAATTTGCATTTGAGATCTAGTAGCCACATGCAAAGTTGCACTTTCGCACAACTTGGTAACAATAAATGTAATCACTTTTAATTCAGGACGAATGATAGTTTTAATATCAATCCATTTGTCTTTTGGATTAGCCTCATCATTGTAGAACTCTAACTGTAGGTTAGCAATAGATTGGCCACCTGATCTAGCCCCAAATAGAGAAAGTGGTTCGCCCCTCTTATACAAACCAGTCAAAAAATATATGTCTTCCAGCTCAATTTCGAGTCGGTTGCCTCCAATCACGAAACATTGGTCCTGAACGTCCCACTTGTTTACCAACCAAGTGAGAAGATCTACTTGAGCTCTCATGCCACTGATAGCCCAGAATTTGAATGCCCGCATGCTCTTAAAACTTGCAATGTAGGTTGATGAATCATTACTGCATTATCTACCTCCTCATGTTCACGTTCCGCCAAATGAGCATTGTAAATATCCTACAATGAGCAAAATGAAAGATTAGAATCATTTTAAAACAAAAAAATTGGGTAATTTGGGAGGAAATTGTGTTTTTAAATTCATTACGATACCTCCGCACTTTATGTTCAGAGACAATGTGTAGCTCCCTACGGGCTCTATGTTAAAAGCGTGGGGCCCCGACATTTTCATTTGTAAGAAAGTGTCGGGGTCCGCAGGTACCATGTGTCTTACTCGCGGACCCCCGAGGGCAGATTTTTGAACCAATTTTCTCTCCAAAAATGAATTTTAAACCCTAATTTAAGGAAATGAACGGATGAAAAGCAAGGAAAAGAGGATGTGGATTACCTGGAGTAGATGGTTTTCGATTTCAATGGTTGGTTTTTTCGAAATCTTCTCCGAAGCGTTTTTTGCCAAAAGCTCTAAAATTTTCACTCCAAACTCAAGCGATAAAAATGAACTTGAAAAACTCCTTTTTATAAAAATTTTCGAATAAATGAAATTTAAATTTGTTTATTTTTCACTTTAAAAAGATGGTTTTTCAAAATATTTTTATTATTTGAAGCAGGTGCGTTTAATCTTTCTGAGTTTTTGTGCAGAATACCGGATTTTTCAGGTGAAATGGTCATTTTTGACGAAGAGTATAATTTTATCACTTTTTCGGGCTCTTTAAAATTTACGAAAAATCGAAACCATGGAGTCCTCGTTTAAGCCCTTTTCAGACTCTCTAAAGATGAAAAGATTGCTGAGTACTTGATTATTCGAACTCGTTAAAGGAAATGAACAGTCGTCCTTTCAGTACAAGTTTACCCCTTTTCCGGACTGAAATGGACTATTTACGAAAAAGGTATATGTTGACTAATCATGGTCAATAGATTTCTCTCTTGTATTATTTTATCCTTTTTCAGACTTGAGAGACTAAATTTACGAAAAAGTACACCCATGGAGTTTTCTTAGGTTTTTTCTTCTGACTCCCTAAAAATGAAAAACACTGAGTTTCTCCTATACTGGACTTGTTAAAATTTAACAGTAAAGGACCTGTCGATTACAAACAGGAACGAACCACTCCTTCTTAGGGTTCGATTTTAAACTACGTTGGACTCATCCGAAGGATGAGCTTATAAACAAGCAAATGTTATCCTCCTCAAGCTTGTCAAAAATAAATAGGTACTTGCCAGAAATGGCGGGGGAAAAGAGAGAAAATGAATTCATTTGTTATAATTTGATTTAAAAGCAGTAAACCACTCTTGAACACGACACTTTTTGTCACACTTCTACCTGGGTTGGGAAAATCCCTTGCCTATCAGTTAATCAAACCAATTGAAAGTCTTTAGCCGGTTTCTGGGTATTAGCTTAGGGCAACTGTCACCAAACCATCTGCAGTGTCGTTATGTGTTCAAGAGGACAGTCAAACAAACCATTCATCTGCAAACATTTGTCTCCATTCGCGTTGACCATCCCTGAGTCAATCCTTGCAAAAAAAATTCTTCAAAACTTGATCTATGGTTTTGTGTCATGAACTTGTTTACGACGGATCACTTTTTATCAATGACAATTCATCATCTAGGAAGTTGATCTAGAATCCGTCAGTACCTTGAAATCTGCATGCCTTCATGGTAGGTTTCTCGCCTTCGATGGCAGGTTGCATCATTGACCTTCGATAGAACGATTCCATGAAATTTTTGACTTCAGATCACTTATTCACATTTCATGGATTGTACTGAGTTATTTGAGAGCCATTGTCATTATTGGTGGTTTCTCTCACACTTGTTAACAGTTCACATCATTGACTGGTAATCAAGTGGTTTCTACCATGTTCGACTTCAACACATTTAATCGCATGGATAGAATCGCACTAGTTCGGGTAGCGGAAATCAAGACCCCGAATCTAGTTTCCACCATCCAGGCTGCGAGGAGTTTTATTATTCATTATGCAATAGACTATTCAAGACAGATGGCTGCGTCCATACTGTTTCTACACTATTGATGTAATATTAAAATTATTTCTATATCAGAACAAATTTAGTTAGTTTTGATCTGAGTATGAGAATGCCTACCTCAATGATGATATAAATATATATGATTTTCATTGAATGTTTTTACAGGGTTCTGACTGGGGTGTCCACCGGCTAATCCTTTAAATGATAAAGCATATCACTCTTCGAATGCTCTCAGACTTCGCACTTTAGGGGGAAATTTGTTACACTAAAATTTGTCACCATGACGTTTTAGTGCTCCCTTAGAAGTCTACAACATTAAAGTTCCTAAAGTCAAGCCTTGAAATTGAGAGAAAAGCTCATAAAAGTCTTAAATACACTTGTACCTCATTTTCTCTTAACATGTCCTATGGTGCCGCACTTTTTTACTCTAAATCATGCGGAGCTAAACGCACTTTTTATTCATTAAAGGTGTAGACCCCCATAAAAGGTAAAACAAAGGCGGAAAGTAACATTTAGAAGCCCAGCAGTCAAATTTGGAAGCTTCTAGAAGCAGTTGTTCGGTCGAAGGTTTTCTCCTATCATGTATGTTCATTCCTCCATTATGGGATCCTACCCCTTGATTTATGGAGCCCAATCCCTTCAAAAGAGCATTCTATCCCTTCTTATGTGGAACCATAACCTCCTCTCTTTTCCTATAAATTGAAGCCATAGTGCAGCTTCAAGAGTTAGTTGAAGTTAGTGTTAGTGAGTTAGACGTTGAGGAGAAATATTGTAAGAAACTCATACTCTCACAGTTGATCATTATATGGTAATGATTACACACCCATGTGCTTTTAGCTGAGAGAGTGCAAGGCTTGTCAGAGTAAAGGAAACGCCTATTCCGGACCCCAGGAAGGCCCGTACAACATCAAGGCGGACACGGTTGTAAGGTTCTTCTTATTTTAAGATAATACAAATGAATATTGTTTTCTCAATGAGTTTTTATTTAAATGGCTTATTTATAATGTTTTGTCATCAAGTTATTTAATTAATTATCCCATTTCTTAAATTCCTTGATCATTAAGATGGATTTGTGATTTGTGAATTAGTATATGTTGCAGGTGCTTTTGATTCTTTTCCATGTCTTTGCTTGCAGGTCTTTAGAGGTGACTTCTTGGAGCAACGGGAAAGAAGAATTAAACTAACATTGGATCATAGGTAGGTCCTTTCTTCATCATAGAAAATTCTAAATTACATATAATCTAGAGAAAGCAATTTGCATCTATCCTGTTTGTTGATAGTTGTTCGTAGGACACTTGGGAGGTCTGTCTTGTTCGCAAGAATGACTTATCCGTCCAATAGAAAGGAAATGGATCTAATGATGCTCCTTTTGCAGAGGCGAAAACCACCTTAGATGAAGGTGGGGATGTGTACTTGGCTTCTTCTTTAAGTGCACATGTAGATCATGAGGCATGGTTGATTGACTCAAGTGCATACTTTCACTTCACTCCCCATAGGGAGTGGTTCTGCGAGTATGAGAAATATGATGGTGGTGATGTCTTCCTAGGGGATGAAATGAAGGCCAAAATCGTCGGAAGCAGAAAATTAAAGTTGAATCTGCAAGGACGAAGGATTATAACACTTCATGGTGTTTTGCATATTCCTGCATTGGCCATAAATCTAATTTATGTAAGCAAGATGGATGATGCAGGTGTAAAAATAGTGTTCTAGAAAGATACTTACAAGATGGTTTGGGGAGAATTGGTATTGATGTGGGGGAGTTCATATTGGAACTCTGTACAAGATTTTGGGTAACAATGTTATTGGGGTGCAACAGTTTTGTGGTTCCTAAAAGTGTAGCAGAAATCCTAGTGGTCTCTGGAGAAAAGACCATGCTATGGCATCAAAGGATTGGACATATTGGAGATAAGGGCCTTCAAATTCTGCATGGTAATGGTATGGTAGAAGGTATGTATAATTTATCTCTAGATTTCCAATTCTATGAACATTGTGTATATGAGAAGCAAAATCGGGTGAGTTTCCATTCTGGTGCTAAGAGGGTGAATAAGATATTAGAGCTTGTGCATAGTGATGTGTTTGGACCTGTGTCGGTTCCATCACTGGGTAATTTTGTGTACTATGTGTCATTTATAGATGACTTCTCAAGGAATACATGGGTATATTTTCTCGGGAAGAGATATGAAGTTTTTGACAGATTTAAAGAATTTAAGGCTCTGGTGGAAAATAAAATAGAGAAGAAGATCAAGGTGTTAAGGACAGATAATGATGGAGAAATTTGCAAGAAGGAATTTGAAGAGTTTTGTAAGAAGTGTGGTATAGCACGGAAGAAGAATACTCCCTACACACCTCGTCAAAATGGAGTTGTAGAAAGAATGAATAGGACGTTGATGGAAAAGGAATGAAGCATGCTTAGTGGCGTTGGGTTAAGACAAGAATTCTGGGCAGAGGCAGTGGAGACTGCATGTTACATGGTTAACATATCACCTTCATCAGCGTTGGAGGATAAGACTCCAAATGAGGTATGGATTGGTAAGAAACCCTCTCTTTCACATCTGAGGGTATTTGGCTATGATGCATACGTACATGTTCCAAAGGAGAAAATAACCAAATTGGATATTAAATTTGAATGTTGCATCTTTATTGGGTATAAGGATGGTTTAAAAGTTTATAAGATTTGGAACCTAGAAACAAGGAATGTTGTGTACAATTGAGATGTGGTGTTTAGAGAGGTGAAATATTTTGTTAAACATGAATTAATACCAATGGAACCTGAGAAGATAGAGTTTGAGCTAAAGGAGGAAGAATCAGACTCTACAACATAACAAGATTCAAAAGAGGAAGAGCCACAAACTCCAACTTTGAGAAGATTAGTTCGAGAAAGAAGGAAGCTAGAAAGGTATAACCCATCTTATTTCTATTCAAATTTTGATTTATCTATCATTGATGATGATATCAGAACTGTCAGGGAGGCAGTGGATTCAGAGGATGGAAAACTATGGAAGGAGGCCAAGGTTGATGAAATGACATCCTTGAAAAAAAATGAGGCTCCACATCTGGTGGAGTTGTCGGTTGGAAGGAAACCCATTGGAAGAAAATGGGTGTTTAGGAAGAATATGGTTGTAGAAGGAAAGGTGGAGAAATATAAAGCTCAGTTGGTAGCAAAAGGTTATTCCCAGGTGCCGGGAATTGATTTTGGTGATATTGTTTCTCCTATTGCCAAGGTAGCTTCTATTAGATTAGTTTTATTTCTTGCTATTGCATTTTATTTTGAGGTAGAATAGATGGATGTGAAGACAATGTTTCTTTGCAGGTATTTGGAACAAGAGATCTACATGGAGCTTTGCGGTGAAGGGTAAGAAAGAATTGGTATGCATGTTACAAAAGTATTTGTATAGGTTAAAACAATCACTAAGGATGTGGTATCAGAAATTTGATACATATATATATAGGGACTTGGCTTCACCAAAATCAAAGCGGATCATTGTGTGCATTTTAAATTAATTGGTGACCGTGTTATTTATTTGGTCTTGTATGTGGACGATATGTTTCTGATTGGAAATGACAAAGAAATTATCCAGGATTTGAATATCCAATTGTCCTCCAAATTCGACATGAAGGATCTTA
Source organism: Pinus albicaulis (assembly GCA_034641835.2). NCBI lineage: Eukaryota > Viridiplantae > Streptophyta > Pinopsida > Pinales > Pinaceae > Pinus > Pinus albicaulis. The sequence goes on along the minus strand of CM076580.1, from coordinate 1,130,576,137 downwards.
GTGTTGTAAACTATATTTTGGGCATGGAAATTAAAATAGATCGGGTGAAGAGGAAGCTCTAGTTAAACCAAAGGAAGTATGTTGATACAATATTGCATAGGTTTAATATGCAAGATAGTAAACCGGTGAAGGTTCCTATTCCTGCAGGTGTAAAGTTATCTATTGAAAAATGTCCCAAGAAACAAGAAGAGGAAGAGGACATGTACCGTGTTCCATATGCAAGTGCAATGGGTAGGCTGATGTATGCTGACAGCAACAAAACTGAAATTCGGCCCCCTAAGGAGAGATGGTCTACTATCGTAGCTCTGTCATCATTGCACTCAATTAACTCAGTTCACCTCCACGTGGTCTTCTACAACTTTCTTGTAATTTTATTTATCAATTTCGAAGAAATTGACAAATAAATATATTCAACGAACTTTGGAAAGCTTAATTAGATCCCCGAACCTTTATTCCTTCGAATTATATTAATAACCCGACAATATTTTCAAAGAAACACTTTAATATACTTTAGGCCAGACCCACACATACGATCGGCGGAAATTCCATTAAATACACACAACTATACCTTGGTTAACCTCCGGGCTACTTCCGAATGCGAGCTCCGTTCGATGATCAGTCTCCAGATCGAACGGTATACCTCAATATCACGCGGGCTCTGATGTCGATCGTTAGCGTGCGATGTGGGCGGTTTTGGAAACCCATCGTATGCCACGTGTCCTCCAGTCTATGGAATCGCTTCGATTTCATGAATACCACTCGTCCCGCAAAGGTGGTGCGATCAAAACCGCTTCCAACCTTTGAACAATGATTGACCAAGGGTTACGTCGGGGTTACGCTATCCTTTCGATTCGCTCCAGTTCTCAACTCACGGTCTAACCTTGGGACAGGAACTCTCAGTTAACGACAAAACAGGTCTAATTCCTTTATACGGGGTTTCTTTCACTATGACCAGAATCCATAGTTCTATAGGCAAATAACTCCTATTGGTTATGCTCTCCAAGACTGACATCTACAGTGTCACGACGGTGGGTTAATGTATCATTCACGGTCTCTTACGTAATTTGTTTCGACGATTCAAGGGAACCCCACAATCTACAATAGACATGGATTCGCGGAGATTACACAGCAATTCTCTTCATTTAATTAATCATAGGACTGGGGATTCAATATGCTCGGGACCGAACAAAATCACACAGAGATTAATTCGACCATACGCAGGTAATCAATAAAATGTTGGCTTTTATTCAACTGAAACAAAAAGCTTAACACACGACTTTACTATGTAAATCTCCTCCCTTCAATGCATCTGGGAGTTACATTTATACATCAATATATGTCTCTTCGGTTCCTCTGTGAGGACCGTTATTGGTAAATCAAAAGCCTAATTACAATTGATTCGAATAACTTAGACATGACGGATGGATTGAACTAAAATATTCTACTTCTACTGACTCTAATTGTTCTAATTGTTCTAAAAGTAACAGACAACTAAGGTGTTGACACCTTGCTGTTACAATTTCAAGTGATTTTGAACCCTCCTAGCCACAACATGTGGACAAAACCTCCTACATTGCTGGCTAGTGTCTAATGCCCCTGCATCATATGTAATGGTTTGTACTAGACCAGAAATTGCACATGCAGTGGGAGTACTGAGCTGGTTTATGTCAAAACCAGGGAAGGAGCATTGGACAACAGTGAAGTAGGTTTTTAGGTATTTGCATGGAACTAGTGATTATGGTCTGTGCTACCAAGGAAGACCATAATTGGACAGATTTTTGGACATCCATGGCTTTGTTGATGCAGACTAGGTTGGAGATCTGGATCAAAGAAGATCTACAAGTGATTATGTGTTTAACCTATTTGGAGGTGCAGTCAGTTGGATGAGAAAAATACAGTCTATAGTGGCTCTTTCAATTATAGAGGCAGAATATATGGCAACCACTCATGCAAGAAAGGAAGCAATTCGATTACAGATATTTTGTTTAGGTATGGGGTTAGTTCAACGAGCTATAAGCATAGATTGTGATATCCAAAGTGAAAATTTATTGGCTAAGAACCTTGCTTATCATTCAATGACAAAGAACATTAATGTTCACTATCACTTTGTGAGAGATATAGTTGAGGACAAAAAGGTGTTGTTGGTAAAGGTGGACACTTTGAAGAATGTTGTAGATGCATTGAAGAAGTCCGTGAGCACTAAGAATTTCTCTTGGTGTAGAGAAAAAATGGGTGTTGTAGGGCTGGACCAATGACTAAGCTCTTCTATGGCCCCGTGTAGAAATAAAACATCAAGTGGGAGAATGTTGGGTGTGTGCTATATTATTTCCATGACTAGAAATTCTTTTAGACCCTATATTAGGTGGGCGGACCTATCTATGGTTTTGTGCATGGGTTTTGCACATGGTTTTGTGCATGATGGTTTCTATCCATGGTATTTTGTAGATACGGTCAAGGGAACTACGATTATGTTCTAATCCAGGGTTAATGGATTGGGGTTATGAATTCTTCGACATGTATATATATATGTATTGTAACATTGAAAGGAATATAATGAAAAATCAACTTGGTACTCCTAGTTTTGGGATCCAGGGGAAAATATCTGTGTATATGTGTTTCATGTTTATGTTCTCGCCATTGTTCATTTCCTGTTTTTAAGAATTCGTTTGCAGGTAATTTTTGTATAGGGTTAAAACCTGCATATGTAACATGCCCAAAATGGGTGTTTCATACATGACAATTAATTAATGACTTGTAGAGTAAATGACAAACCCTAGGAGCTCATAATGGGAGCTTGACCTAAAAAATAAATTTCCCTTAGCATGAAACCCATGCCTCAAGAACAAAAATAGTAAATTTATTTTTCTCATTACATCAAATACAAAAAATCATGATTACACATGATGTCATTATGACGACTGAACCTAGTTACATATTTCAACTCTCCCTCTTAACTAGGGAGGTATTCATAATCCATACAAGGTGCTTGGACATTCTCAATTTTAAGAATTCTCATAAAAAGAGTCGGATTAGTAACCCATCTATTTAGCATCATACAAACCAGCATTGTCACATAGCAAGGCCTTGACTAACAACTCTATCTATCCACAAGATCATAGCATAATGTTGGAGATACCAATGACTTATAGACACCATAGTCATTGTCTCTCAAGGTACATACCCCACCCGAGTGTTCACAGGGTATGCCCTTCTAGGAATATTCTTATCTTGGATTCCCAGTCCTAAAATAATATCAATCCTCTATGACTACTCTTATCTTAGATTCCCTACCTCATCCTCAAAGAGTATCAGATGCCAGATGCTTACCCATCCTCCATTATTTCTTCCAAAATGAAGACAAGAATGATGTTTTTATCTCTCTGTTGTGTAACCAACTCCAAAAATAGAAGAAAAGAGATATCAACGCCTTAGAAATAAGCCACTTCGAGGGGGAAACCTCCAATACATTACATAAATGAACAATTCTTGGATGATACAATTTACAAAACCTCCTTTTTATATATAGGAGTCCATGTGGCCATAATGTAATCCTAGTGGGCCACAATGTAATCCTAGCCGACCTAACAATAATAATTTAAGGGCACAATAATAACAAAATGGGGTTACAAGGGTACAATAATAACAATAAGGGGGTTACACTAATAACAATAAGGGACTATACTAGTAATATAGGGACCTAACACTCTCCCTCTCAACTAGGGAGGATATACCCGTTCCTATGAAGGAATGTACCCATTCCTATAATGGAGTGTACCCAAGCTCCCTCTTAACCAGGGACTTGTTTTCAACAACATCTTTCTACCTAGGTCATGGTACCTTCATCTGCTTGAAGAGCTCCTCCTTTCGATTTCATGAATTTCATCTTTATCATTATGGAGCATTCATATTTGGGAATTCTTTGTAGGGAATTGGCTATCCATCACTTTCCTTCACAAACCATGTCAGTCATGTCATCCTTTTCTTCCTTGGAAATTGATCTTCTAATCCACATCTAGATTTTCTTCATACAATTAGCTCTTTCCAAGTCATGTTTCCTTTAGGATCTTCCATCCAATCACATGAGTGCTAGTTGTAGGTGACATCTACAACTCTCTTTTGGTAGCCCTGTATCAACCCATCTAGATGTTGTTCAAAAATAAATAATGAACATCAAATAAAGTTACCTTTTGTGATGGCCTTTCATCATGACATCTTACTTGCAACATAAACATCCTTCACATTCATAAGAGCATCTCTAAGAATTTCAATGTCAAGGGTCTCCTTTATTTGCATGCCTTATTAGAGTCTTCATGCCTTCTCCATGGAGAAATCATGACCAATTATTCTAGTCATTGGATGTTGATTTCCATAGTTTCACTTCTCATCATTCTCTTCTTTCTTTCTTCACATACTGTTCCCTAGGAAATTCCATCCATAGTTCCTTTATATTTTTCAACCAACTCATATGAGGACATATTATGTTGATTTTATCTTTTCAATATGTGAACCATGTATTCATGCATCTATTTTTTTTTCTGGTCATCTAGGCTTCCTTAGGCAACTTCCCTTCCACGATTGAAATTACTTCAATCGTATTGACCAACTGCACTCTTTTGTCATCACACCATCATATTTCTAATCAATGAATCCCATACAAGGTGGAATTCTCAATGAGACACTTTCTTTTCCAAGAGAGGTGAACCTTCTAATGAAGATTCCAACAAAGGATCTTGATTATCCTCATCTTGCAAATGCTCCTTCCTAATGAGGATGATGTATGATAAGCTCTATGCTAGATGTGTTTCTACCCATAAGTACTACTTATGTTTTTAATGAGGTTACCAAGAGCTACTTCCTTCTAATGATGAATTCCATAGACTTCTACTTCAACTATCTTTCAAGCTTATTATGATGATGTTATGTGCCCTTGCTTCAATCGTATGCTCCTATGATGCCATATCCTATAATGCTTCTAATGTTTCCTACCATGATAATTATACTTTGAAAAAACTGAAAAGAATTCGATGGAGAAGATTATGCCAATCATAGTAGAGATATTTTACTTCCTCGTTTTTTTTTTTTTAAATATCTTCTTCCACTTCTTCAGTGATACGAGATTCTTCCCTTCCTCTTTTGTTGTTTTCCTTTTTGAGCTTTTGAAAGTCTCTCTTTTAGTGTCTGTATTAATGACAACCATAGGATTGAATTTTTGTCATATTCTTATTCTTTTTCTGAGGACCAAACTTTCCTTTTCTCTTAGCCATGGTAGAAAATGCTTGTGCTTGCTTTTTTGATCCTATATCACTTTTTTCCTTTGGCCTGGTTTCTTCAATTTACATAATGACTAAAGTTCAATGAATTTGGTGGCTTCCTTCTTTCCATAGATGCTTGATGTGAAGTTTCCCCATTCCTCAGGTAGTGCATTGAGCACTATGGTGGTCATTTCTTTATCAGACATTATTTCTCCCAATTGTTGTAGTTGGTCTCTTATTTATGACACCCTAATAAAGTATGAGGCTATTCCATATTCCTTAAATATATTCATATTGTATAGTTTTTGTCTTAATGATATTACTTCTCCAACAATACTTACCGAAGAAAAATTTTACTAGCTTATCATATATTTCTTTTGATGTCTCCAACTTTGATATATAGGGCATGAGAGGATCTTCGATGGATTCTATAAGGATATTTGAGCCCTAAATTCTCCTTTCATGTACTTTGAAAAGTATTGAGATTATTCCTTTGGAGGTTTAGTGATTGATCCCTTAACATGGTCAACGACTTCATTTTCTATGAGGATCAAATCAATCCTCTTCTTCCATTCAAGAAAGTTTGATGACCCAACCAATTTGTTGCTTTCCTTGCAGAATGAATTCATTTTTATAGATTCAAATGTGGACACAAAGATACTTACTTGTGAAGATACTCCTTGATGAAAATATCTTCAATTTGATTCCTTCTTGATTTTGATGATGATGTTGATAATAGAGGATGCCTTCTTAATGAAGATGTCTTCCTTCAAAAGTGATCCTTCAAAGGGAGGGAGATCACCTTGGTTCCTTGATGATGATGAAAATGCATTCTCATTGATTTTATTTGATGTAGAGGATTCAAAATGATTCAATTTGTAGTTATTATTTATTTGAGCAGAGGTAGGATCTTTTGAGGTCTCCTTCTTTGAGGTGATGATTGTGCGAGGTTCCCAAGACTTCTTCAAGTGTAGAATCCTTCTTTGAACGAACTTGAGTTTTGAGGTCTTCTTTAGTAAATTCCTTCAAGATGATTTAATCCTTGTACTTGTAGTGCCTTTGAGATGAGTGGTCCTTCTTGATGATTGATGCTCTTAATGATATTCCAGTGCTTCGGTCCCTGAGTGTCCTTCTTTAAGTCGCATTTCCTTGACTTGTCACCTTATATTTGATACCATGCTGAGAAATCTATGGGAAGGAGCATAGGATGATTTATCTTGCTTGATACTTGTTTGTGGTGTATTTTTACTTCATTATGTTAGCTTCTCCTTTATCTTGTTTATTATTAGTGTTTTCATCATCAAACAACCATAAAATCATAAAGAACAACAAGAAAAAGGATAGAAGATGTAAGCGATCATCCAGGGGTAAAACCTCTCCAATATGAGAGGAAAACCCACACGAAATATTCTTGTTATAGAATCTTTAGTTAACGAATTCCAAGACCTAGACCCTAGACTCAAAACCCCCACAAGACCAAGTCAAAGCTTCTTCTTGATGAAATTCACTTCCTTCAAGTCAACATTGGTCAAACTTGTTCCACAACTTCAAATTTAGGCCCTAGCTTAGAATTTCGACTTCTTGTTGCAGACCTGCAATTTTGACTTATTCTACAGAAACCTTAGGTCACATGTGTGGCTTGAAAATGGACAAATTTTCCTCCTTTATTCTTCACTTTACTTGACTTCACTTCCTTAATGATTCGAATTGCTAGAGAGATATTATTTGACCCAAAAATTTTGTTCTCTTGGAGTGACTGCAATTTAGTGCCTTCTACTACAAGATGATGCCCTAGCCTTTGCACGTGTAAAGGAATTTAGCCCAAATCAGATATAAAAGCTCTATCTTTCTTCTCTTCCTTTCGTCATCTTCTTACTCACACTTCTTTTATTCCTTGATAAAACTTTAGTGAGTATTAAGTGTGTTATTGAATGAGTTCAAGTACCCTATATATAGGTTTCTAGTCACTTGATATAATTAGGTTGACTTGTCAGTGTCTTAGGCTGAATTTTTTCTTGTGTAGGCTGACTTGTTTGATAGCACTTGACGAGGTCTTGGAGGGTCATTTTGACTCTATTTTGACTCAAATAATTTATTTTATAATATGTAACATGCCCCAAAATTTGTGTTTTTCATACATGAAAATGACTTAATGACTTGTAGACTCAATGAAAAGCCCTAAAAGCTCACAATGAGAGCTCGACCTAAACATAAATTTCACTGAGCATAAAACCCATGCCTCAAGAACAGTAATAGTAAAGTTATTTTTCTCATTACATCAAATACATAAAATCACGATTACATATGCCATTATGAATAATGAACCTAGTTACATATTTCAACAATGAATACATCCCTAGTTAAGAGGGAGTGTTGAAATTGGAACTAGGCTCGGTCTTCATAATGTATACTAGTAATATGTACAATTATTATCAAGCATATTTTTCATGCTTGGGTCAAAATCATTTTATTAATAGTATGGATTTCATGCTCAAGAAAGAAAATATTATTTGCATTTACAAAATAAATAAATTTTATTTTTAAAAAGGTATATTTTTTTCCTCAAGAAGACCAAGTCGACTAGCCATTAGAGGCACCTTTTCGTCTATGGAAACAACTATATATTGGAATCTATTTTCCACCATTTGGAAACCAATTCAGAATTTCTTCTAATGCAAGGAAATTTGAGTTTGTGGTATATGAATTTGAAGTATAATCTAAAGCATATGAATCTGAAGCTTTGAGGCAGCGAGACCATGAAACTATGAGACATTGAAATCAACAACTCTGAGGCAGCTAGATTATGAAGCTTCGAGGTAGAAAGATCAAGGAATGTAAAGCAGTGATTTTTAAGGTTTATGAGGCAAAAAATTTAAGGAATCTAAGGTAGTGATATTAAGGACTCTAAAGTAGTGATTTTTAAGGTTTATGAGGCATCAAATTTAAGGAATTTGATGCAGGAAGTTTATGGACAATATGAGACATATTATCCTCGTGGTATGTGGCATCTAAGGTTTAATATATATTAAAAAAAATAAGAACACACTTTTCTAGAAATAATACACACTTTCATGAAGGGAAACACACTTGCAAAAAAGTAAACAATATTGCAAGGAAATAAATAGACTTGTAGAAAAGTAAATAACTAGTGACTTGATCAAGCTATTTGTTCAATCCTTAATTATGTAATGGAAGTACAAACGTTGCAATCAATTGGTTAAATGTTGAAAACTATTAAACTTGAACCACAAGAAGGAAAATTCAAAATAATGAATTATAGATTTGAAATAACTATAAAAATTAATGAACCAATAACCAATCTTAGAAGAATAATGATAATGAAATAAAAATTAACCTACGATAAATTGCAGGGAATAGTCGACTAAGGAGGGTGGGCTACCTCCTTAGGTGAGGCACTAATTAAACATCCAATAGAAAGTTTAATATATCAATGGATCACACATATCAACATAATCAAATTGAAATCAATGATCTTATATTAACAAAAACTTAACATAATGCAAGTACAATTATCTAATTATTATCCATCCCCTTTTCTTGAGTGGAACATGGTATTTATACATTATTAAATTATTAATTTTAACATGGTGGCTAAGGAAAACCATGATAATATCATATTCTCATGATGTATATTCTCATTATAATACTATTGGTAAAATATAGATCATAAAACTACTGTTGAGTCAATGGCCATTTCGACCAGTATAATATTGGTCAAATTAGTTGTGGTCGAATCTCCAATGTTAAACAATGCTAACCACTCTTTTGTCATTTCCTCTTTTATGGGGTGGAATATTTTTAGTTCTCCCACTAATTAACTAATGGTGACAACTACGCAATGGTGGTTGATCGATGTTACAGCTCTTGTGTAGTCACAACTATCATTAGAAAATGGTATGCATAGGTGCAACAATGTGAAGGGAGTGTTATAGTATCTATCATGAATAGGAAACACACAAGATATGTTGTAATAATGTAGATGGAGTGTTGTAGTAGCTATCATTGATAGCAAGTGCACCAGAGGTGTTGCAACAATGCAGAGGAAGTGTTGTAGTGATTGAAATGCTTTAGGAAACCTTTGTTGATGCCTCCATAGATACCTACATGAGCTCATTTCAATAATTTCTCATGATTTCACATTATTGAGCACAAAAAAATGTTTATTCTTTCGTTAACACACTATTATGGGCATTAAAAATGACATATTCGAAGGAACACTATATCGTGGGAAAAATGAATCATTATAAGCAAAATGGGTTGTAGGATGACATTAATATAGGAAAAAGGGTAATCAAAAGTTGGTAAATGGGTGTAGAAAAGATATAATTTTGGACTCCCATCAATGGCCTTCTTAGAACACAACATGATAGCCAACTATGGATTAAGTTTGAATCCTTCAAATCTCAACTAGAGTTACAACTTTGACCCCTCCAAATTATTATACATAGTATCCATGTGGCTAGACATTTTTCCATGAATTATGGGGGTTGACACGACATCTTTTTGTATTATGGTGGTTAATTAGGATAGGTAAAATTCTGAGAGGCATAAATTTTGCATCTAAAATAATATTAATGTATTTATTGCACCATTGGAAGGGTATCTGACTCTAGAATAACATCATGAGGTACAATGTTCAAGTAGGAAAGTCCCCCCCACAAAGAAACAACATTTAATGCCTCAAATTGGCCCCAAAAGGGTTTTGGTCCCAAATGTTCAAATGGTTTCCTACTAATAAAATTGTTGTTGAAAGATGTTTGCTTCAATTTTCCATTATGAAAGCACTGAGATGGATGATAAATTATATAGGATTCAATTTGGATCACACCTCCCCAATTTTGGGAGGATTTGGTCCCTAAAATCCTTACCAAATGAGGTGACAAAATATGAGTCTACCTTCTCCCCAGAGTACCATTTTCCCTTTCCCGGAGTCTATCCTTTCAACTCAATCCACCAAAGGTCGTGTTATCACTATCTTGTAGTTCTAGACCTCTTTTGCAAAATTTTATCCTTTATCAACTTTTCTTGAGCATATGGAGCTAATTCCTCTATGGAAGGTAGGGCTTGCTCCTCTTCCTAATCTAGCATGAAAGACTCATAAAATTTGATATTTCCCACATTCACTACTGAGTAAATGCACATGTGTTTGGTTCCAATTGATGATGTCAATTAGAGTTTAATTTAATGTCAACCCGGGAAGGCAAACTTAGAAGTGCTTATCTAAAATATATAGATCTAGAAAGATTCCTAATTTGTCCAAGATCTTAAAGTCCCCTTACAAGAACATATTCATTAAGATCTCTTTCAATAACTAATCAAACCTAGATCTAACAATTGTTTGAGATCTATGGTTCTCTTACAAGAACATATTCTACAAGATCTCTTCCAACATTAGAACATTTAATAAGAAATTAAAAGATGAAATGAAATAAACCTAGATCTAACAATTGTTTGAGATCTTATGGTTCTCTTACAAAAACACTTTCAAATAAGATCCTTCCAATATTAGAACATTTAACAAAATTTAAAAGCTGAAATCAAACAAAAACATAAATTAAGTTATACCTAAGATAAACAAATAAGCATGCAAGTGAGGCCATGGGGGCCCTCCATAACTCCACAAGCACAACACTTCAATGGAGACTCAGATGTAGAAGCAAAATTGAAGTATGATCCTTTATTTCAAAATCTGCATTACAAACCGGCTCTAAGCTTCTAAGATTACATACTCCAAAATTCTAAGATTACAAAACTTCAAGATTACAAATGGAGGAGATTGTACTCCTATTTATACAATGGGATGAGTAACAAACTCATAATGATCATCCACTAATCTCTCCATACATCTCTCAACCATCTAGACACATAACCCCCTTTTGTCCTTGATCTTCTCCATGAGGTTTATCTCTTCAAATTCGAATTTGATCATTCAAAGCCACATAAAGGTGTCTTGGAAGCTTCCTTGGCACCTACACATGTCACAAAAACAACCCACTTTCCATATATAAAGTAAAATATATCATTTTCTAATATTTAATCAAGGATTTCTCTTAAAAATGCTTAAAAATAAATAATATTTGGAAAATATAAATGAGACCCATTAATGGTGAATAATAGGGAAAATGAAGTGACATGGTGGTGAGTAATGGGTTATATAATGGAAGCATAGGTGAAAAATGTATGGTAATGAGTGATATTTGTATGAAATTTTGAAACCCAAACAACATGTATAGGTTTAGACTAAGTCTTTAGGCATGATCTCCTACATTTTCCAGTATCTTAGAATGACCATATCTTAGATCCTTGATTTTCTTACCAAGATCTTATATCCTCTCCTTGTTCAACTATAACCATACTTTATCTCCGATTGTGAATGTATTCATAATTCTGTGTTAATCATGCCTAGCAAATGGATTTGTCTAGCAAGTGTCTCTTGTTAATAATTTTGTGTTAATCATGCCTAGCAAGTGTCTCTCGTTGCAAATGGATCTGCCTAGTTTTTTTGACAAATTATTTTACTCTTAAAGCATCTCCTGTGAGATCCTCCCTCACTCCTCCTTGTTATTCATATACTAAATCCAATTGCAATTCCTCTTCCTAGGGAACTCCAGGTAGGTGTATTGGTGCATAAATATTTATTCACGAGGCCCATAACACTGATTCACATTGCACTGATTCCTCATAGTAGAGCCTCATTCACATACCACCATTCCCATAAAATTATAACCCCTCAAAAATTGTACCAATGTCTTGTTGATTACATTTTTTACCCTTATATATATGGATAGAATGTTGTAGACCTCTTCAATTTTGTGTTCATCTTCTCCCACAACATATTCCAAAATGCACTAAGAAATTTGGTGCCCCTTTTTAGAACTATGCTCCTTGTTATCCCAAAATCCACACATACATGTTCAAAAAACAAGTATGTTTCTTCTTTCCTCTTGATGGTATTTTTACAGGGCATGAGAATGCATATCTTGTTGAACTTCTCAGATACCACTAACATGTAGTCATGTCCCTTCCTAGTTGTTGATAAACCTCCCACAAAGTTAATGGGAATGCTTTCCCAAGGATGAGTGGGTACATGTAAGGGATGGTATAGATCCCATTTCCTATTACTAAGATTGTTGGTACAATAAAGCATACATGCTCTAATGAAACCATTATTAAAATATACAACTAATACATCAAACAATGCTATTAATAATCAACATAATACATTCACTAATTTATCATATAATTTTATAAAACCACAAGTAGCATATACTTTCATGTAGATTGAAGATATATCTTACTATTGATTATGGAGTTGTGGCATTACTTGATTCCCGCTGACCTAAACAAAATTTTGGGGACAACTCTCCACCCAATTGTAGATGCAACTACACAAATTCTTTATATAGCTAACCACCCCCAAGCCTTCAATCAACTACTACTGCAATGGAATCCTTTGTCCCACATCACTCTCCTTACAAAAGAACGAATGCTTCTCAAATCCATTTTCGTCCATTAAATGAAAGAGGATTGGAAAGGGATCTACTTGCACACAATCCATATGTCAACATGCCAACTTTTATTTCTATGTCTTAAGTTTTACTTATCTCAACATTTTACTTTATTATTTAACTCTTGCTTATTTTATTCCTTTTTTTACTTTTGTTAACTCTACTTATTATTATTATTTTGATTGTTTATTTTTTATATATCTATTTAGAACTTCAATTTATTATTTATTATTTTGTTTATTTACCATTATTATCTTTTATTTTATTTATTTATTTGTTTGATATTATTATGTTTTCTTTATTATTTATTGTTTTATTTCTTTTATTATTATTACTATTATTATTTACTGATTTATTATTAGAGGGTGTTACATACTCCTCTTCTTTAAAGAACTTCATCCCAAAGTTAAGTTTAATCATTTTACTTTTTATTATTTTATTTATTTATTTATTACTTGACATTTTCCCTACACCCTCTGCTAAAATAGTATATAAACAGACATTGAAAGTTACACAACACCGTGGAAATCCGAAGGGACCTCAAGTTATTTTTTCGAACTTTCAGAACTAGGAATACAACCTTATCGGTCTATACCATAACCCCAAGGCTCAAAGCTCATCTTCCCTAAGGAATACGTTCGGTCCTAGTACTTAATGACTCTGGGCATCTCGCAAGGATGACCTAGCTCCCTCCACACTCACTAAGGTGCATAACCCCATAGATTGAAGTCCTACACACACTTTTGGACTTCAGCATCCCAATCCAATATCAGGAACTTGGCCTCCTCAAGATGGTCCCATATCCCTTCAATAGCTATCCATCAAAAGCTATATAAGACAAAATAACCATTGGCATATGTAGTGTTGACTGATTCTGTCCCAACCCATATGGTGTTACATATTGTCCTTCGCAGGTATGAGCTCCCACAAGATCATCAAATAAACTGTCCCTATCAGCCCATTTTTATATTCCCTATCAATCACCACATCTCAACATGCAACCAATGCATCAATTATAATCATAACATAATAGAAAATAGTCCATATGCCACATCATGCATATTGTATCCATCATGAGTATACAACATCATTATCATAACATTTTGAATAGTAAAACTACATTCTCATGCATGTTATAAAATTTACGTGAAATTACCACATGCTTCTCGCCATGAATTACCATTATAAATTATAACATCAACATATCTGTATCAAAGATATATCTTGACATCACATAATAAATGGAACCACATGCCAAAATAGACAATGTCCTTAGAACAAATTCTACCAAATAACCTTTAAATATGCGTAATTAATTGTCATGAATCCATCTGGTATCGTTTCAATCATTCATATCAACAATAAATTACCATTTTTATGTTTAAAACATCAATACATCCTTGTGTTTTATTGGACTCAAACAATCATCCAACTCAACAATATCATAACTGTTAAATATCATACTATCCAATAACATTTATTTTAAACTATATTACTCAAATATTTTACAATTTTGTTTTACCATAAAAATGAATTCACTTATATTTTATATATTTATACCATACAAACATCATATAGATTAAAAAAAAATTAATCCTATTTTTTTTCAATATAAATAAACCATTGTAAGTCTTTTATATATGTTGAGATATTTAGAAATTAATTCCTACGAATAAAAAATACTTTTATGATGATGATGATGATGATGATGGTTAACATCCACTGAGACCAAACTTTGGTCTATCGGACCTATAATTTTCTTAATTCTTAATTGTCTGGCTTCTCTTCTTTCTTGGCGAGATTGGTGTTGTAGCTTTCTTTTTCTTCTCTATGGTCTTCCAACTTCCTTTATCTTGCAACTCCTTCATCTCTTCTAATCCTTGGGACACTGGTGTCTTATCTTTGGGATCTGAGAGATCTGCTTTGCTGCTAGATGAATATTTCTTTTGCGTGGTATTCGAATCCTCATAATTGTTGATTCCTAAGGAGCTGTCGAGTTTGTTTTTTTGTTGTTGGGTGGGGCTTCTCCCCTGCTTGTCTTGAGGGTTGTTTCTTTCTTGCCTGATTTCTTGCGATTCAGATTTTTCTGGAGAGTATTCTTCCTTGATGACAGTGTAATGTTCCTTTTTTGCTCCTTCCCACCATGTAGATCTATGATGATTCTTTCTAGCAGAATTTTTCTGGGAGGCTTTTGCGCAATTTTTGGCTAGATGGCCTGTCTCAAAGCAGGATCAACATTTGAAGAGGACACTTTCGTAGTCAAGTTTCTGGTTCCATACATAGTCTTTGCTTGTTAGGATTATTTCAGCTGGGAATCCGGCGCTGAAGTCCATTTCTACACAGATGCGTGCATAAGTGGTTCTGACATATTCCTCTATTTCTGGGCACCTGCAATAAAATTTCCCAATTGCATTTACAATGGCTTTTAGCGAGGAGAGATTCCAAAGATGCAAAGGTAGGTTTGGAAATCTGAACCAAACTGGTGCTGAGGTTATGACTGTTATTGAGGGATCGAATGATGGGTTCCATGGTTTTATGAATAGGCCTGATTTTTCCCAAAACCAAGGGCCGGAATCTAAAATGCATTGTCTGCTTTCAGAGTTTTCAAAATATACTATAAAGAAACCCTTAGCACAGGGGTAGATATTAATTTCATCAGAGATGAGAGGCTTCCATACCTCCGAGATCCAACTGTGGAGAGCTATTAGTCGTGGTAAAAAGCCATTAAAACGACAGATTAAGGCACTTTCAGAAAACTTCAAGGCCTCATCTAGTGATGCCTTGACCACCTGCACAGTGGGAGGTGGGGCTTCACTAACAATATGGGTAGGAGCTTGAATCTCAGAGGCAGACAGAACTGGGCCGAAAGTTATCTTTGCGAAGTTGGGAGCCATACTGCGGAAGAGATGCTATCGAACCTTGTGGAAGAGATGCGAAACCCATTCGATGAAGAGAAGAGAGCGAAGGCTTAACCACAAAATCTGTAAAGTAAAACCAATGTGAGATTGTCATCATGCCTTAAAGGATGAGTCTTTAGCAGATATAGAGCTTGCCCCTTCAAATTCAGACTAGTTTTAGGGCTGATAATCAAACCGCTTTCATTTTTTGTGGGTTATTATGCAATATTTACCATCACCACCGCTTTGGCCAGACACAACGGTGAAGTCCAGATCGCATATTCAATAAGGCGGCCTAGCACAACAGTCCTCTTGTGGCTGCGGCCCTCTCAAAACATCACCATTCAGCACCATAAACAACTATGTTCATTTGCGGCCTTGTGGTATGCACCCAACTTCACCAATCCGCACTCAAATCTCTGCCCTACGCAGATCTGTCAACCTAGAAACAGTTGCGGCCTTGTGGTATGCATGCAGCTGCACCAATCCGCACTCAAATCCCTTCCCTACGCAGATCTGTCAACCCAAAAACAACCCTTGCACGCTGCTTAAGGTGACCTCTTCGCACCACAGACTCGCACCGTAGATGCAACGGTGAAGTCTAGATCGCATATTCAATAAGGCGGCCTAGCACAACAGTCCTCTTGTGGTTGCGGCCCTCTCAAAACATCACCATTCAACACCATAAAAAACTATGTTCATTTGCGGCCTTGTGGTATGCACCCAGCTGCACCAATCCGCACTCAAATCTCTGCCCTACGCAGATCTGTCAACCTAGAAACAGTTGCGGCCTTGTGGTATGCACACATCTACACCAATCCGCACTCAAATCTCTACCCTACGCAGATCTGTCAACCCAGAAACAACCCTTGCACGCTGCTTATGGTGACCTCTTCGCACCATATATGAGAACTTGTATCTCTATGAAAATGCAAGTAAGAGAATATTCTAGAACTTAAGTCGACGAGGGTATGTAAGAGAACATTCTAGCATTTAAGTTGAGGATACAAAATATAATAAAATAAATTTGAAATAGTAAAATAAAGAATATCTTATTTATTTACTTTTTAAATATAACTATGTCAACTATATTAATTAAAAAAAACTAGGGTGAATTGATAATGAAATCTAATTATTTAAAACAAACAAATTCTTATAAATTTATTATTTCAAACAAATTTTTATAAATTTGTTATTTCGAACTTCATAAAAATAGACAACAAGAAAAACTAAAAATTAAGACAATCGTGACATGATATTCCAAGTGAAGCATGGTTTGGACTAAATGCAATGATTTTTTTTTTTCTTTGTAAATTTCGTAGTACCTTTCTATTTTCATGTTTTTAAAGGGAAAATTGTCATACAAATTGTAACATTTACAGTGACCTCAACCTGCCCGAAGGAAACCAATTCTGTTGGCCACCGTAATGAGTTAAAAGTAGACCAAAACCGAAATTGTCTTTGCCTTCTACTTACAGCCTTGATTACTTCAGTATGTCCATAATATTTGCAAATAAAACAGGTAGTAATACTAATATATGCCAAAACCATAGAAAAAAACTAAGCATCTAAGGAGAAATATCATTAGAAGAATCTACAGGTGCTGGGTCTTTGGCAGTGGTACCCAGCAACTGTTCACTGCGTTGAATATTTTGAAGTTGTCTCTCTATCTTTGCAATTCTATCATTTGTCTGAATTTGAGCTTTAAACATCTCATGCATATCTTGTTTCATTTGATGAATTTCAAACATAATTGAAGAATTAATATCCTTTTCTTCCTTGCTATTTAGTGCCTTTGCAAGAAGGCAATTCATTTTCCAGTATGTCTTCACTGATTGCTGAAAAAGGGATACACGACCCCTAGTGCTTCCTGGATCTGTTATGAAATCCATTTTTGAAATCTGTTCTTCCATATCTTCATCCTCACTATCAGTTTGTTGTTCCCAACCGTGAATTTTGTTTCTGATTTGAACCGAGTTCCTAGATTCATACACCTTAGCTATATCCTGCAAGACTTGCTCATTTGACTTCCTTCCCCTTTGACTCCGTCCTGCTTCTTGAGTGCTTTGTCTAGGGTGATTAGCCCTGCTAGCTTGCCCTTTAACCATGATGAACAAAAAAATATTTGCATCCCTAATTCTAGAAAGAAACCCTGTGTGTAGAAGTGAATCAGTAATCTGTCCCAATAAAACTGAGTAGGCCACCTTCGGACTCAACCAAATCCCCTGAGCCTTTCTGTTTATGCATAGGATTACATAACAATCAACTTTGTAATTTAATGCGACCACATTGCACCTATTGAAAATATGAGTGTTGCAGAGAAGAAAAATGCTGAAATGCCAAGGGTGGTTTCGCCACATAATTAGATGAAAAAACCCTTGACCAGAATGACACAGAGACAAGATGTCATTACCCCTTCTATGAAGAACAGAATACCCATTAATATTCCTCATAATAGCAGCACACCCAGTAAAATCATAAAAGTAATGGATTTTATCAATAGTTACCATCTCCAACCAGACAAAGATAGAAGATCGATGTTGAACGGAAAACAAACAATGTGGAATAAATTGATGTGAAGTGCTAACCCCCAGGAAATTACCGTCCCGATATTGATCATAAAAAGGATTTGATAGAAAGAAACCAACCTAGAAGAAACCTACCAAAAAGGAGCTAAGACCAGTGAACATACAGGGACTCCTACCAACCATCATAACTACGAAAAGGAAGTTAAATATCAGAGCAATCCTTACGAGGATGACGATGAAGACCATAGAAAAAAACAAAGGTAAAATAACGGAATTGGAGTAACTAAGAGGAGGACTGAGAAAATGCGGTTCAATTTGCAACAAACCCGCCTCCTCTTCTCTATACCACTGAGAAAAGTTATTAAAGACAGAATAACCCCATTAGAAATCTAGAGAAACAGAAACACAGTGGTAACTACCATTCATAATATACAGAGGCAAAAATGGAAATTGAATCTGAAGGATGAAAGGCAAAAATGCCATGACATACCAATTTCTTCTCCTACACTGTCGCCTGCAAGCCTGCTCCAACACTGTATTGGATTCCTGTGACAATGAACTGCTGCATAAACACTGTCATGACTGAATATAGCTATTGAAGACGGAAGGGTCATGATAACCCAGTTCCCGCTGCCAACTAACTTTTATTAAACCCCCTAACAATTTCCAGATGAATATGACAACCATTTGCATGCGTATTAATTTCTAAGAGTGGGAGGACCACCGCCTAAATTCTCGAATGGAAGGAATGTAGAGGTCATCCACCACATGGAGCCTCATGCGTTCGTCTGTCTGCCTGGCACCCCGATCGGGGAGACTAAATGCATTGAATTAACTACAAGTGGAGTGTAATATATTTCTGCGGTAATCTGGCTCTACTGAGAAACTGAAGTGATTTTTGCGTAGGGTTCTCTGTGGTGTGCAGGTTCGTTGCGGCCTCTCTGCCTGCCGAATGGCTACTTTATTTTGTTTGCAAGGTTTGAAGAGCAAAAAATTCAATTCGTGAGGGCCACAATCAAATTCAAGCCTTTCTCTTAAGCTGGAAACCAAACTTCTCAGGATTTTGAAACCAAAATTCTCAGGTTTTTTATTTCGATTTTGGAATTGAGAAGGCTGTAGCCTTCGATGCCTTACTCAAAAATTGAAAATCTGATAGGGCCACAAGGGTTTTATTACAAATTTGTGGTTTGTCATTTTTCTAGCATAGCCGTAGAGGATTCTTGGAGTTGTTTGAACAGGGTTTTAGGCATTATTTTGTAATAAAAAATTTTGTGAATTGCTGGGGTGTTTCACTGAGGCTTCCTGGGTGACCTCTGCCTGGTTGATCCGACTCTATGGTGATCCAGCTCTGCTGAGCAACTAGAGTGGTTTTTGCGTGGGGTTCTCTGTGGTGTGCAGGTTCGTTGCGACCACTCTGCTTTCCGAATAGAAAATTTATTTTGTTTGCAGTGTTTGAAGAACAACAAATTCAATTCGTGAGGGCCGCAATAAAATTCAAGCCTTTCTCTTAAGCTAGAAACCAAACTTCTCAGGGATTTTGGTTTCGATTCTGGAATTAAGAAGGCTGTAGCCTTCGATGCCTTACATTTTACTCCAAAATTGAAAATCTGACAGGGCCACAAGGGTTTTATTACAAATTTATGGTTTGATATTATTTTGATGTCATTTTCTATCATAGCCACAGAGGATTCTTGGAGTTGTTTGAACAGGGTTTTAGGCATTATTTTGCAATAAAATTTTTGTGAATTGCTAGGGCATTTCACTGAGGCTTCCTGGGCAACCTCTGCCTAGTTGATCTGGCTCTACTGAGAAACTGGACTGGTTTTTGCGTGGGGTTCTCTGTGGTGTTCAGGTTTGTTGCGGCCTCTCTGCCTGCCCGATAGAAACTTTGTTTTGTTTGCAGGGTTTGAAGAGCAACAAATTCAATTCTTTAGAGCCACAATCAAATTCAAGCCTTTCTCTTAAGCTAGAAACCAAAATTCTCAGGGATTTTGATTTCGATTCTGGAATTGAGAAGGATGCAGCCTTCGATGCCTTACATTTCACTCCAAAATTGAAAATCTGACAGGACCATAAGGGTATTATTACAAATTTGTGGTTTGATATTATTTTGACGTCATTTTTCTAGCATAGCCACAGGGGATTCTTGGAGTTGTTTGAACAGGGTTTTAGGCATTATTTTGCAATAAAAAAAATTGTGAATTGCTAGGGCATTTCGCTGAGGCTTCCTAGGTGATCTTTGCCTAGTTAATCTGCCTTTGCGGTGATCTAGCTCTGCTGAGCAACTAGAGTGGTTTTTGCACGGGGTTCTCTATGGTGTGTAGGTTCGTTGCGGCCTCTCTGCCTGGTTGTGTTTTCGTTGCAGTCCTTTTCGCCAGGATTGCTACTTGCTTGTGTTTTTAGTATTTTTGACCAGGGTTGCTGCTATCGGAGTTCCGGTCTGTGCTATTCGGGGTCTGGCTTGGAACCCTCTGCGATGATCTGGCTCTGCAGTGATATGGCTCTTAGAATTGATTAGTTATTACTACTACGGTGAGAATCTATACTGCCTCACATATACCGTAGGCGTGGAGATAAAAAAACAGATATCTTTTGTTCCATTGAACAAGGTTCGCATATCTTCCAAACTAGGGGTTCATTGATTTTCCCAATCCTGGTCACCTTTAGGTCTAGTATGGCTCCCAACTTTGCGAAGATAATTTTCGGCCCAGTTTCCTCCGTATCTGAGAGTCAAGCTCTTGCTCATATTGTGAGTGAAGCCCCAGTTCCCACTGTGCAGGTGGTCAAGGCCTCACTAGATGAGGCCTTGAAGTTTTCTAAAAGTGCCTTAATCTGCCAGTTTAATGGCTTTTGGCCGCAGCTGACAACTCTCCACAGTTGGATCTCAAAGGTATGGAAGCCTGTCATTTCTGATGAAATTAATATCTACCCCTGTGCTAAGGATTTCTTTATAGTAGATTTTAAAAAATATGAAAGCAGACAACGCTTTTTAGATTTCGGCCCTTGGTTTTGGGAAACTCGGGCCTATTCATGAAGCCATTGAACCCATCATTCGATCCCTCAACAATAGTCATAACCTCAGGACCAGTTTGGGTCAGATTTCCAAACCTACCTTTGCATCTCTGGAATATTTCCTCGTTAAAAGCCATTGGAAATGCAATTGGGAAATTTTACTGCAGGTGCCTAGAAACAGAGAAATATGTCAGAGCCACCTATGCACACATCTGTGTAGAAATGGACTTCAATTCTGGATTCCCAACTGAAATAATCCTAACAAGCAAAGACTATGTATGGAACCAGAAACTTGACTATGAAAGTGTCATCTTCAGATGTCGATCTTGCTTTGAGACAAGCCATCTAGCCAAAAATTTCCCAAAAGTCTCCCAGAAAAATTTTGCTAGAAAGAATCACCATAGATCTACATGATGGGAAGGAGCACAAAAGGAACATTACACTGTCATCAAGGAAGAATACTCTCCAGAAAACTCTGAATCACAAGAAATAAGGCAAGAAAGAAACAACCCTCAAGACAAGGAGGGGGAAAGCCCCACCCAACAACAAAAAAACGAATTCGACAACCCCTCAAGCATCAACAATTATGAGGATTCGAATACTGCGCAAAATAAATCTTCATTTAGTAGCAAAGTAGATCTCCTAGATCTCGATGATAAGACACCAGTGTCCCAAGAATCAGAAGAGATAAAGGAGGTGCAAGATAAAGGAAGTTGGAAGACCGTAGATAAGAAAAATAAAGCTACAACACCAATCTCACCAATAAAGATGAGAAGCCAGACAATTAAGAACTAAGAAAATTATAGGTCCGATAGACCAAAGTTTGGTCTCAGTGGACGTTAATCATCATCATCATCTTCTTCTTCTTCTTTCAATAATTTTCTAACCTAAGAAAATCCATTGCATTTTAAACATGGACATATAGATATACACATGATTATTTCATTGGAATCCATAAGGTTTAAGATTTGAGACTTTGCGAAAGGAATTTCTTTTAATGGTGAACAACATTTATATCATTTTGATACCGTGCATGCATCAAAAAGTGAATTATAAATGATCAACAATGAAAATAATTGAATTGGAATCGATGATAAAAAAATAGAATTTACAATGTGGCTTTGTAAATATGTAATGAATAGATAATGAATATATTAAAGATAACACTCCAATTAATGACCCAAATATTGGGGGACAAACCATTCATGATATTTGATGATCATACAAATAAAAACTATTTCAACCTTAAAAAGAAGCCTTTGCAATGAATGGAAGATAGAGAATGAATTATTGTGCATGTGATATCAGCCTTCCAACTGAATTCAACTATTAAATATGTAATTATTGGCAATGGAGGGTGCACTAAATTACCATTTCAGCAAGCAGGGGTTATGAAAGAGGACTGGTGAATCGTTGGAGGGTTTAAGATGACATCCAAATTTTCTGAGCACTGGTGGATTTGTAAATATTAATATGTAAAATTGATTCCTCTCAAAAATAAATATTTGCAACTTCTTTAAATTCCCAAGATAAAATATTATTCTGACTATAACTGGAGTATCATAATAAAAACAATCACTTCAAATTATTAAATATTCTTTATCCATATAATATTTACTATTAACGCAACTAATATTCTACCTTCATTTTCATTATAAAGACCACTTAAAACATAATTAAATGGTTATAATGTTAAGCAATTTCTTCCTATTCTTTTAAAATTTCATTCTTATATATATATATATATTTTTTTAACTGAAACGGATATTGTTTTTATATATAGATGGGGTCAGACTGGGCCGGAGCCAAAACAGCCTTCATTACAATTTTTCTTGCTGTTTCTGTTACAATCTCTTTCTCTTGTCATGGAATGCAACTTTGAACTGGCGCTTTGTTATTTGTGCTGAGTTCTCCCTGAGCTAGTGTGCATCCATGATTGGCGTATTTGTTCGCTTCCTTATTCGATTCTCTAAGAATATGATAACATTTGAAGGTGGTGAACTCTTGGATTATGATCCGAAGCCTTTGGAGGTTCTTGTTTAGAACAACATTGTTGAACTTGCTTTCCATATGTATTTTTTTAATCAAGACTTCAGAGTCTCCAAATACTTGGATTTCTTTTATGTCTCTTTCTTTGGCTATTTGACAAGCTTTTAGCAGACTCAGGAGTTCGGCTTGATTATTGGTCCGCTGTCCTAGGCCCCAGCTGTATGTCTCTTTGGTGGATCCGTCCTGAGAGAGGATAAGACCTCCAGCACCAGCTGTACCGGGATTTCCTATAGATGCTCCGTCAAAGAAGATCGTTGTTATGCCTTGCTTTCGCCACCAGCTCTGAAATTCTTCATCTGTTCCTCTTAATCTCCACTCTGGATTTTGTTGTGGTCTCACTGCACTTTGATTTCTGTTTCTATACACATATGTTCCGAGCCATTTTCTTTCAGCAAGAAGTAGTGTGGATTCATCTTTTAGCTGTTGGTTGCTCAAGGTTTCAAGGAGTAGGCCTTTTGCTTTGGCTGCTACTGTAGTTGGGTTCCAGCTTGCATTATTAAAGATCTGTTCATTCCTAGCTAACCAGAGTTTCCAGCAAACGTATTTTGGGATTGTGATCCACACCTTGGCCCATAGTGTGTTGCTGTTGATGCTCGTGGGGTATCGATCTTTCCATGTCCTGAAGAGTTCATCTACTGTCAGATTTGCTGGAGTCTCGCTATTCAATCCGTGAAGGATTAGCTCCCATACTTTTGTTGCAAATGGGCAAGCTACGAATAGATGATCAATTGTTTCATCATTTTGTTTGCAGAGGGCGCATCTATGCGGCCCTGTTATGTTTCTTTTCATGAGATTTTCTCCTGTTAATATCTTTCTCTGCATGACTGTCCAGAAGAAAAAATTAATTTTAGGGAGCGCCATCGCATCCCACACTTGCTTCCAGAAGATTGGGGGTTGCTTGCTGTTGCGCTGAGGTTGTTGTGCATCATATCCGTGTGCAGTGGAGTATAAACCTGAGGACCCCCATCCCCAGCTGTCTGCTGCGTTCAAGTGCACGGGAGCTGCGTTTTGCAGATCATCTTTTAGGAGTTTTGCTTGCTGTTTTAGATGGCTTGGGATGTCGTTGAGTTTCCACGACTTCCAATTGCCCCGTGCGTCCCACTCTGATATGTCTGAAAGGCGTTTTATGCCTCTGTCCTTTAGCAGGGAGCGCAGATCAGAGTACTCTGCGTTTTGATCCAACGGATCATTCCCCATTAAACTGTCGGTCCAGATCTTGGACTTGCTTCCGTTTCCAGGTATTCTATATAGGTGCTTGCAGAAGACTGATATACTTCGTTTGCAGAGTTCCCACAGTTTGGTTCCTCGATTCCTGTCTGCGATTTCTAGTTTTCTTAGCGATGCTCCGGGCAAATATTTGAGTCTGAGCGTTCTACAGGCTGAATGATTGGGATCAGTGAACATTTGCCAAAGTATTTTGCATCCAAGAGCGATGTTTACTTGCTCAGCATCTCTTATCTGCAGCCCTCCATCTCTGAATGGGCGTTTTACAGTGTCCCATTTCACCAAGTGAAATTTTCGGTGGTTACCCCTTCCTCCATGCCATAAGAAGTCTCTCAAAAGCTTGTTTATTTGACCTGTGATTGATTTAGGGGCCATCAAGAACGATGCCTGGTAAATTGGGAGGGCAGTAAGCACTGTTTTTATTAGGATGAGTTTGCCTCCATGGGTGAGCCACTGCCCACCCCAGAATTCGATTTTTGTCTTGATTTTACTCAGTACTTCCTCCCACAGAACGCTCTTGTTGATGCCCAGGGTAATTGGCAGCCCAAGGTATTTGATTTTGTCCCATTTCGAATAAGCTTTGAACCCCAATATATTTGCTACATTCTGTATTTCTGCTTCTTCCACGTTCCAGCTGTAGACATCACTCTTTCTTTCGTTTACCAAGGCCCCTGAGGCTCTGCAGTATGCTTGTAATGTGGACTTGTATGCATTGGCTATTCTGCGGGAGGCCCCGCCCAGCATGAGTGTGTCATCAGCAAAAAGGGCGTGGTTGATAGGATCCAGTTCTTTCCTTATTCGCAGACCTGGAGCATCTCCATTTGTTTTGTCAAGCTCAAGCTTTCTGCTCAAGGTGTCCGCCAGAAGTATGTACAGGTAGGGAGAGAGGGGGCATCCTTGCCTTAGCCCTCTCAATGCTTGAAAGAAGCTGGCTGGCCTTCCGTTTACCAGTGGGGCAATCCATGGCCTGCTGGTGCAGGCTTTTATTAGTTCTACGAACTCTTCCGAGAAACCAAAACTTCGGAGAACTTTGTATAGGAATGTCAAGTTGACTCTGTCAAATGCATTGGCCATGTCAAGCTTGACCAGCATTCCTTTCTCTTTTCTTATGTTGCTGGAATGTATAGTTTCCTGAACTTGGATGACGTTATCCAGGATATGTCTTCCTTTGACGAAGCCTCCTTGTGATGGGGAGATTAGGTTGCCTAGCAGGGGTTTCATTCTATTGGCTATCATCTTCGCTATTATTTTATATGAAGCATTACATAATGAGATTGGCCTGAACCTTTCAAAGGATTCCGGATTGGTTTTCTTCGGAATTAATGCTAGGAAGGTTGAGTTTGTATTGCCTCCCAACTTTGCTTTCTGCAGGAGATCTCTGATCATTCTGATTAAATCTGCTTTTATTATGTCCCAGCATATTCTATAAAAGTGTATTTAGATAAGTACATTGTGGTCTCATGATCCCCGCGCGCGCTGCCTCACTGCCCACAGGCCCATTGCTCAGTTACAGCTTTGGGCTCGGCGTTGCCCTTTGCCCTGTGGCGCCCTGGACCTGTGTGGTTCTTGCCCACGGGTGGGTCTCTGTCTTTGTTCCTGCGCTTGCTTCTGCGCATGGGATTCTTGCACTGATCCGCTCCCTTCTCCTGGCGATGGAGAATGAAGGAGACTCCCCCTTGCCTCCTGACCTTGAGGCGTTTAGATCTCTAGTTGCTGCAGCAGAAAAAAGGCCGCCTTCGGCTTCACAGAAAAAATTTGTCAAAAAGTTGGACAATATTCCCACGGTGTCCCTTCCCGTGGAAGACGCATGCAGATCAGCTCTAAACCTGGCAGAGAGAGGCCTTATCGGTCAGTTTACAGGCCTGTGGCCATCCCCGAAAGCAGTAGAAGACTGGGTTAGACGAAACTGGACACCACTGGTTAAGGAAGGAATAAAAAGTTATTTTGTAGGCAAGGGGTTCTTCGTCTTCGTGTTTGATAGGGTGGAAGATCGAAGCCTGATCTTCCGAAACGGGCCATATTTTATGGGTCCCCAAGGGTTATATCTGAACAAATGGTCTCCAGATTTCGATCCAGCGCAAGACGTGCCCACTGCTGTCCCTGTTTGGGTGCGTCTCCCGCATCTTCCCCTCCACTGCTGGAGCCAGAGCTCGCTACAATCCATCGGCAATGCCCTAGGCAGGTACATCGATCAGGCTCCAAGGAAGGATCAGTTCTCTTGCGCTCGCATCTGCGTGGAAGTTGATCTGGAGGTCGGACTCCCTGAAGCTATCAACCTTTCATTGGCTGACTGGACGCACATTCAAGAGCTCGACTACGAGCAGCTGCCCTTCAAGTGCCGGCATTGCCATGAATATGGGCATTTCGCCAGATACTGCAAAAAAAGAAATGAGGAAATGATAGAGAAAGAGAAAGGTGAACAGTGGAAACAAGTAAAGAGATCAGCAAGCAGTAGACAGAACAACAAAAACAAAGCAAAAGAAACAGTTCCCAACACAGGCCAAGGAGATTCAAGCCACCAGAATGGAGGAAGTAGGGAACCAAATAGCAATGCAGCAGATAAAAACCCTTTCGAATCTCTTACACCAGCACCAGATGCCTCAGAACACGAGCAGGAAGACCCACCACAGCTGAACAAAGCAGTAAATGAAGAGCCAGGTAACACTCCAAACCCGCCCTCTAGTAATGCCCCTTCTCCCTCGTATGCTGATATTATTAAACATAAGAAGAAAAGTCCAGAAAACATGGGATCATCCGATGAAGAAACCTTTGAAAGGTCAAACAAAAAAGTGGGGAGAAGAACAAACAAGGAAACTAGGGAAGAAGAATCAGAAAGACAGAAAACCCTAGGCAGCCAAACCACCATTGAAATGACCATAGGGAGAAATACAAGGCCAAGGGCGCCCAAGGGGGGAGGCCCCATCCCATCAAGTGGTAAATGATGCAGATGGTCTCTTGGAACTGCAGGGGTCTGGGAAATCCCAATAAGGCAGATGCTGTCAAAGATTTACTGAAGCTAGAAACCGTAGACATCCTTATGCTCCAAGAGACTAAGATAGAAGGGGAAATCCTTCTAAATATCAGCTCTAGGAAATGGAAATATGATTCTGGAAAGACGGTCAGTGCAAGGGGCTCTGCCGGAGGTATAGGCACTTTCTGGTCAAAAAACTCCTTCACTTTAGAACGATGCTCAGAGACCCAACATTGGATCTACACAAAACTACGACACAATGCAAGCAATCTTCCTCTTACCTTGTTCAACATGTACGTCCCAGTGCATTATGATGAAAAGAGAGAGTGCTGGAGGTCACTCTTGGAGTACATTGAACATAACAATCTCTCCAACATTGTCATAGGAGGTGATCTGAATATAATTCTAGATCCTAAAGAAAAAAGAGGAGGGATCTATTCTAGGGATCCTTTCCTCAACACAGTGGAAAAGCTGATCCAGCAGTGGGATTTGATTGACTACAAACCAGTGAAAGGTAAATACACCTGGACCAACAACAGAACAGGAGAAAATCACATTTCAGCCAGGCTAGATAGATTCCTGATCAGCAGCTCGCTAATGATGGGCAACAGAATTGTTTTCACCAAAATCCTCCCAAAGCTTACATCAGATCATAAACCAATCCTCCTATGCTTGAAAGAAGAAGAAGATTTGGGTCCTCTCCCATTCCGTTTTAGTCCTTTATGGGCCGGAATAGAAGGGTTCACTGAAACAGTGCAAACAGCGTGGTGGATTGAAGTCTCTGGATCCCCAAGCTATGTTTGGGAACAAAAAATGAAAAACACAAAAAAAGCCCTCAAAGACTGGATAAAAAGATCCATGAAAACCCCTACTAGACAGAGGAAGGACGCTGTTCTTATGTTAGAAGATCTCCAATTGGAAATGGAGGAGAAAGTCCTCTCATCCACTGATTTAGCCAATGAAAAAGCTGCTCAAAGGAACACTTACAGCTCTTTCAGAAATGAAGAAGAGCACTGGCGTTTAAAGTCCAGAAGTTTGTGGTTGAAATCCGGGGACAGAAATACTTCTTATTTTCACAGACAGTGCAGGGCACGTCTCTCACGAAACCACATTGCAGAAGTCACTTCCTCTAATGGACAGGTATACAAAGGATATGCACAAATTAAAGAGGCGGCTGTAAAACATTTTCACAACCTCCTCAGTGCAGAAAGAAATGGGAATGAGGAGGATGTTAAAGAGCTCCTCTCCAACATACCAAATCTGGTCAGCATAGAGGATAACGACACTCTATTAAGCCCAGCCACAGAAGAAGAGATAACTTCCATAGTCTGGTCCATGGAACCTGACAAAGCACCAGGACCTGACGGATTCTCAGTGCATTTTTATAGAATCTGTTGGGAGATTATCAAATATGACCTATTCAGATTGGTAAGGGGAATCTTGCGGAAGGCAAAAGTTGGAGGCGGAATTAACTCCACCTTTCTTGCTCTGATCCCTAAGGAAACAAACCCCGGATCCTTCGACAGATATAGGCCGATCTCACTCTGCAACTCTTCTTACAAGATCGTGTCTAAACTTTTGGCCAATAGAATTAAGCCACTTCTCCAAAAACTCATCTCTCCAGCCCAAGGGGGTTTCGTTCAAGGCAGACAACTTCTGGACAATGTTATACAAGTTCAAGAGGCACTTCACTCAAGTCATGCACGGAAGGAGCCAGGTATGATCATAAAACTGGATATGTGTAATGCATTCGATAGAGTAAATCGATCCTTTCTGTATAGGGTGCTTGCTGCCTTTGGATTCAGACAGGAGTTCATAAACCTCATTAAAGCCTGCACTGAAAATGTCTGGATCGCTCCATTGGTGAACGGAAGACCAACAGACTTCTTCTTAGCCACCAGGGGATTGAGGCAGGGTTGCCCTCTTTCTCCCTTTCTATACATTCTGATGGCTGAGTCTTTGAGCAGAAAGTTATCTCAGGAGAAGCAAGCAGGCAACCTTCCGGGGATAAGAATAGTACAGGGTATCGCTCCAGTGAATCATGAATTATTTGCAGACGATTCACTCCTGCTAGGGGGTGCATCCTTGAGAATTGCCAACTCTTTCAAGTCCGTTCTCCAAAAATTCTGCAATGTTTCTGGTGCGCTGATCAGCGAGAGGAAGAGTGTCGTTTATAGCTGGAACACAGATCAGCAATCAACTGAAAGAATCGCAAATGTCTTGGGATTCAATGGCCACGCAGCTTGGGATAAAATAAGGTATCTAGGTCTCCCACTATCGCTGTCCAACAGAAATCATATGTGGGAGGAGGTGATCTCCAAGTTTAAGAAAAAAATTAAAGCCTGGGGCGGCTTCTGGCTTACAACAGGAGGCAAGCTCACCTTAATACGCACAGTCCTCTCAGCATTGCCTACCTTCCAAGCTTCAATGCTGATGGCACCCAAACAAATTGCTGATCGTATTTCCTGTCTTATGAGAAATTTCTTATGGAACGGCGGGCGAGATAACAGTAATCGGTTCCATCTTATTAAATGGGAAACTGTAATGTGTCCTCTGACAGAAGGCGGTCTTCAATTACGCGATCCCCAAAAAGCGAACTTAGCACTGGGATGTAAATTGCTGTGGCAATTGGTAAGCGACCCCTCCCATCCTGTCAGCCAGATTCTCAACTCCAAATATCTCAATAATCGACCGATTACCTCCGTCAATGCAGAAAATAAAGTCAGAGGATCGCAGGCCTGGATACTCTGCAATAAGGCAATCGACTTCTTCAGATCACAGCTATACAAAATTCCTGGGAACGGCAAAACTATTTCGCTGTGGAAAGATCGAATTATGGGTCACCCCTCCCTTGCAGCAAATGAGGATATAACAGAACTGAGAGAATGGTTAAAATCCAAAGGAGTTCGTAAAATAGAGGACATTGCAGATTGGGATTATAATGGCAACTGGCAGAGCTGGTCTCTGCCTGACATTCCTTCACATCTAAAAAACCAGTTAAGCACTTTTACAGCTGCAATCACAGATTTTACTCCTGTGCACAAGGATGAGGAAGATTCATGGGGTTGGGGAAAGACAGGTGTATACACAGCCAGACAGGGATATTTGCAGATGCAAGGTAATAAGGACTCTCAGCATCCAGATTCTGTATGGAAACAGATCTGGGAACATTTCAGTCTGCCCAAGATCAATTTCTTTTTTTGGACTTTATTTCACAATAAAATCCTTACTGGTGAAAATCTGTGCAGACGAAACATTGTTGGTCCTCACCGATGTGTTCTCTGCAAAAATGCTCAGGAAACCACTGATCATCTATTCATTGATTGTGAGTTTGCACAGAAGACTTGGACTATCTTCTTGACAGGACTGAATGTGAGAAACCCTGCTCACTGCTCAATCACTGACATGTTTTCTTCATGGAAAGCCAGATACCCCTTCAACATTGCAGACAAATCACTTTGGCATAAGGTTTGGAATGCAGCCCCAAAATATGTTTGCTGGAAGCTGTGGCTTGCCCGGAATGAAACTATCTTCAACCAAAAAGAGATAATTGCAGACACCACAGCGGATCAGGCCAAGAAGCTCCTTCTAGAAACCCTGAGACAGTCCACAGTCAAAGATGATAGTTCCCTTCGAAATGAAGAAAAGGTTTGGTTGGATGGCTTCTCTCTCACGCTCAGATCTCCAGCAATCACTCGTCCAGATCCCAAAGGGAAATGGCAGATCAGGGATACTTTGGACAATTTTAAGAAGTGGTGGACAATACAAGGAAAATGCACCATTTTCTTTGATGGAGCCTCAAAAGGCAATCCAGGCAGGTCAGGAGCAGGAGGGGCTATCTATTTTCCGAATGGGAAAAAAGAAGACTTCAGCTGGGGGCTTGGGATAAAAACCAATAACCAGGCTGAAATCCTCAGTCTTTTAAAGGCTTGTCAACTGGCCAGGAAAGAGAATCCAAGCGAAATTATTGTATTTGGAGATTCTGAGCTGCTGGTAAAATCTATCATAAACAAAAAAGGACTCAAAGATCCAGTGTTAAACAAACATCTTGCAAGAGTGAATAGACTCCTGAAGGACTTTCCCTCGGCCTCTAACTTCATCACCCTCGAGAGAATTAAACACGAGGGCGTGGGCGGCAAATATGGGGATGCACTCTAGAAAAAAACGCAGTCGGTATAACGCGGAGGCGGTGAACACGGCAATAATTCTGCTGGGAATTATCATGTACGCTTCGAGAGATTGGTATTGTGAAGCGAATTGTAAGGCTGATTTGGCCTTGACACCCTCATCAATCTCCATAACCGTTTCGGTTTAAAAAAAAGTGTGTTGTGAATCCGTCCGGGCCGGGCGCTTTGTCAGGTTCCATGGTCTAGATTATTTTGCTGATTTCTTCCTCCGTGACCTGCTTCAAAAGGGCTTTGTTATCCTCCTTGGATACCAATGATGGGATATTTTTGAGGAACTCTTCATTTTCTTCCTTATTGGCTTCATTTCCTTTGCTATACAGTTTTTGGAAGTGAGTGCTTGCAGCCACTTTGATTTGATCTATTCCTTTGCAAAGCGACCCATCAGAGGTTTTTATTTCTGAAATATGGTTTCTAGAGAGGCGTGCTCTGCATTGCCGGTGAAAATAAGAGGTGTTTCTGTCACCGGATTCCAACCATAGACTCCGAGACTTTAATCTCCAATATTCTTCTTCTGTCCTGAATGAGCGGAAGGTGTTACATTGAGCTGCCTGTTCTTTGTGTAGTTCTGCTGTTGTTATATCTTCGGTTTCCATTTCTCTTTGTAGATTTCCCAGATGTTGTACTGCTTCCTTTCTTTGGCTGCTAGGTGTGCATATGGGAGTCCTGCTCCATTCTTTCAAGGCCTTCTTGGTATGCTTTAGCCTTTGTTCCCAAACATAGCTGTGGGAGCCTGTTACAGAGGTTGACCATGCCTTTCTAACTATCTCTTGAAATCCACTTCTTTCTCTCCAAAGCGGGCTGAATCTGAATGGGATTGGGCCCAAATTCTCTTCCTCCTCCATCGAGAGAAGGATGGGTTTATGGTCTGAGGTGAGTTTTGGGAGGATATTTGTGTAAATAATCCTTCTTTCCTGAAGTAAAGTGCTTTGTACTAGATATCTATCAAGCCTTGCTGAGATGTGATCTACTCCTGTCCTGTTATTTGTCCAAGTGTATAGCCCTTTCTTTGGTTTGATGTCCATTAGTTCCCATTGTAATGCTATGTCTTCTACTACATGCAGCATTTGATCCCTGCTACTTCTTCCACCTCTTTTTTCTTTCCCTTTCATAACTATATTGAGGTCTCCAGCTATGATTATATTGTTTGGTGATTGAAGTTCCAAAAATTCATTTAAGTTTTGCCAACAAGATTTTTTGTCTGCATATGTTACCGGTACATAAAGGTTGAATAAGGCAATAGTTAACTTACTTGTTATGTGTTTCAGTTCAGTAAAGATCCAGTGCTGAGTGATGTGTGTGTTGAGTAGCTTGAATTGATCCTCCTTCCATAGGGTGGCTATACCGCCTGCAGTGCCTCTTGCGCTCACTGTTTTGCCTGAATTCTTTTGCCATTTCTTTTTGCTGATTTCTATAAGAGTGTCCCCTTCAATTTTTGTCTCTTGGAGCAGTAGGATGTCTGCTGGTTCCGCTTTCATGAGGTCTCTAACTGCTTCTATTTTGACGGATTCCCCAATCCTCTGCAGTTCCATGAGATGATTCTCATTATTTACTAATGGGGGTGGTGCTTGTTCCTCCTTTTGGAGGCCTTGTTCTTGTGCTTCTTCCGATTGACATTTCTATTGTGGCCTGGTTTCCTTGAGTTTTTTGTCTCTCTTCCTCTTCCTCCCTTACTTCTCTGCGTGACTTCCTTCCTGCTCTTTTGGCAGGCCTCTCCATGGTCTCTTCCTCCGAGGAGCTTAGTGGATCTATTATTTTCTTTCTGGCTATGTCTGCATATGAGGGAGAAGGGGTGGTTTCTGGATTTGCTGCCTTTTTCCCTTCAGCCTCTTTGCTCTTTCCACTGGGGGAAGTCTGATCTTGTTCCATGCTGTTGATGTTCGACTCTTTTGCTTCTACTTCTTTGTTGGGATCTGTGTACTGTACTTCTGCTGCTATTGTGGGATTGGATTTCCCAGATCCTGAATCCTGGGGATCATGCAGGGTTTTGTTTTCTTTTGTATTGGTCTTCTCTCTGTTTTTCGATGATCCTGCTTTCTGCACTGTTGTCCATTGTTCCGCTTTTGCATTTTCCTGTTCCTCTGTGTTCTTTTTTTTGCAGTATCTTGCGAAGTGACCGTGGCCGTGGCAGTACCGACATTTGAATGGTAACTGCTTGTAGTCTAACTCCTGGATGTGCGTCCAGTCTGCTAAAGTTAATTTTATCGCTTCCGGGAGCCCTACTTCCAGATCTACCTCTACGCAGATCCGTGCGCAAGAGTACTGATCTTTCCTCACTGCTTGATCTATGTACTTTCCCAACGAGTTGCCTATGGTTTGCAACGACTTTTGGTTCCAGCAGTGTAGCGGGAGGTGGGGGAGACGGACCCAAACTGGAACAGCCGATGGCACGTCCTGAGCCGGGTCGAAATCAGGGGACCATTTGTTGAGGTACAATCCTTGTGGCCCCATGAAGTATGGACCGTTGCGGAAAATGAGATTTTTGTCTTCTGCACTTTCGAATACGAAGACGAAGTAGCCTTTTCCTACGAAATGGCTTTTAATCCCTTCGGAGATTAGTGGAGCCCAGTTTCTTTGCACCCATTCCTGCACTGCTTTGGGTGAAGGCCAGAGGCCTGTGAATTGGCCAATTAACCCTCTGTCAGCTAGATTGAGAGCTGATCTGCATGTCTCTTCAATTGGTAACTCAACTGTTGGCATGCAATCCAATTTTTTTACAAATTTCTGTTGCAGCTCTGTCAATTTTCTTTTGTTAGCTCCTGTTGTTAGTTTTTGAAATGCCACGAGTTCTGGCATGGGTAAAATAAGATCAGCATCCCTTCCGGGATCCATATCTGCTTGCATGCAGGCTCTGCTAGCGCATGCAGCAGTGGTCAACGCATGCAATTGCTGAATTACCAGCGCTCAGATCGGGTCGAGATCATACCGGGTTTTTCCATTATGATCGGTGGTGATCCTGCTAATCTGGCCTGACTGTCTGGGGTCTGCGCTGGTCTCAGAGCCGAACCAATCTTTGTGTGCTGCAGTCGGTTGTTGCAGAGCGTATCCTCCAACACAGACTGATATCTAAATTCTTATTCTTCTTGTGTTTTTCCTAAAATTTCATTCTTATATTTTAACCAATCATATATACATTAAAAAAAATTATTTATTTTATACAAAATAATTATAACTTTAATTCAGACATTTGAAAATAACAATATTTTACGGTTTGATTATATGATGTGTATTTTTGGCTTTAAATCATTATACTAATATTAAAATATACTAGCAGTTGCATTGAAAGGTGCAAAGGAACGTAGAAACGTGCAAAGGAACATCAATAGGTAGAGTTGGGAATGAGGAAAGCTCAATCCATATTCTCAATTTTTTTTAATTTTTTTTAAATTTTTTTTCTTTTTCTGAGAAATATGTGGAATCACAAAGGTGTTTGGATGAGTTGCATTGGATTTTTGAGTTCATCTCATGAGTGCATAATTATCCTGTTGATGTTGGCGTGACCGTCAAATTTATAACCTGAGGGCTTTCCATTCTAACCTTGTGAGATGAATATTAATTAAGATATTGTTCATTAATGAAGGAATTTAAAAGTTTCCACTCCAAACTTTTATGTAGACACCGAGGTAATACAAGTGATATACAATACAACAAGAGTATCCACGCATGTAAAATCCAAATTTTAATGGTATTTTTATCATTATCATAGTTTGGCTCTAAATATAGCGGTGAGCTTCTCTATAGTTGCATTCTCCCCTTATATACAATTAAGTTAGCCAATAAGTCAAAACACATTTTATTGTGCAGGTGAAACCTCTTACTTTCTCTATTTCTGGATAGCTCACTCTTACCCCTAAAGGAGCCACTCTCTCCCCTAAATCCTCTATGTTTTTTATTCCATTTTGGTGTAATTTCTCATTGTAGTGATTCCACTTTTGCGAATTGATGAAAATGACGCCAAGGATGGAGAAGGAGATTGGAATGTGGGTGGTCTCTAATCAACATGAGATGATGTTTTTGTCTTTGGATCATAGGCATCTAAATTCCCTTTATGCATATCGCCAACAAAATTTCCATTTGAGACCTTACGGTAACCTTCATTGTCACATTTCATCAAAATTATTCACCGTGAAAGAAGGTGGAGGCCACATAGGAGACGAGGCTGGAAATCTACTTGGTAGAAGTGGAGGTCGCTAGAGATGACTTGACCTTTGGGAAATTCAATAGCAAACGATCACATCAGCTATCAACCCTTTAATCGCCCCCAACAAATGTTTGCATGGACCCTTCAAATTCTTGTTGGAGTGATTTATGAGTAGATAAACAAGCGGTTCTATCATTGGTCTGCCCCAGTGCCTCATTGCAGATTTCCTCCTCGATTGGGAATTTTCCATGGAAAACAATTCATGATTCGTTGAGTTTTCTTTAATATGTTGGGAAATTTTGCACAGTCCATGTGGCATATTTTGTGAGACATGCTGTTATGTGATTTCCCCACGGACCCTTTCTGGTTAGTACATTGTTAGAGGGAATTTTTTGATGATCCCTTTAGCCGAACTCCAAGCGAGCCAAAATGGTAATGGAAATTTTTGCATGGGGACCTTATTCGTCTAAATTCATGAAACCTGGAACATTTTTCAAATTTAGAATTTTTTTCCAGAGCACCATGGGGTCTCCTAGGATGCCAAAAGTGATAAGAACACCCTCATTTGGTGAATGGATCAGAGTATTCAAAATAGGCTTCATAATAACTTGCAGTGATTGCTTTGACAGGAAGAATAACAATTATAATGATTCTTTATTGAATATTACAGGAAAAATATTCAAAAATTAGCCTCGCGGAGCTGTGATGTGGATGAAGAATTGGCGATGACCAAGACTAAATTGGGAGTTGTAAGAGGAAGTGTGTTCAAAAGAGAAGCTAGTGAAAAAAAATGGGATCTAAGATATGGGGACCTCACAATTTTATTTCCAATCATGGTATTTCATGGCATGGCATAGTGGGGAACAGGGGATGTGAATCTATGTCACCTCTCTCCTTGAGAGTTTTGAAGAGGAAAATCAACGAAGACAAAAGAATGAAAAAGATTGTAGGGAATTCGAACATAGAAAAGCAGACTAAGTCTTATAATTGTTAAATAAGAAGAGCATTTTCTTCAGTGGTTTCCATGATGTGAGAGCCTCAATCGAAATCAATGTAGATAAGAGAGATCCATTAGCATGAGGATTTGCATGAGCTTCATGAAATGGTGCGGATAGAAATGTGAGAGTTCTTTGCATGGTTATTCTAGTAGTTTTTCTCACGTTCTCCTACCCTCATGGTTTCTAGAATGGTTTTACTAGCTAATTTTACAGTATATTCAAAAGTAAATGATCTTCTTGTTGCTGCCAAGTTTCTTATTGGATCAACCACTTCCAACAAAAAATCAAAATATCAAAAAAAGTTCATAGGAGAAAACCTCTTATGGATTAAACCTTCAAATCAATCTCCTCCTTTGTAGTGGTCAAATAATGCCATGGTTATGGGAGATAATATGGAAAAGGCATTAGTATCTTATTGGTAAAGGCAAGCAAGGTATGATTGGAAAATTAGGAACTTATATTGAGAAAAATGAAGAGAAAAATGAGAACCTCGTGGACCAGATTGCAAGTAACATATTTTTATGGAAATATTTACTAAAGGAGTTTAAGTCCAACTCAATGGGAGACACTAGTATTGACCGTGGAACAATGAAGAGCTTAATTACACCGGTTACTGTTTAACTTGATCTAGATAAATATCTCTGCTATGACAAGACTGAGCTCCTTTACCAAAGCGTTATAAGCACAGATCCCAATAATGCTCTTTTGATATTAAATTATGCTAGTTTCCTTCATCTCGTCAGACATGATCATAACAGGTGTAGAATAAAAAGGAGGGGGGGGGAATAAAATGAATGTAATATGATGATAGGTAAATGGCATGGGGGAAGGGTATAAGATGTAATTTTTTTTATGAAGGGGGATGAATGAAAGGTAAATGGGGAAGTAGTTTGTAAAAATAGGGAAGCAAGGGTAGATAAGAACAAGGAATAAGATGTAGCATATTTTTAAGGACCATGTCAATTGACGATCATAAATATGACTGTAACAAACTTAATTGAACGATTCTGATAGATAGAAGACTAACACATAACCCCTTTCAACTAGACTATACAAACATGTTTGACCATGACTCCCATTGACTTGACGCTCTTTCATATTTTTGGTACACCCTTTATGACATGAATTTGATAATGTCGGACAATGACCTTTGAGGTAATGACAACAACAGTGGTCATAAGCTCAACTTATTCAAAAACTAAAAATTAAAGGACATGGAAAATACATTTGATGATGAAAACTAATGACCCTAACATTGGCTCCAATGGGGATGGCAACCTCCTAGCGAGGTGCCAAGAATAAAAATCGTTGAATAGTAGCCTATTCATACCATTGGGAAATGGCCTCAACTAAAAAATTGAAATTATGATCGAGACACTAAAAATTTAACTATTGTCTGATTGACTGAACTTACATACATTACCAAGCTCAAAACTTATAAGTAAAATTGACAGCAAATCACCAAGGCTTAGGGCCTTCTCCTAAAGCTTCAAATTCAAATGATAGCTGTCCACACCTGCTAAAATTATATACACTAGGTGATCTCTTCTCTCCAATGTAGCTAGTCAAGCAAATAACTAGTTGACTGAGTTCTTCTCACAGTTTCCTTGAGCAAACCGAATACGAAAGAGAGTGGCAACTCAAAATTCGACTGATTCTGAAAACCAACATTGGTAAAGAGTACAAGCTTCCATAAATCTTGCAACAAAATGGCCATGGGAAGACAAACCTCTTCTTTCAATGGTTCCAAGAGGCCAACAAAATAATATTCAAAAATATAATTGGTTACCTTCACCTAATGATCAGTAAGAGGACCCTGTTCTAGAGAAATAGGAGCACCCATTTCATTAATATTTCCCTCTTCAATTAAGGCAACCACCTTATCCACAAAAATAATGTGCACATCCATAGGATCCGGAACAACCTTCTCTTCTTCAACAGACTCTTCATTTTCTGAACTTGGAGGCAGATTTTCATGTGAAAGAGGCTCTAAAACAACCCCTTATTTTTAGTTTCTCTCTTTTTCTTGATCATTAAAAATCTGTTGAATATGTTGATCAGGCTCAAGAGGAAAAACCTACTGCATTTCTTCATC
The DNA here is from genome assembly GCA_034641835.2 of Pinus albicaulis. Classification (NCBI taxonomy): domain Eukaryota; kingdom Viridiplantae; phylum Streptophyta; class Pinopsida; order Pinales; family Pinaceae; genus Pinus; species Pinus albicaulis. Next base: position 1,130,537,257 of record CM076580.1, on the reverse strand, counting down.
GACTTCTGTCTGATCAGTTTCATCTTCAGCTGCAGAAACCATCATCTGCTGGGAATCTTCATGAATATCTGGGAAACATACCTCATCCATTTTCTATTCTTGACATTAGGATGAAAATTCACAAAGGGCTTCTTTCATTTCATCATCCCTACATTCTTGATCCCCATAAATATTTTCCAGATATTGGAAGAAATATTCAAAACATGCTCAACATTTTTCAGCTGGAGGCAAGGGAGGACAAAATTCCCTAAAATGCTCATAAAATACCCCGTGAAAATTTGTAAGAGAACACAAAAGGGTAGGTGGAAAACTTTCATATCAAGATATAACTTTTTCTGTTAAGGTTTCCATGAACATTTTCATTAAAAAGTCCTTAGAAAACTTAACCTCAAGATTATTTACATGCAAATGAAACTTGAACAGATGTAAAGTAGCATCATCTCCTTTTTTATCTTTAAATAATGGAAGATAGGTTAACCAATCAACACGAGGAATAGGATTTGGAAAACAAAGAATCCAAGATTTTTTCATAGGCCATACCTTGTAATATTCCCAATTAGCCCAAGCTAATTGGAATATACAATTTTGTTTCAATTTTATGTTTCATGAATAAAATTGTAAAGGAGGATCAATAAAACTCCTAATCAGCAAAATAAATCAATGCCACATGTGAACATAGCTAAATATGGGCTATTTACATAAGCACACTTAGGTGTGAAAGAGACTGAAGCACTTGAACAAGTCAACCAAGACCAAATCAACAATGCTGTCTAGATACAGTGAATCTCCTAGATGCACAACACAGTTTTAGTTGGAGGCTACTCATGTGAATGGAGCTAAATCATTGAGATGGTTTAGGGTTTGACAAGACTATCATCCTATAAAAGGAAGAGGAGGACAATAGAAGAAGGTTGTTGATTTAGTATATTTCTGAATATATTGTCTACATAGACATATATCATTCTCTGCTTTTTAGCTGAGGATAGTGCTATTTAGCAGTAGGGTGTTCTTGTTCGAGAATCCCACCTCTTCCATTGAGTAGCTCTTGGAGGAGTCTTGCTGATCTCATCCACTATCAGGCATTTGGCCAATCTCATCTTCCAACTACAACGCAGATCCTATTGAGGGTTTGGTTGCCCTTATAAGTTGCAGCAAGTGGAGGCTATATCTGCTAAGATCTAGGCCAATCTAGTGCCTCTTTTTCAGTGGGAAATCCTTCTATCCCCCTTGATAACAGAGTATTAGATATTTGGAGCTGCATTTTTAGATCTTGGCATCAGGCCAAACTAGTGCTAGAGCCCACAACGTAGTTTCCCTTCCAGGACTACATTATTTGCAAGTGTACAGTTGCAGGGTGTTTTGACACACATTTGGAGGAGAGATCTCTGGTGCTGGGGTTATGCCCTTCAATATGGTGATCCATGGATTATAATTATGATCCATGTTCTGTTCAAATATTATCTACTTCTATTATATTCATCTTTAGAAATTCTTGAATACTACTGCAGATCTGCAACTTTAGATCTCAGATCTACTCTCTCTGTTTCATGTTTTGCTCAAAACCCCAAGGGGAATTTTTAAAGAAGATCTTCTAGTGTACATAGATGAAATGGATCTATTATTTTGTACATAGATCTGCTCTAGATCTGGAGAGTAATATACAGCTGCTGCAGCTCTTAAAAATAACGTTGTCAAGCTATTTTTCAGTCAATACATGTGTTGCTGCCCCTCTTTTGAGGAATTTCTTCTATTCTTGTCTTCTACATTCTGTCATACATTGGATGGGCCTCAATATGGATCTGATTTATTGCTGTATATATGAATTTTGAGCCTTCTTATTGGCCTCTTGATGTTTCTCAGAAATACTGTGTTATTTTCCTGCGGTATTGTTGCATATTGCCGCAGCCCCATTCTTGGGTGTTTTCTAGCCATACTAGGTGTGGGACGTCTGTTTACCTCACCTAGTTTGATTTGTTTTTTCTCTCCTTTTGGATTTTGATACTATATCTCCAAATCTAAGGGATCCAAGGGTTGCAAACTCATTTCAGTGCACATACTCTTGAAAAATGCGTTATTCCAGTAGGTATTGTTGAATCTTCCCTTTTGGGGATATTACAGTGGTATCGAAGTAATCATCTTGGCACAGCTTGTGATTTGCTTTATTAAAGAGCCAATATGTCTTCAAAATAAGATGAGCCTCTCACTGACAGAGAGAAGAGGTACCTGAGAAGAAGACAGAAGAAATTTGATTACACCAATGATGATAAAGACAAGGGAAAACCCTGAATCTGGAAGTGATGAAGATGGGAAGGTGTTTGCAAAAACAATTCTGAAAGCCATGCAAGATCTTGCTAGAGAGATCAAAGAGATGAGACTAGACAGGATCAAGAAATCTCCCGGGAGATTTCATCCTAGAGAAAGCTCTGGCATGTCTCACCACTGGAATGATCAACCAGTGAACCAGCCATAAGCTCCACAATGCTCTACCATACCTACTTTTTTGGCTGTGGAGAATGAAGGGCCTCATGAGAAAGCATCCCTTGAAGACTACTTTGAAGAATATGAGTCTCAAGATTAGAGATTCAAGGACCACTTTAGTTTTCAATATTTTTGTCACCTCAAGGACAAAATAAGACCAAGGCATCAACATAGAGATGGTGGATTCACTCAGAATCATGATCGACATCACTCTATGGGAATATTCTTTTTACCCAAGTTTGATGGGTCATCCACTTGTTCTGCCAAAGCATGGGTAGAAAAATTGGATATCTACTTTCAGTTGAACAAAGTCCCTGAGATAGAAGCTATCAAGATTGCAGTGATGCACTTTGAAGGTGAAGCACACAACTGGTGGTTCCATGGGTTGTCTACATTGGGTCATACCAATGTGACTGCCTATTCTGAGTTCACTAGAAGAATGGTGGAAAGTTTTGACAGAAAGGATCCAAAAGCACCTTTCACGAGCCTTTCAAAGTTGAAGCAATCAGGTAATACAGAGTTATATATCTCTGAATTTCTGAGATTATCTGTTATGGTTCCTGATTTGTCTGTAGCAAGGAGGGTGTACATGTTCATCGGTGGCTTGGATGAACCTCTGCATGGGTTGGTTAAATATACCAAGCCCACTACCTTGCATGATGCCATTGAGAGGGCTAGAGACCTTCAATATGCATTCCCAAAAGCAAAGGCAAAATTTCAGAACAAGCCATCTTTCCCTTCTAAAGGAAAGGAAGAGAAAGTTGTTCCTTCAAAGGAGAGCTCATACAAGAAGCCTCTTGATGATGAAGTCTGGAGAGATCTAAGAAAGAGGAAGCTATGCTTCACTTGCCAAGAACCATGGGTACTTGGACATAGATGTGCTGCTGGAAAAACACATTATATAGAGGTCTTCTTAGATCTTGAAGAAGATGAAGATGATAAGCCAAGGAGGAGTCATAGCGCTGAAAATGTTGGAGGAGATCCAACACCATCAGGAGATGGGAAGGGATCATTTGCTCCTATTGGAGGAACTCTTGCATCCTTAAGGGGAGTACCTATGTACTTGACCTTAAGAGTTCAAGGTTAAATAATTCATCAGAGGGTTTTTGTATTGATTGACAACGGGGATACCCAAAATTTCATTGATGCCCATCTTGTGTAAAGGAGGGCAATACCCACTGATAATTTTGAGGGATTCTCATATAGAACAATGCAATGCAAGCATTATGTCCCATCACTTTCAGTCACCATGGGATCCTACACTTTGGTGGATCACTTCTTTGTAGTTGACATACCAGACACCAATGTTATTTTGGGTGTTTAATGGTTGATTACATTGGGGAAGGTCACCACTGATTGGGAGGCTTTGAAAATGGAATGGGTGGAAAAGAAGAGTGGTGCACCTCAAATGATCAAAGGCATGCATACTTATCCCTCACACAACATTTCGGCACAAAAAATAGAGTTGGATTTGCGCAGTGGAAGAAAGGGCCTCACTATCCCTTCTATCATGTTCATGAGATTTCCGCAAGGGACACTCTTGTCTAGTGGCAAACCACCTGGGAGGCCACCTGATTCAGTTTTGGTGAGATATCTCTCACTACTTGATGCTCCAAAATTAGATCCAGGAGGGATGGGAGCATTATAAGACACAACTACAAAGCTGGAATGCTAGGGCAAGCACAAGAAGGAGGGGGATTTTCTTCTCTCATCATCATCACCCACCTTCATTTATGATTCCGCGCTGTTGGAGGAGAAGAAGGGAAGGTACATCCTTCCTACTTATAAATTTGGCATAAGAGATGTCAAAGAGGAGATAAGAAACATGGCAGGCATTCCTATTGATGTATCATCAGCACTGTCATTGTTGGGGAGTGTAGATCTATATTGGAAATCCCAGTTGTTGGTGGAATATTCCAAAGATCTTCACACTTGTATGATGCTTGATGACCAGCTGCATGAAGAGGGATATCTAGTCTATGAGGGAGTCATCTATCATCATGATAGGATCTTCTTACCTAGAGCCTCTAAGCTCAAGGAGAGGATGCTACAAAGGGCCTACAAAGAGTTCTGTTTCAGCCCTACCTATTCTATGAAGATCTACAACACTATCATGAGATGCTTTGAATGGGAAGGATTTGGAGGAGAGCTACATCAGCATTTTCTAGAATGAAAGAACTATGTGGAGTTGGGGCAGCCAAAGGACTCCATGCAAGAGTTATTTCAGCCATTTCTTCCTTCCCTTGAAAGGGGAGAAAAACATGCGCCCAATTCCATATGGAGGAGAGCCATTGTTGGTGAAAAATCTTATTATGTAATGCAAGTTTCATTTTCTGATTTGACATATTCTTTCACCATGTTTATGCAGGCCATGACTCCCAAGAGGAGTGTTGTATCATGTAAATCTCATGGCAAACATTGGGCCACTAAAATTTCTGAATTTGGCCACTCCCTTGTTGTGCAAAGGGATATTTTCTTTCATGATGGGTGCTTCCCAAAGGCACCAAAAAAATCTCACATTTTCAGCCATGGTGAGATAACTTGTGCAACAAGTAAGTGGTGTGGAAAACACTTACCATACCTTGATCTCATGCAGGCAGGAGATGCACTTCACTAGTACCATATATAGGACTATGACCCACCTCCTCATGCTCAAATTTCTGTTTTTGTATATGTATTTATGCTTCCATACTTGGATGATATAGTTGTGCTTTTTATGGGACTGTATGGAGGGAGGATGGGAAGTTTTTATGTACCACATGGGATGGAAACTCTCTATGTACCTCATGCTACATGCTTTAGAGAGAGTATTGGTCCAACCATGTTTGTTTATGTTGAGTTCTTGACTCCTTGTGGGATGGATTATGTACATCTCATGATGAATTTGGAGGAACAATTCATGGAGGCTTGGATTGGTGAACACCTAGCTTGTGAGGAGAGATTGATCTTTAATGGTGTCACCAATGGAGGAGGAGAAGTGCTGGAGCACTCACCCTATCAGTTTCTTGAGGACAAGCAAAATTTTGGAGGGGAGAGCTGTAATATTCCCAATTATCCCAAGCTAATTGGAATATACTATTTTGTTTCAATTTTCTGTTTCATGAATAAAATTGTAAAGGAGGATCAATAAAACTCCTAATCAAAAAAATAAATCAATGGCACATGTGAACATAGCTAAATCTGGGCTATCTACATAAGCACACTTAGGTGTGAAAGAGATTGGATCACTTGACCAAGTCAACCAGGACCAAAGCAACGATGTTGTCTAGATACAGTGAATCTCCTAGATGCACAACACAGTTTTAGTTGGAGGCTACTCAAGTGAATGGATCTAAATCATTGAGATAGTTTAGGGTTTGAAAAGACTTTCATCCTATAAAAGGAAAAGGAGGACATCAAAAGAAGGTTGTTGATTGAGTATATTTCTGAATATATTGTCTGCTTAGACATATATCATTCTCTGCTGTTTAGCTGAGGATAGTGATGTTTAGCACTAGGGTGTTCCTGTTCGGGAATCCCACCTCTTCCATTGAGTAGCTCTTGGAGGAGTCTTTCTGATCTCATCCACTATCAGACATTTGGCCAAGCTCATCTTCCAACTACAATGCAAATCCTATTGAGGGTTTGGTTGTCCTTGTAAGTTGCAACAAGTGGAGGTTAGATCTACTCAAATCTAGGCCAATCTAGTGCCTCTTTTTCAATGGGAAAGCCTTCTATCCCCTTGATAAAAGAGTATTAGTTCTTTGGAGTTGCATTTTCAGATCTTGGCATCAGGCCAAACTAGTGCTAGAGCCTACAGTGCAATTTCCCTTCCAGGACTGCGTTATTTGAAAATGTACAGTTGCAGGGTGTTTTGACACACATTTGGAGGAGAGATCTCTGGTGTTGGGGTTCTGCCCTTCACTATGGTGATCCATGGATTATGCTTATGATCCATGTTCTGTTCAAATATGATATGCTTCTATTGTATTCATCTTCAGAAATTTCTGAATACTATTGCAGCTCTGCAACTTTAGATCTCAGATCTACTCTCTGTGTTTCATGTTTTGCTCAAAACCCCAAGGGGAATTTGTAAAGGAGCTCTTCTAGTATACAGATCTGAAATGGATCTATTATTTTGTACACAGATCTACTCTAGATCTAGAGTGTAATATACAGTTGCTGCAGCTCTTAAAAATAACGCTGTCAAGCTATTTTTCAGTGAATACATGTGTTGCAGCCCCTCTTTTTGAGGAATTTCTTCTATTCTTGTCTTCTACATTTTGTCATACATTGTATGGGCCTCAATATGGATCTGATTTATTGCTGTATATATGAATTTTGAGCCTCATTATTGGTATCCTGCTGTTTCTTAGAAAAACTGCATTATTTTCCTGTAGTATTGTTGCATATTGTTGCAGCCCCATTCTTGGGTGTTTTCCAGCCATAATAGGTGTGGGAGGTCTGTTTACCTCACCTACTTTGATTTGTTTTTTCTCTCCTTTTGGATTTTGATATTAGATCTCCAAATCTAAGGGATCCAAGGGCTACCAACTCATTTCAGTGCACATACTTCTGAAAAATGCATTATTCCAGTAGGTATTGATGAATCTTCCCTTTTGGGGATATTACATACCTCAAATTTGTTCTTGAACCCATATTAAAAACGATCAACCAAAATTAATGACCTTTGACTAGTGGATTCACCGTGAACATTTGATATTCTGTATCCTTTGAAATTGGAGTTGCGAGGTGAATAATTTAGCCTTTCTGTGTATGTTTGTTATTCACCGTCAACAACCAGATTTGCTACTTGATAATGTTTTCGAGGGAAGATTAAAAATTTCATTCGTTCCCCAGCAAGGGCGCCACTATGTTAACACTCCGTAAATTTCCCTAGGTTGAGGAGATAAATCCCAGAGGTAACCATAGACTACTTGTAGGCTAAATTCTAGTCCCCCTAACCTTGGAGAGGGCTCTCTCGATGGATCAACTATCAATCAAAGACTGATAGGATATGGATTTTAGAATGGTTATTAAGCTCTAAAGGTAGATGTAAGATTTAATGAAAATTGTTGGGGGAGAGGGCCACTAAAGTATAAGATCATATAACATCAAGGCATGCATGAGCCATCTAGATAATAGAGGCAAAGTAGGTGCATATTACAAGTCAATTATCGATTGTAGTATAGTGAAGAAGGAGGGAAACATAAAAATATCTAGTCAAATGAAATAGAGAATATGCTTATGAATTTTGATACATAAATAATGACCATTTATTTAGAAGAACCATGATAAAGCAATGAAGAATTCCATCTTGTATGAGATCCATAATTATCCTTAGCATATAAGGATGAATTCAATACAACATATTCAGAAATAGATATTAGATTAATCTAAGGAAAATACATAAATGAAACCACACACCACAGGAATATATGAAAACATAGGATCAAGCCTACTCTCATCATTTTATTCCAAAAGAGAAAACACATACACCAGGGCTAGTTCGATCAATCAACCAACTTCATTATTTTTCATGATCTTAAATACACTTACAACATAAAAATATCTCATGACCATATACAATGTATGATTCAATCCATCCAGAATGGATCGAAACACCCAAATTCAGAAACCCACTGTTTTTTGGCATACAAAATTATATAAAAGAAATCCTAAACAACATCTTTTTCTGTTTAGGAAAAAAATAAAAAACTACTTTATCCTCATCTATTTAATCTATCTAGATGAAAATATTATCTCAAAAGATATTATCCTGACATCAAAAAACCTCAAACTGAAGCTGAAGATGGAAACAACACTTAAAGTTGTGTTTCGTAACAGCTCCATATTAACTCGCTTTCCTATGTGTTGGAGGAAAGTTGGTGGATGACTAAGCGCTGAGACATATGAGTACAAAATGGACCCTTCCACATGTTCTATGATAATTGGAAACATACCAACATCCATTTCACCTGTGTGCAACATACCAACAACCTCCATAATAAAAAAATAATCCATACAACCCCCACATTTTCAAACCAAAATCCAAAAATTTCATAAGTCTGCTAATAGAAATTACGAAAATGGGCTTCCAAGTGACACGTGTAACTCACAAATTGTAGCATATTTGTAACAATTGAGATATGGTTTTTTTCTTTGGCCCATTCTCTACAAAAATTCTTTCATTTTATTCAAATTCTTCCCGAGCTCCTCAGGAATTTTTCCCCAAAAACATGTCTAAAACAAGAAATTACACAGTCTTAAAATTAGGCCTTACATATGAGTTTGAAATTCCTGATATATGACACATGTATAGAAAGTGGAGGAGGTTATTGTTCTTTGGTCCATGCTTGAAAAAAAAACTCCTTCAATTTTTTGAAATTTAGTTCCAGGTGGTTGGAAATAGTGTTTCAAAACATACAAGTATTTTGTGCAGCAACTGTGCAGAAACCATGCTGGGTAGCACTGGCGCACAATGAATTTTCCATAAGGAGTGCATACTTGTTTCTCATTAAATTATAGCCGGGTATCAACCTATTGTGTTCTAAATTCATGGTTTATTAGCTAAGAACTAGCATGAAGGTACTGCGCATAAGATTAAGGTAGTATTTTGGTTTGAATAACCCCTCGTCTTGCCTTGTAGTGCAATGATGATTTGAATTGATGACTTAGAGTGCTCCACTTTATTTGGCATGAGCATAAAAGCATGGGAAATTTTTAAAATGTTTGGAGTATAATGTCTCTTAGGTAATGGGTGGGGGGGGCAGTGGGGTTGAATGTTATACATGAGGGTCGATTCATATTATGAGTATGGGAAATCGTTGTGGTATTATGGGGAAATGGGTTTAGAATAAAAAAGTGGGGGGATAAAATGAATGTAATATGATGATAGGTAAATGGTATGGGGGAAGGGTATAGGATGTAAATTTTTTATGAAGGGGGATGAATGAAAGGTAAATGGGGAAATGGGTTGTGAAAATAGGGAAGAAAGAGTAGATAAGAATAGAAAATAAGATGTAGGATATTTTTAAGGACCATATCCCTTGACCATCAGAACTCTGACTACAATAAACTCAATTGAACGATTCTAATAGACATATGACTAACACATAATCCATTTCGACTTGACTTTACAAACATGTGCAACCACGATTCCCATTGACTTGATACCCTTTGATGTTTTTCGTAAACGCTTTATGACAATAATTTGACGATGTCAGTCAGTGACCTTTGAGGCTGTGACAACAACAATAGTCATAGGCTCAACTTATTCAAAAACTGAAAAATAAAGGACATGGAAAATAGATTTGATGATGAAAACTAATGAACCTAACAAGGTGTTTTCCTGCTACTCATCATTTCCCCAAGCTTATTTAACCATTTTTTTTTCTTGTCATCTCCATTTTTTCGTTATTTTACAATCATGATGTATATCCTGATAATATTGAATTGGTTTATATAATTTTTTGAATTTGTGATTTGAAATATTGTGAATTTTTACAATGTAATGTCGAGATTTAGAGATCAGACTCTAGAAAAAAATTGAACAAAGAGAAATTCCACTGAATGACACATAGCTAGAGTTTTTATCTGTTCAATGATTTTATAAATTCAAAGCTAATATGAATCCATGTTAATTTAATGAAAGTATGAAAAACATTTTAAGTTAGGGAAAGCACTTTTTTTTGAAATTTGCAAAAAATTTACCTCCTTTGTTCATTAAAGGCCATTTTAACAATATGGCCCCTGCTTCCACCAGAGGCTTTCCAACACTGACCCTATAGAGTCACTTTCATGCTGGAAAAGGGAGTAAGTACGAAAGTAGACGATTGATTGGAATGGATCTACATGCAAGCGGATAAATCTGTTATTTACATCTCTTCTAGCAGTAAGAATTTCCATTTTGAGAGCTCAAATCGAGGAACTAGCTATGGGTTTACAGCGTGAAGTTCATTTTCGTTCTGTGAACACAGAGGAAAATGACCGAAATCCTCATTGTCTTAGCCAATCATTATCTTTATCAAGGGAACTAGGAATACAAATTTCATCGAGGATACTACAGCTTCCCTCACCCCATACCTTATGCAGGACCTTGAGCAGCTGCAGGGATTTCCTCTTAACCGTTAAAGTGAAATCAATCTAAAGAAAAAGGAACAACTAGGTAAAAGCCCCAGATTTAATTTCACTCTCCCTAGCATCAATGCCGCCATCCTCGTGCACACAAATAACACAAAAATAACTCACAACATACACAGTCCCTCTGTTAGAGACCTTCAAAATCATATCCAAAAGTAGAGGAACCGTCAACGCATGATCTCTCAGTGCATGCCGCCCTTCAGAGACAATGCAGAGGAGATGGAGAGTTTCCAAGGTGTAGTCATCATTTAAATGTGGGAGAAGTTCCAAAATGTCATCCACTGCACCAACCCTCACGGCTTCCCCACGGTTCTGCTTGGTTAAGCAGAGCACTAAGAGGGTTTTTATGAAGAGCTTATGATAATACCGTAACTTGCAAAAGGTTACAAATATGTGATATATTACATTATCAATGTATTAAATTCTTGTTACTGTAGACAAGGTAAATGCCTTGATGCTATCTCTTATAGTATCGTAAGGAAAAAATGAGGGCGTCGAGTTGAATTGATGTACATTCTTAATGGAGGAGAATTTTGTGGCATGAGAATGTGCCCGTTGGTTGAGCCATATTTCCTCTCCCTTATAATAACATACTTAAAACACCTCAATCTCTCATCGATTGAGAAGCCCCTCCACCCTTATTACTCCTTGCGTCGATCGAGCCTAGATTTTATGACGAACTTATGATAATCCCACAACAATCTCATAAGCCCCTCCATCAATCTCTTGGCACTGATGTGAACTCTAGAGGGTTGAAATACTACCATTTTATGTAGCAAGAGAAGCACATTCAACCTCATGCCTTCATGTTCTGTGAACACCTAACATTTTCCTTCGCCACCGTCAACAAGTACACAAAGCTAGTACGTTCAAACGTTTTCCATGTGGGAAATTTTCATTGGTGCGAGGAGGAAGAAATTAAAAACCTCTTATTGGATGGGGTGAATAGTGTCTTCTCACCCCAAGCCCGCAAAGTGAATGCCTTTTGGTGTAATTATTTGTTTTCAATAAATGTTCACGTATTACCACCTTCAAAATATATAAATTTTAAAATCAAGGTATGAATTAAGACAAAGTCCTAACTTAGGAATAACACTTGGTGGTGGATGTCTATTATGAATGCTAATGGCATAAATTACTCTAACTCCATTTTTCTTAAAGATACTATTGTTCATATAAAAATATAGTAGATGGAGTCACAAGGAGAAAAACATGTAATGTATATCCTTTGAAAGGGAAGAATAGACGAAGGTATTCTTTTTTATTATTGACATGCACACACTCAGATATAAAGAATATAACTCTTCCAATTTATTTGAAAGTTCAAAGTCCGAGGCACGAAGCGCTTTTCAAAAATTGGTGGAGAGTGAGACTTCTAATAACTCGGAACAAGCAAACAATAAAAGGTAATTTCAATAAGCAGATAGTCTAAGGTTCCCAGATCCCAGGGATACTTAGTAAGGGCTATGGATATGTTATGACTGCTCGATGTTAGGAAGAGCCAACATTATTATTTAAGGTGAGTGAACAAATGGAAGTCTCTGTTGCAATAGTGTCTCTTATCAAAATTACTAATTTTATCTTCTAAAGGAGAGTATGGATACACCAATGTACTCGATTATACTAACATGAAAATTTAAATATAGAGTAGTAAATTATTTTGACATGAAAAACTGCATAGAATCAAGTTTTAATTTTAATATTGTATTTTATAAGGAAAAAAATTCTTTGAAATCTATTTTTTAATTTAATAAGAAAAGTCCCCCAATCAGTGTGTGAGGAAGAGAGATAGTCCACACACTGAACAAGGATATGGCAATAAAGTAGTGGGGCAAGGTATGTGGGCGGGCTACCCAATGACGCTACGTACCAAAAGAAATTATAGTTGGGTCAGGCCATAGGAAGGCCAGCTGGGATGCCGTGGGTGAAAGCGTCGACAAGTGGTATATGACGTGGTGCATGCACTGCATGCAAACACTGCTATGTAGCAACAGGGGATTGAGGGAGAAGGGAATGCAGGCGAGCGAGTCCTAGAACTAGAAGAATTGGAAATACAACAACGTTGAGAACTCCAGGTCGATGACAAGGCGTAGGTCCTGTTATGTAGTGCAGACCCTATTATTTATTAAAATGAAGGTCAAGAGGAACAAAACTAGGAGAAATTGGCTCGGTCTGATGTTGATTCTGCATGAGATTATAGGAATCGAGATCGGGAACCTGTCAGTCTTCTTATGCCTACAACCTTTAGTCTACATTAGACAACCTTGGGAGTCTTTGCAAGGGGGCATTGGGTCTATGGGAAAGATGGTAGTGTTAGTCTTTGAGGCCTTGCCTTATGTTAAAATTACCAATTGGGAGATCACGGGGAGTCAGGGGCTGGAAAGGCTGACACAATAGCAAGTTTGATTAAACTTTAGGGGAAGGGGAGCCACCAAAGGTCGATATGAAGTTGAGGCAGGGTTTGGATTATGTGTGTAAATAAACTGGGCGAGTGGGGAAAAAGTGGGTACCTGGGGCTTGGGGGTAATCTTGAGGTGGCAGAAATGAAACTTGAAGGGAGGCAGAGTCTGGTAACAAACCATGTCGGGAGTCAAGTAGGGGGTCAGTTCTTAATTCTGTGGAAATTTCAAACTGTTGTGGCACCAATTGCCGGCCAAGAGAACACAAGTTCTCAAACAAGTCCCAGGTCTATCCTAGACAGTTATTAATGGAATGGAATATTGCAAGAAACAAGTGTGAGGTATTGGCTATATAGGGATAAATTATCCTAACATCGTTTCTGACTACGAATTCCTTTTAGGTCAGCATAAATTTCTCTCCCCTCCGTATCGTGCTCTATTGGTGATAGCCTTAGAGAGGGAACTGGAGGACCTGCAACAGTTGATAATATCATAGTGTCCGAGAATGAAGGTGGAGGAAGCAGAGGGTAGGAGAGGCCAATGCGACCATAGTGACCCAAGCAATGGGAAACATAAGGCTCCAAACATGACTCATAGGCCTCAAGGGTTGTAACATGGCTATGATGCTATACTTAATGACCCAACATTAAAATATACAATGAGTTACATAAAACATTGTCAGTAATAATCAATACAATACATTCATTGATTTAAAATAGAATTTTCGAAAACCATGAGCAGCGAATACTTACTTGTAGATCAAAGATGGGTCTTACTATTTATTATGGAACCATGCCATTACTTGAATCTTGTAGACCAAAACAAAATTTTGGGGACAACTCTCCACCTAATCGTAGGCGCAACAACACAAATTCTTTCTACAAATGGCCACCCATGAGCCCTGAATCAACTACTTCTGCTAGGGAATCATTTGTCTCACAACACTATCCTTCCAAAAGAATAAATGCTTCTTGTTGTAACTCCTAGAGACAGTCTCTGGGTTGTTCAAGGGACCAGTGCCTAAGACATATTAATAAGAGGATTTGAATATTTCATAAGCATTCCTCAGAATCATTTAATTGATGGAGTTTTGTAAATGGTGGTTTAGGAATCAGGTGGGATTCTGGTCCTAAAAACAGACTGATGAAGTGGCTTGAAATGGGCTTGAAGAATTTATGAGGACCAAATCGTTTGACAGGGCCATGCTAGAATAAGTCGACAAGCTCGATCTGAAAGTAGCGAGGTGAAGATAGAGAAAAGAAATTCTTAGCAAAGCTAGACTTAAATGTTTAAGAATCTGACTTGCTAAAAACTAGAAGAAACGAGAGGTTGAGTAGAATGAACATAAACCATTCTATGGAGCGCATTTAAGGTTGTTACAAATAATAGTTATATGTGAGCGTCTTCTTCCTTTTGAGAAAATAAATAGATTCATGAATAAGAACAATAACATCCAGCTGCTATTAAACATATAATCTTAGAAGAAACATGTAAGCAAAAGCAGATGAAACACATTGGGAAATGCACATACATATTTTTCACCAGTTTTAGATGGAATCCAACCAAATGATATATATATATCAAAATAGCTTCAATAAATATACAATTCATAGCCAAAATTCTCATATAGTCATATAGAAATATAGAACCAAAATCTAAGGCAAAATTTTGAACCTTTTCTTCTTCTCTGGTTGTTATTTTTAAAGAGTTTCTAGGGGGGATCTTCCTCGAATATTATTTCTTGATATTTCAGTACATCCATGTGCTTCGATCATAGTTGGGTAACAGAAAAAACAAACCAAAATATCTGTCGTGACATTGTAGTTTTATCTTAGGATAAGGTAAAAGTAAAAAAGAAAAAATAACTGAAGGCCACGTAGGCCAAATCATGAAGTGTTCATTTGTTGCGATGCATTCTTGAATAATGCATGGAGTGTTGATACTGTAGAAAAAATGAATGGAATGATTTCCTGACGTTCTATGATGGCTATGAAGCTCTAAGGGGGTTCTGCGAAGTTGTTCTTACAAGGTGCAAGATTGAAGCTGTCGGGGGGTGCACAAATTCATAACATATCTACCACATAATGGTAAAAGGTAGGGGTGCATTGTTTAACAGCTCAAATAATGCTTGAAGATGGGTTAATTCTTAATAATCTAGGCTAGAAGTTATTTTTTTTTACCTTAGCCAACAATAGAAACTCGTTCCTGAGGCTAGAAAGAATGGTCTATGCTTTTAACCTGGTCATATTTTCATGTACAGGGTCCACTCGACTCTTGAAATCAACTAATTTTTTTTCATAGGCATACCATGGGATCATAAAACCTTGTGGATCCCAGTAAATAGGTAATCCTACCTCAACAACTTTAGCCAGCACTGCGTCAAATCTCTCGACCCCCCTGGTGACTAACACTAGGCATCTTGCTGTTTTAGCCTGAGAATTTTCCCTCTAGATCATTCTCGTTATGTCCATCACTATGCCAAACCTATCAACCATTTCATGGATTCCCAATTCCTCAGTAGGAAGCTCATTTATGAATTGAATATATTTCTGAGCATTCACCACATTCTTAGTTCCCTCTCGTTGGCCTGATTCAAGCTAGGCTCTGTAATCATGGATCACGAATTTCTTGTCATTTACCAATGTGATATATTCCTAATGAATTGTAACTTCTACAATGATTTCATCCCATATCATCTGTTGAGCCTCAACCATGGACATATTTCCTTTGAGTTGATTCTTGAGGTCTGTGACTGATTTATTTAACGTTTGCATTTCTTTATGGATCGAGTCAACTTCCATTTTTAGTGAATCCACTTCTCTTTATTTCACGGCCAAGGCTTCTTTCAACTCCTCTTATACCTACACACTATCTTGAAATATTTCCTTTGAGCTTATGCTTGAGGTATATGACTGATTTATTTAATGTTTGCATTTATTTACGGACCAAGCTAACTTCCATGTAGAGTGAAGCAACTTGTCTTTCTTTCGCAGCCAAGGCTTCCTTCGACTCCTCTAGATACCTGTGCACTGTCTTGACCTTGTATTTAGAGACCCTCAACTCTGTTAGAGTCTTAGTCAGTTGCTCTGTAGGATTATGGGGGGTGATTTAAAATATCTTGTTCCCCTATGAGGAAGAAAAATACCCCTTTTTTTCAATGTAGGCCTCAACGAGCCAAGAGATGAATTCGGGAAAATTGTGGACAGAAGGGGCCATTTGGTAGTATAACCCTAAGTCCACTACCATAAAAATGTCTTCTCCCTGCCATATGTATCCCATTAACTTTTGACGCTCTGTTGCCACATTATAAGGGTAAATGGGGTCACAGATTTGAGCTTGGGAATACATCAGAGGGTCCAGAACATAGGTGGTCCTAACCTCTCGAACTTGTGGGGTCTTGGGGGATGATTTTTTCATGTTTAGAATGCAGATATTAAACTGTAAACAAAAATAAAAAATTGGGACTGAAAAAGTACCTGCTAGATGAAAACGACATAGGGAGTGAGGCTTGCACAATGGCTGGTTCGGTTGAGAGTTTTCCTTTGCTCCTAACTAGTAGCAGTATAGACAACAAAAAACAACGACCGAGCGAATAATGCGGGAGGAGTGGGGATTTGTATGTTGGAAAATGACAACTAGAGGGTTGGCATCAGAATGACGTCAGTGGGTCGACATGTGTCATCCTTTGGTTAGCGGGATGGGACTAGGTAGGTGGAGGGCATGTGTCGGGCGTGTGGAGTACTCTACTCCACAGATTGCCTTCCCATGTTACCATTTACCTTGGACCTGAGCGGGTGGCCCCCACCACATGTTTCGGCGGGTTAGGGGAGCATCATGTAGGTAATTGTTTTCCCCTCGGAACTGCTCTGATTGGCTGGCCTTCTCGCTGACATGTGTAATTTCAGGGGTTGCCTTCCACTGGGACCCGTGCCTTTGCACCCATAAGAATGATTTGTTATTTCATTAAGACATCTGCGCTATGTGATGAAGTCGAGCGATGTGATAAGAGCGCCAAATATTTTGCAAGTGAATTGATTTTGTTTGGTGTGTGACCAGATTCCACCTCCTTTTATGCTTCGCACCAACGAGATCTTGAGTATTTTTAGGTTTGGATGTAAACATCTGCTCCATCTAAGGATAGTGTGTTGTGAGAATTACGTTTATAACCTACATACCACAATTATACATCCCTTTGGTCATGGATTCATTTTATTTAAAACACTTCTGGGCACTATGATGAAAAGAGAAAAACATAACTAAAAGAAAATATTTACAATGATATGGTATTTACAATGGACCAGGGATACCTCTTAATATTGAAAATAGAACTTGGGGAACTTCCCATTGAATGGAAGCTCAAGTACACCACCTTCAAACTTTTCTAGCATGAAGGTGTTATTTCCATTTGTTTTTGAATCCTAAATGGTTGTTACACAAAATTTTGTCATTGTTCCTACAATCCCCAACTCGCACATTGGTGGGTCATTTCTGTGACCAATAAGCAGTGTCATCCTTTGCAAATACCATCCTTGCATCCCTTTTGATGAAAGCAACATTCTTCTTGTTGAAAATTCTGTGAGTAGAGTTGTAAAAATCCCTATTTTTTCCTTGGCGCGAGTAGCCAGTTACACCCTCGCGCCGACAAAGAAATTTAACACTGAGCCCGCGTGAAGCTGTTTATGGAATGTTTTTTAAAAATAGAGGTGGAGATTCCATTCCAACCACCTCGAGGATGAGTCATTGGGAGTGGTTGAACTGAAACAACCATGGACTCCTTCCTTTAGTTAGTAGTTTCCACCTCCCTTGGGAATCTCCTAAAGGATAGGACTCCCTCCCACCTTTGTAGGGATCCCAACCTCCTCCTTTTCCTCTATAAAAGAAACTATCTCTTTCAGTAGAAGCTAGTTGAACTGGGAGAAATATACATACTATAGATGAGTTGCTAGAGAAGATAGAATAAGAAGGAATTATGTTGAGGAAGCTTGAGTCAATGATTTCCAAGAGAGCTTGAGTCCATGCCTTCATCCTGTCCAAATTCTCTGACCAACATTTGAGACACGCTTTGCTTGAACCCCACTGGAGGAGACTGCGACATCAAAGCATTGGTTGTACTCTTCCTTCTATTCATTTATATACATGACTACTGTTTGGTTCCACTATTGTGTTATGATGTTTATTTGATGCGATATGTTTAGCCCTCTTTGACTGGCTAATAGTTATGAGTGAAACTATCCTGTCGTATGTTGTTCTTGTTCTTTGTCCTATGTGCAGGTATCTAATCATAACAACGAATGGATTGTGATTTTCCAAGGTAGGAGCGAGAGGCCACTACTCTTTCTGTAACGATGACAGCGTTGGATTCAAGGTAGGACAATCTACTCTGTCTTTTATTAATTCATTAACTAGGAAGCAACACTTTAGCGTGTCCTTTTTTTACTAGACCCACCCTAGGGATAGAGTGATCGTCTCTGTCCGCAGAGAGGATTTACCTTCATAAAAAAATGGTGACTCCACTGGGGATCAATGCGAGTTTGTCATTTCATCTTGTTGGATCAATTTCGATTATTGGTTTAGTTATCTGTATTTTTCTGGTTTGTTTGCTGAGTTTCCATCCTCTGTTCAGCTCCAGAGTGTCAAGATTGACCACTACTCATTAGGTAATAGTTTTTCCTCTTTTTCTCATAGGTATCCAGCTTGGTGCTGTTTTTGTTTGGACAGTCGCACCGATTGACGCAAGTTTCTCTTTTAGAACTCGCGCCAACCTCTGTATGGTGTGGCTTACAGCCTTACAGTCGCGCCAACCCCTGTAGGTTTTGGTTTGACTTCCTTAATGAGTGTTTTGGTCATTTTTTCTTGCTTCTAGGTTATTTTTGAATGTGATTAAGCCTTTGAGACTGTGTTGACTACCGTAGACTCGTTTCCTTCAGTCGTTTATCCATTTTCTTGTTGGTGTCATTTAATACCTTAGGGTTTCTAAGTGTTCTTGCACACCGAGCCTTCTATTCGAGAACAAGTCTCTTTGATTGTTATTAGTCTCGTTTCGGGTCATTAGATTGAGTTTTCTTGATTCTTTTGTTTTGTTGATTGAATGGTATTTTCATTTTTTCAATTGTTCCTTCTTCTTCAATACTTTGAGCATTGATTACTTTGCTTGTTTGGGTCACTTTGGGAAACTCTCTTTTTTGATTGAAATTTTGCTCCATTAGCTTGCATGTTTTTGTGTCTATTTCGCTTTGGTTGAGTCATTAAATTTCAGAACCCTACAGTCACAAAACTCAAACTAGTGTTTATTTTGTTTTCCATTGAATTAGTACATTGTGTGCTTTATTTCATTGAAAAATCAAAAAAATATCTTTGCATTCTTTTGTTGCATCGAAAGTGAAACATTCCTTTACATAACTAGCATTTGTCAATCTAGGACGGAATTTCGTTTTCAATTTATTGCATTAAGGGCATTAGAAGTTTCTTTGCATATTTTCCTTGCTTTCTTGTTTGAAATATTTCTATCCTTCTTATAACTAGCATTCATTGAATTGAAATGTTGTTCATTTGCATAGCTTGCATTTAGGAAGTTGAGCTCCAAATTCAATAGGGCCTGGAAATTGAAACATAATCCAAGATCAACTTTAAAATTTACTCAATGAACCTAAAGCAACATTGAAACCTAATGAAACATTTCTAGTGGTCTAGGCTATAGACGTGTGCCAGCGTCTTAAAACCTAGTAGCTGTCGCTCGCCTTTTGGCTTCAGACAACGCTAGTACGGACTTGTGCTCCCCATACCGTCGCGTATATAAATGGAGACCCCTCTAGGTTGCAATCCTTTATCCATAGAAAGCCGAGTCTTCCACCTTGTAACTGTGATACACTGAACATAACATTTGGGGAGACTTCCTGCACGTACGTTAAGTCCTTGGTCATTTCTCTTTCATTTGATCACCAAGGTGTATATGGCAGTTCACGGAAACTTGGTATACGCTCTTGCTTAGAATACCTGAGTAGTCGTTTCAATATTTTCATGACTCTTTAAATAAGTAAAATATCATCGAGCACTTGTGCTTTCATGCTCGTTTCAAATTGAAAGTGACTAGAGTCATCTTTTGTCTGTTTCTCGACTCTTAAAACATGAAACAATAGATTTTGGTTTATGTGTTATAAAATTAATCACCTATGATTACACGCCTATTAAAAATTTGTTAATTGGTCTGATTCGTTTCCTTGGTTCTTGATCTTGGAACCTTCGATTGGTTCTCTCTTTCCCTTCCTGTTCTGATATATGGTCAAAGTGGCGGAACCTCCAATTTTGTCGTCTTCACTGCCTCCTAGTGGTGGTTCTTTTCCAGACGTTTTTTTCGAAACCCCTCAGTCCACTAGGTCTACTGAATTTTCACAGCCGATTCCACCATCTATCCAACCACTTGCTACTCGATCTCCACTTGACGAGCCGGTTGAGTTCAATTGGCCTCCTTCAACCGCTTGGTCTAGTTTTGGGGAAGAAGGAGAATTTCCTCCTCTTACATCTAGATCACCTTTTATTGCTGCTGCGATACCTCCTAGTCCCCATAGTATTTTCGAAGATCTTACGACAGACTCAGATATGGATTCCACCAGTCCTGTTGGTAGTGAAGGAATGCTTGTTTCCACAAGAGAATATCAACTCTTTCTTGAAGATATCTCTCGTGCCTCTATCCAATCTTCCCCGCCTTTGGTGTCACTTCCGATTGGCTATAGGTATCTAAGTCAGATTATGTATGGTGTTGCATCCATAGCGCAATCCAACACAGTAAGTCCTCCTCAGAGTTCGGTCCTCCCTTCGTTAGGACCGTTGCCTTCGACATCAGATCCGTCGGTTATTGTTACATCTGTCCCAGTTCGACCTACTATCTATGTGGCTTCATCTACGCCTTTGGTTTCTACTTATGAGTTTGACGAGTAGATGTTGGATATTCACCGACGTTATGCTCCTTTGACGAAAGCCTCACTTGCTTCTAGTGCAGTTTCCACTACTCCTGTGATTCCTAGTGGTCTTACTTTTGAGAAATATCTGTTGGCTGTTCATCAGCAGACCTCTCAGGGTTCTCAGCAATCCCAAGCTCCTAATTACTCTCTGTTCCATCACTATGATGCGGTTGGTAATCCTATTTATTCATATCCGCTTTATTATGATGAGATTTGTATTCTAGTTTATGTGCCTCCTATTGATCCTCATCAAGTCATTTCTCAGTTTAGACCTACTTTTCCTATGCAACCCTCTGGCTTACAAGGATAACCCTCTCAGGGACAACCTTTAGCTCAGCAGGGCACTACTTTTGGTCCACAGGGACAACCATACGGTCCACAAGGCCAACCTTTACAAGGACAACCTTTGGTCTAACATGGACAACCCTTTGGTCTCTCGGGTCAACCTATGAATCAACCAGGATCATATTTTGGTTCTGGGGGGCAAGTCTATCCACCACAGGGACAACCTGTTGCACCTCATTCACAGCCGCACATTCAGTATGGCCCAAATATCTTTCAACCAGGACAATCCTACGGTCCTTCTTCGGGTCAACTTGGTCATTAGGGACAACCTGGGCAGTCGCAACCATCAGGCCAACCTTTCCCAAAAGGTCAACCTGGTGGCCCTCAACAACCATTTCAACAGCCGGTTCAACCAACTCAGTAGCCATTGCAACCTGCCCAACAACAGATTCCTTCGTTTCCACAACCAGTTTTACCTGTTACCCTACTCAGCAGCCTGCTCAACCTGCTCCGCAAGGTCAACCTACACAACCGCAGGGTGCTTATTACCCTCAAGCTTCATATCAACCGGTATATAGCACACCCCAAATTCCGTACACTCAAAATAAACATGTGTATCAGCAACCTCAAAGTCAAACTTACATTCCGTAGTAGAATACTTATGCTACTCAGTAAGGACCTCAGTGGTCTACTTCGACTCAATATGCTGGTTCTCAACCCCAGTATTAACCAAATTATCCCGTTTCAAATCCCTATGATCTGAATCCTTCGGGACAGAATGTATGGGGACAAAATCCCACTTGGACTGGGTGGAATGTACACATAGATCCTTATCAAAGACCTCAGATCACTTTTAATACTCAATTACCATTTCTTGCTACTTTGGAATTACTCGATGTGTCGAAGTTGACAAATGATACTATTCTTCATAATCCATATTGGCCTCCAGTTCCGACCAAGATTCCTGGTGATTGTCCTAAATTTGAGGGTAAACCTGGTGAAGACCCCCAAACGCATGTTATGACTTACCACTTGTGGTGTTCTTCTAACTCTTGGGTTGACGATTCTATTCGTCTCCATCTTTTCTAGTGAACTCTTATTGGTGCCGCTGCAAAGTGGTACGTTGCGCTGTCTTGTGGAGTTTTCCAAGATTTCAATTCTTTTGCCATGGCATTCCTTACACATTTTCAGTTACCGATCCGCTATGATATCGGGACGCATCTCCTCACTTCATTTAAACAAGACCGAGCTACTCATATCTCGGATCATATTCATGAGTGGCGGCGTCGTCGTCGCATGATCAAATTTGAGATACTTGATCAGCTTTTGACTCATTGGTTCACTACCTCCTTTGTCAATTAGATTGCCAAAGACATAGCTATGGGGGCATGTGTAACCGAGGAACAAGCCATTGCTTATGCCCAGTACCTTGATCTCGTGTACTCTCAGTCTGATGCATTATATGATATCTTGCCTGATGCTCCTCGACCTGGAACTTCTAAACCGCCAGCGACTTCATCCGTTGATGGTATTATTGGTTCCATATCGCAGACTTCTCAGAAGTCTCCTTCATATAACTTTGGGAAGCATAAGTCTACTTCTTCCAATAATGTAGGTTCTTAGTCAACTTTGAATTTTGGAAAACCCGCAGAAGGGAGTGTTTTTCAGGCCAATCCTATAGATAACACTTCCAAAGGTAAAAATAAGGGTAAAGGTAAGGCCAAAGCCGATAACCCGAAACAAGATTCTCCAAAACCTCATTCTGCTGATAGTTCTCAACGCAAACCAAAGTATCCTTGTTTGATTTGTGATGATAAGAACTTCACCAAGGAATACCCTCAACGATCTGAAGTGAGTCAGTTTCTCAAAGGAACCCAAGGAGCTCCGATCTTTCTTAAAGAACCTTTCCATTAGCAGACCCAGATGGTAGAGCACCCTCAGTCCTCTACCCCATCTGGTTCACAAGTGTTCATGATGAACGGTTCTACACCCGTTTCTATTGCTACTCGATTGAAAGATTATTCTAGTTCACGTCAGGCAGCGAGGAAAGAGATCACTGATGGTCCTCCTCCTCCACTTATTTCTATCTCTCTTGAGATTGAGCGGCCTAGCGCTGAATCTGTTGTTTGGCTGCCTTCCAAAGGCGTACTCTGTAAGTCTTCGTACAATCCTAACCCGTTCCGCTCAGCATTACAGTATTGTTGAGGATTTGGCTCAAGCGCCATCCGCGATGTCTGCGTTAGAAGTACTTCAGAGTTGTCTTTCGCAACGAAAGGCTTTGCTATCTGCGATAAGTGGGTTCGATCCTACCGACACTAGCCTTCTTGCTTTCGATTTAGAGAATTTTGTCTCGCGACTCTCGCACCAAATTGCACTCATCATTCAAGTTGATATTAATGGTTTAAATATTCACCGGGTCGTCATGGACGAGGGTGCATCCACCTGTGTTATGTCATCTGCTTGTTGGAAAGCCATTAGTTCTCCAACTCTTACTTCTTCCCGCAATGCCCTTGAAGCATTTGATGCAAGGGAATCTAAACCTCTTGGTGTTCTCACTAGTTTACCGATTACATTGGAAGGGAAGACAGTCAATGTCGAGGTCAAATTCGTTGATGCTAAACTCAATTATAATCTTCTCCTCGGATGCAGTTGGACTCACGCCATGTTGTGCGTTTCGTCCACTCTCTTTCATGTTTTGAAGTTCCCACATGAAGGAAAGATTATTATTGTTGATAAATTGTCTTTCTTCACTTCTTCTTCCAAGAACAACGTTCCGTATGTGTAAAAGATCCCTACTCCCTACGAGAGCATTGGGCCGGGCCTTTTCAAGGACCCTATCCTCATGGGTATTTTTCCCCTTCCACCACCAAATACTGTCTAGGTCAATATGATTTCTCACACCGATGACCCCTAGGTTATCCCTGTTCCTGAACAGATTGATTCGTTTGGAGATTCGATGCCGTTGAGTCCGATTGAAATTGATTATTGTGAACTCATTGCTACATCGGACACTCCGTCCTCTAATTATTCTCCTTTGAGCGTGACTCTTGACATCTATTCTCAATCCCCTTGGCTTGGTGATTTTGATTCACTGGATCCTTTGAAAGAAGTGTTTCCTTCCGATGAGGCTATCGTGGAAACCTTTTCTCTCGACGATCTACCATGGGACGATGGTCATCATCGTTCCTTGTTTCTACCAAGTCTTGGGGCCATGTCTACCTGTCTTGAGCATTTTCTCTCTTAGGTTCCTTCTCCTCCACTTCAAACACCTGTTCAGGTCCATGAAGTTTTTTCGGAAGGTTACTTGAGTAACATTACTCAGACGATGCCTATCGATATTTCCATTAAACTGGGAATCGCCAAGAACATCCATATTGGGGTTACTTGTTCTTTTGATGAAGTGTAAGTCTATACTAGCCTTTTTCACGAATTCCATGATGTCTTTGCATGGTCCTACGAAGAAATGCCTAGCATTTATCCTAGCATCGTGGTACATGAAATTCCTACTTACCCCGGTGCAAAACCTGTTCGTCAGCGTCTTCGTCCGGTGCATCCTAGGAAAGCTGCTTCCATTAAGGCCGAAGTGGAAAGGCTTCTCAAAGCTAGTTCATTTATCTAATTCCATTAACCGAATGGGTCTCTAATATTGTTCCCGTGGACAAGAAATAGGGCACTATTCGTGTATGCGTTGACTATAGTGATATCAATCGAGCTTGTCCTAAGGACAATTATCCTATTCCCTTCATCGATCAAATCATTGACAAATGTGTCGGGAGAGAGATTTTTTCCATTATGGACAATTTTTAGGGTTATAATCAGATCAAAATTCTCCCGCCTGATCAACACAAGACTGTCTTCATCTGTCCTTGGGGCACCTTTGCATATAAGAAGCTTCCTTTTGGTTTGAAGAATTCCGGGGCCACATTTCAGCGTGCGATGTATTATGCCTTTCATGATATTCGCCACATAGTTTAGCCTTAACTGGATGACCTTCTGGCTCATTCAATTAAGCGTAGGGACCATCCTGACCATCTTCGTCAGATTTTTCTTCGTTGTAGACACTATAACATTCGGCTTAATCCGCACAAGTGTGTATTCTACGTCGATTATGGTAGACTCTTAGGGTTTATCATTTCCAAAGATAGGATTCGCCTGGATCCTCTCAAGGTTGAGGCTATTATCAATCTCCCCTCTCCTTCGTCATTTCATCAGTTGTAGAGTTTACAAGGGAAAGATAATTTTCTATGTCGTTCTATACCTAACTATGCTGAAGTAGCTAAAGGATTCACATGATTGTTAAAGCAGGGCATTCCTTTTTATTGGGATGAGATTGCTCACAAATCTTTCGATGCGTTGAAAAAATTGTTGGTCAATGCTCCTCTCCTCCACCCTCCAAATTATCATCGTGATTTTTCACTTTATTTAGCTGCCGCTTTCAACATGATTTCCATGGTTTTGGTACAAGACGATGATGACGGTCATGAGCATGTTATTTATTACTTGTATCGTAGCCTTCTCGACCCCAAAACTTGATATGCATATGTCGAGAAGTTAGGGTTGTCTACTGTTCAAGTCGTTCAACGTTTTCGTCATTATATTATTTTGCGTACAATGATGGTGATTTCTGAATGCTACCCCATGACCTACATATTGTCTCGATAATTGCTCGGGGGAAAATACTCAAAGTGGATTGTTATCCTCCAAGAGTTTGATTTGGAATTTACTGCTGCCAAGTCTAAGAAATCATTGGTCTTTGCTGATTTACTCTGTTCTCTCCCTTCCGACTCCGCTCCTTCTTGTTCTGAGGAATCCATTCCAGACGATTTTCTTTTATTGATTATCACCCTTGATCCTTGGTATGGTGATATCATCGTCTATCTCCAAAATTCATCTTTTAGATCTAAGTTGACGAAGGATGCCCACCGACGCATCTGCCATCAGTTGCAACCTTATCGTATAGTTGGAGATGTTATCTATTGTATTGGAGTCGATTCCATACTCCGACAATGTTTGACTCTCGAGGAAGCCGAGAAAGCTCTGAATTATTGTCACAGTGGTGCCGGTGGTGGTCACATGTCTGGTTATGCTACTGCAGAGAAGATTCTTCATGCTGGTTATTTTTGGCCTTCTATTTTCAAATACTGTATTGTCGCAGTTCATAAATGCCATGATTACCAGATTTATCAATGCAAGTTGCATGTGCCACCCATTCCTCTTCATCCTGTCATTACCATTGGTCCCTTTGTGAAGTGGGGCATCAATTTTATGACGTGTAACCCTCACTCGGCTGGGGGACATG
Source organism: Pinus albicaulis (assembly GCA_034641835.2). NCBI lineage: Eukaryota > Viridiplantae > Streptophyta > Pinopsida > Pinales > Pinaceae > Pinus > Pinus albicaulis. The sequence continues at coordinate 1,130,510,717 of CM076580.1, read as the reverse complement.
ATTATATTATCGTAGCCATAGACTACTTCACCAAATGGGTCGAAGTAATGCCTAGACTTGCCGCTGATGGTAAGACAGCTGCTAAGTTCACATTCAATCACATTATTGCTAGGTTTGGTGTCCCTCAAGCCATAGTTACTGATCATGGTTCCCATTTTCGGCATTATATGGTGGCAGAGTTGACTTCTAAGTTGGGTTTGCGTCACGACAACTCAACGCCGTACTAACCTCAAGCCAATGGCCAGGTTGAAGCTGTGAACAAATTTCTTGTCATGATGCTTCAACGTACGATTGGGATCCACAAATAAAATTGGAATCTCATTTTATTTTCGGCTCTTTGGGCGTACCGAACCTTAGTTAAGAATGCAACCGGGTTCACTTGTTTCCAGTTGGTTTATGGCCTGGAAGCTACTCTCCCAATTGAATGTGAAATACCTTCGCTCAAGTTGGTTGTTGAATTACTGCCGAATACTTCGCCAGAAGAAGAGAATCTCCTTTATTTAGAAAGGCTGGATGAAACCCGTCGCTTTGCTGCTCTCGTTATTGAAGCACAAAAAAAGTGGGTCAAAGCTCATTTTGATCAGTCAGTTTCCCCTCGTTCTTTCGTTGAAGGAGATCACGTCCTCCTGTATGACCAAGCTCATGATAAGATGGGGGTAGGAAAATTTCAACCTATGTGGCATGGTCCCTACATCATTAAACGTGTGTTACAAAATGGGGCCTATGAGCTAATTTACTATGAAGGTCATCCTCTTGAACAACCCAGAAAAGGGTTGTATCTCAAAAAATATTATGCATGAGTCATTCATGCGTAATAGGTGTACATAGGTGTTTTTTTGTACATGTTTTTGGTTTGGTGTGCTTTGTGAGAGTTTTCCTGCTTATTGGGTATTTATTATTGTGCAGATGTATATTACCCCTTATGTTGGTTTCGTGGATGGTGCTTCCCGCAGTACCAAGAATTTGTCTTCGGTAGCCTGGGTAATTTATGATCTTGCTAGTGAGTTGATAGATCTGCAAGGTATTTGTCTGGGACAAAATACAAATAATGTCACTGAATATAGCGCTATCATTGAGCTATTAATCGAGGTGATCGACCTCGCTATACACACATTGCTTGTAAATCTAGATTCACAGCTTGTCGTTCTGCAACTCAATAATCATGATTCAGTTAGAAATCCACACATTCTAAGATTGTATTTACGTATTCGTTTGTTGGAAAGGCATTTTGATTTTATTATCTATCAACATATTCCTAGGCAAATGAACACATTAACTGATACAGTGGCTAACATTGTATTAGATAGACATTTGCGTGATTTGTAAAAGCATCATCATATGTAAAAGATCCATGTAGGGAAATATATATATATATATATATATAGATATCACATGTTTGCAACCTTCTGCATCATAACTTCAAAAATATATGTTTGTTTCTGTTACATCCCGAGAAATCATGTCTCTCAAACATGTAGATAAAATAAAACCTAGGTGTCTAATTAGCATGGTGCTCATGATAACATGCCACTGCCTGTACTAGCTGCCTCAGCAAGTGGTGAATTCGGCTGGGCACCCCTATGGTATGTCTCTGGTAGGTGCGAGGAGCGTCGTCAAAACTTGCATAATCTGGGACTCCTCGTGTGATCCCCTCCAGGTTGCACACTATCTCATCTTCCTCGCCACCCTCGTCTTGAGGGTCGAAATCGCGAGGGATTCGCCTCGCTATCGGTGACATGCCGATAGGTCTCTCTAGGCCAATGTTTGTAATTACATGGATTTAATGTCATAACATGCATAAATAAAAAGTCATAATACTCATAAAACTTAAAAAATGAGTCTCACCCAAATCTTCATGTCAATCTTCTCCCTCCGGGAGTGGGAAGTCCGGATCATTAGTGAAATCTGTACCAGAGTAGGGCCAGTCCTCCACGACAATCAGTTGTCAGTGGAGCCAATCAAAAAATTCTGGTCTCCAGGACATCTGTTGACCTCCCCCTGCCCTTAGCATCAGAGCTTCCCATTGAGCCATCCGTGGTTCTCTCAGTGGTAGTGTCAGGACTATGACCTCGTGTCGCTGAAAAATGGGTAGTCGTTCCAAGAAGAACGATACCAGAATAGATCCATAACCAAATTGTTTCAATTTGGACTTCTTGCATTTTTTTAGTTGGCGCTTCATGTTTATTGTCATGGCCTCTGCCCTATAGTAGATGGTCTGTGCCAAGCAGTCTACAACAAGAAGCAACTGTGTCTTTGTTGCTTTGTGCGGTGCTTGTGACCCCACAGCTCATGTGATGGTATTTAGAACCACTCGTAGTGTCAAATCCGGGATAGTTTGAATATCAACTTTCCAACTACCTGGTCCCTTCCATGCTCCTGGACATACCCTGTCTATCACCATGGTCATGTTTTCCATGCAAGGTCGGGTGTTGGTTAGGATTGGTGCTGCTCCCCTTCACGAAAATCTTGTGATGAAATACACATCAGAGACTTCAATCTCAAGTTCTTGATCCCGAAGGATGAAATTCTCTTGATTTTCGTCCCATATGTTGACCAGATACTGTAAGAACTCTGGTTGGGATCAAAGACATGGAATTAGGAAGATTTTTTTTCATACCACAGCTTCTGAGAGCTTCCATGACTCTCTCATTTTCCATGGCCAGCTCATCTTCATCGCTGTGTTCCCGTTCTTTCCATTCGATGACCATTTTTCCTCTTTATACCTACAAACACATTCATATGAGTGGTATTAGTCAATTTTGAACCTTAAATTTATGAATAATTGGGGTATTTGATCAGCATTTTTCCTAAATATGGTTTGCGCCGTTAGTGCGACTGTTTCCCAAATAGTCGCGCCAATGGGCGTGCCCTAGTGTAAAAAATCAGGCGGTTGGCGCGACTCCGTGTCTGAAACACGCGCCAACTGCAATGCCCTAATTTTTGCATTTCCTCCCCAAAAATTCGAAATTGAAAATTGTAGATAGTAAGAAATGACTTAAAATGATGAGAGGGATCTTAGCTCTTACTTGGAGCTGACGGATTTGCGATTGGTCTGCTGGATCGGCCGCAAGATTGCAAAGTGAAATGGGTAACTATTGCTCCACCAGAGGTAAAAAGTGAAAAGTAATTATTTTTACCATTTTTGGCATTTTATAACTTTTTCACAACCCTTATTAGGTTTTAAGACATGTTTTTCAATTATTTTTGAGAAATGGGTTTTACACATCTCTTGTGCAGCAACAAGTTTTTTATGCAACAATGATTAAGTAACGAGTTATATTTTATACTTTTTTAGACTTGGTAAAAACACGAAAAATTCACTACTGGAGTCATCTTTCAACTCTTTTCTGACTCTCTAAAATTGAAAAGATTGCCCAGATTCTTGTCATTTTGAACTTTTTAAATGGCTGCGAAACGATATCTACCCAGTATACGTTTAACCCTTTTTTGGGGTGGGATGGATTATTTACGAAAAAGGAATACCTTAGCCTATCGCGACTAAGAGGTTCTCTCAGACACTGTTTTCTAGCTTTTTAGACCTGTGAGACTACCTACGAAAAGGGACTGCTGGAGTTTTCTTTTCTGCCTTCTTTTCAAACTCTCTAAACATGAAAAGATGCCGAGTTCTTCCTTTGTTAGACTTGTTAAACCCTGATGACATCGGACTTCGTCACCATGATGTTATTCGAGTTCCTCCTTCCTAGGGCTCGTAAAATGTACTAAGTTGGATTTTTCCGAAGGATAAACTTACAGTGCAAGCATATGATATCCACTTCAAGCTTGTTTTAAAAAATAATTGGGGTACTCGCTAGAAATGGTGGGGGAAAATGGAACCAATTTTTATTTATGTTGGCAGTATGTCGCTCTTGAGCATGGCACTTGTCTGCATTTGTGTCGGGTTGGGGACATCTCATTTCGTCATTTTTTCCTCCATGGGTTTGGGTAATCTCTTTTGACCTCTCATATGCTCTTTGCCACATCATCATGACCTCAGATCCTTTGATGTCAAATACTGCCAAATCCAGTGTTGCACTGTTGATATGTTCAAGAGAAGTTTTCCTCTGCAGTAGTCAACCTTCCTCTAATCTCTTGTTGGTCCTGATCCACTTTCATCATGTTCCTCTGTCTCGTGTCAACGATGTGGGAAACATTATGGCCCTCCTTCAACCAGGTCACTTCCTGTCGACTTCAGCTCATTATCCAGGAATTTGATCTAGAGACTCATTTTTGGTACCTTGGAGCCTGCATGCCTCAATGGTAGGTTTTTCACATTCAGCGCAAGGTTCACATTATTGGCCTTCGATCGAGTGATTCTGTAGATGTTCGACGTCAGATCATTGTTCACATTCCGTATATTGTACCTTTTATACTTTGAGGGCCATCGTCATCATTGGTGGTTTCTCTCACGCCTGTTAATGACTTTCATCATTGGCCAGTAATCAGACGATTTTCCTGCATGTTCGACTTCAGCTCATATATTCGCATGCTAGAAATTGTACTTGTTCGAGTCGAGATGGAGTGCAAGACCCTGGGTTTTGTCTGATAAACTCTAGGTTGCAGATTTTTGTGGATTATTATGACTTATTGCATGACTCTCTTGATTGGATGGCTGCGACCATACCTGAGTCTATTTATTGATCCTTCTTGCTGGATGGTTGTGTCCATACCTTGGATCTCAGTTTTTATATACTCTATTATGGATAGATGCGCCCATGCCACATGATTCATGTATCAAAGATATCAATTGTATTTGTAATTTCAGGTCTTCTGACAGTGGTGTTTGGTTCGAACGCGTTCTCATAAAGCATTTCACCCCTCCCTCTCTCTCGGACTTCATGCTTTAGGGGGCATTTGTTACACAACATTTTTTCACTATCCCTGCAATCCCTAACTCACACATTGGAGGGTCGTTTCTGTGACCAATAAGCAATGTCATTATTTGCAAATACCATCATTGCATCCCTTTTGATGAAAGAAACATTCTTCTTGTTGACAATTCCCTGAGCAGAGCTGTAAAAATCCCTATTTTTGCCTTGGCGTGAGTAGCCAGTTACACCCTTGCACCGACAAAGAAATTTAAACACTGAGCCTGAGCCAGTTGGCACTCTGTGCCAGTTAGACATGGGTGCCAATCTATTTATGGAATTTTTTTTGAAAATAGAGGCGAAGGTTCCATTCCAACCACGTCGAGGATGAGTCATTGGGAGTGGTTGAACTGAAACAACCACGGACTCCTTCCTTTAGTTAGTAGTTTCCACCTCCCTTGGGACTCTCCTAAAGGATAGGACTCCCTCCCACCTTTGTAGGTATCCCAACCTCCTCCTTTTCCTCTATCAAGAAGCTATCTCTTTCAGTAGAAGCTAGCTGAACTAGAAGAATTATACATACTATAGCTAAGATACTAGAGAAGATAGAATAAGAAGGAATTATGTTGAGGAAGCTTGAGTAAATGACTTCTAAGAGAGCTTGAGTCCATGCCTTCATCCTATCTGAATTCCCTGACCAAAATTTGAGACGCACTTTGCCTGAACCCTGCTGGAGGAGACTACGACGTCAAAGCATCGGTTGTACTCTTCTTTCTATTAATTTATTTACATGACTACTGTTTGGTTCCACGATTGTGTTATGATGTTTATTTGATGCAATATGTTTAGCCCTCTTTGACTGGCTAATAGTTATGAGTGAAACTATCCTGTCCTATGTTGTTCTTGTTCTTTGTCCTATGTGCAGGTATCTGAGCATAACAACGAACGGATAGTGATTTTCCAAGGAGGGAGCGAGAGGACACTAATCTTTCTGTAATGACGGCATCATTGGATTCAAGGTAGGACAATATACCATGTTTTTGTTCATTCATTAACTAGGAAGAAAAACTTTAGCATGTCCTTTTGTTACTAGACCCACCCTAGGGCTATAGGGATATTCTCTGTCCGCAGAGAGGATTTACCTTCATAACAATGGTCCAAACCATAAAGGGTCAAATTTTCCATGCTTTCCTTTATCGACCCTCCTTACATCCCGTATTAATACTAAGTTCCGTGGTTGAAAATCCCTTTCCTTGGCCTTTCTATCTGTTATCACCAAAATATAACCCTGATAGGATGATGATCAGAATACCTCAGAGTAACTATTTCAAACCAAAATTTTAGCTGAGGCATAGCCTCCTCAACCTAAGAGGGCTCTCTCACTAGGTTTAAGATTTTGAATTAAGGATTAGATGGCTAACTCTAGGAATAAATTGTATAAAGTGTATGACTAGTTGAAATAATGATCAACAAACATCTATTGGGCTATGGAGTCTAGGTATTTTGCAACAAAACATCAACATCAGCTCATCATGGAAGTCAGGGCATTTCAGAGTTTTTAGGTGTATCAGTGAAACAAAAACAAAGTGAACAAAACACAGTTTACAAACATATGCAGGAAGTTAGAGAATTTTCCAATGAATTCTAAGTAACATATGTTTATCCTACTGCAAATAGATAGACACAGAAAACCATAGGAATATCGCACATTAAAAACTCTTTTTGAATCTTGAGTAGTAAGCCAATATCTGTATTATGATAAAAAAAGACAGTTTGCTACAATGACATAATTTTCTTGTAATGAAAATTTTCCAACCCTGAGGAATTCGACCTCATGTCTCTTATAGATCCATCATTAAAATCTTGGATTCCCTCATCTATCTTGAGGAGAATTCAAATTTCTTAGCTTGACACCTATCTACTCATAAACAGACTATTAATTACATGTGACAGTTAGCTGTCTGTTCTAGAGTCCTAATGCAATTAGGAGTAAAACTCCTTATTATGACTAAAACAACTTGATCTAGGAATTAATATTCTATTTGATAGCTGCTCCTTATCTTTGACCTTGATGGTGTCTATAACCTTGTTGTTACATTCTATTAGCTTATCCCTTATCTGTCCTGAAAACTAGGAACATGTTTCCTGCAATATAGCTTTAACCTTCATTTATGTTCCTCGAATCCTTTGGTTGAAAAAAATGGAACTTTTTAGACAAGTGATATGTGTTATCACTTCCACAGAACCATGTCCTTCCACCTGTGCAAAATTAAGTTCCTGAAAGAGTTTGAAGAGATTTGATGTGTCTGCGCTACGAAAATATTAGTTGTTTTCGTAGCGCAATAACTATGCCTTTGTAAAACATCTCTTAACATATAATTTCTTTTGCTTTAACAACTATAAATTCATTTGTAACCCATTTCCATCTTCTAGCAACATCAAAACTTTAAAAACCTAGTGTTTTACCTCTTGGAACCTTAACAAAATGTTTAAAACTACACCTACAACAGTTTCGTAGAGCGCTACGAAATTGCTGTGTATGTCACCTACAACAACTGTTTCGTAGCGTGCTACGAAACTGCTGTGTATCTCCATATTACACAATTTATTCATCATCTTTAAACCTTAAGAATATTTACATCCTTTAATGATGACTTTGATGTTAATGGACCTTGAAATCAATATAAGTCAACTTTGCCATGTTTTCAAAAAGTGGTGTCCTTCCCAAAACAAAACTATATTAGGGATTTGTCAGTTACTATCTTACTTCTGCTGTAGCTGACCTTTAGAGTTTTCCAATTGGATTTCGAGATCTTCAATGTGCCTCTTCAACCTCCTGTTAGTAGCCCTTAAATCTACATTTATCCTTCTCACAAAATTAGCCTCTTTGATTGCAGGAAGAGTCCAGGTAAAAAACTGAGCCTCACTGCTGACTATTTTAGGTTTTGAGACTCTTTCAAGCTCCCACAGAGCCTTAACTATGTCAAAGTTTATCTTCTCCACAACATGTTTTCTTGCTTTCTTCTTAAGCTTAGCAATTCGAAGATTAGCTAGTCTTAGTTTTTTTTTCATTCCTTCAACATGTTTTCTTGCTTTCTTCTTAAGCTTAGCAATTCGAAGATTAGCTAGTCTTAGTTTTTTTTTCATTCCTTCATAACTGCTCTTTTCTCTTTGAGTATGAAAAAATCTGTTTCTGTCATCCTCAAGCATAGGTGATGAAAGGTCTATGGGTTCCTCATAAACATTTGAAACTTGTCTAGATTTATCTAACTCCACATCTAGTCCTTGCAAATTTTTTGAATTCCTAGTTAGAGGCCTTCTGGTCTTGAACACAAACTCTGAAATTTCATTGTTAAAATCCAGCTTTTTGGAAGACTTGATCTTCTTAGATTTCCCTTCATCCAAATTTATAAAATCTGCCTGCACTAAAGGAGATTCCTCAATATCAATAGCTTGTAAAATATCATTCAAACTACCCTTTAAACCTGGATCTTCTTTTGAAACCATTGTTTTGCCTTTTTCCCTTGCTATTTGACTTCTAGTCAATCTTTTCTGGGCTGATTTGCTGGTTGATTGTTCCTGTACTGCTTCCTTACCTTTGGTTATCCTCTTTTGTGCAGGTTGAGGGGTTTTTTGAATAATTGTTGGTGTTTTAATATCTGGCCCTTTCACTTGTTTTCTAGGCTTTAACTTGACAAATCTCTTTGATCTTGTTTCTGCAGGGTCAGTGGTTTCAGATGGTGATTTTTCTTTGGCCCTAAGGCTAATAGCTGTTCCATATGTTTCCACCCCAAATCCACACAAAAATAGAATTGCAGACCATTCTCTATTCACCCTCTAAAGTTCATGCAAAACTATTAATTTAACAAGACCATGATGGAATAATGAAGTTTCACATGCCTGAGTTTTCATCTGCACCTTATCTGCCATCTTGGCCAAACTCTGAAACAGAAAGAAAGGTAAATCTAGAGAAATTATTCTAGTGAAATGCAATAAGAGCTTGAAATGGTAGGAATACACCTTATGGTATCTTCCTTCACAGGTGAAGTACCTTTGAATGTTGGAGAGCAGGTTAGCATATGTATCCTTGACATAACCTCTTGGCATTGCTTTGGTTAAATCTGTGTCCACAAACTCTGGGTTCAAAAATATTTTACAAGGTTCCATTTCAAACCTGAAGTTTTTGAACCACCTTTCTTCTTGCCTTGGAATCTCTGTCACTAAAGATATAATTTCAGGAGAAATTGATAAGTTTAAACATCCAAAATTTGTATTTGAACCTGTGAAATTAATGATAAATATTTTGTGACTTTATTATGACCTCACAGTGTAGCTTTTCACATAATCTCCAGCATCCTACTTTCTTGAAAGCTTCCTCAACTGATTTATCCTTGGTGAGAGCCTCTATGCCTTCAGGTTCTGTTCTCAAACAGTGGCCTGATCCGTGGTTTCTTTTTTCCTCTGCCATCTTTCACTCGAAATCCCTGTGGCTTCAGAAAACCTGTAATAAACTGTCTCGCTTGATTTCAGAGAAACTGGCTCGCTTGATTAAGGGTTCAACCTCGCTTGATAACTGGTTAAGCCTCGCTTGAGAATTGAGAGAAGCTCTGGTTTATACTTGCCATAAGCTTGTCATTCGAAGAAAAACATGCAACAAGTGTTTTTGCATGAGATAATATAACCAAGGACAACCATCCCTTTTCAAATTTTAAAATGATTGATGATAAATGACCCCTAACGAATCTCATGATGGTTGTGAATGGTTGCATGTGTGAGAAAGGATTCATGGAATGACACCTACTCATGAAAATTTAACGAAATTTTATGGATTTGACAGCTGGACAAGATTTGTTATGAATCCCCAATTTCGTAGCGCGTGTAATGTATTTTCAGGGTTTTGCGCTACGAAAAGACCAGCGTTTTCATAGCACAAAAGAAGTTTTTAACATTGTCTATGCTACGAAAACGTGGTTTCATGGCTTATTCGAAATTTTTTTCAAAGTGACTAAACAAATGATTTCCGAAACATAACATGGGACCCTTAAAGTGTGAAACAAGGTTGTTGGACCTTATTTGATGATGGAGATGAGACTCTAACCTTATGACTTAGACTCTAAAAAAATAAAAATAACTTAACCCCTATTCTAACACCATGACTTAGGAACAAATACAAACTGTCCAAGTTTGGAAAATTTTTATAGTGATAATAGTGGCTCCACTTGGGATAGTGTGCCCCTGTGGTACACTAAGAACCCGCAGCTCCAGTGCTATCCATTTTTGATAAAAACATAAATTTATATTGACAAGCATCTTCTTCAAACTGTTTGGGCCTTCACTTCAGGCTTAAGATCTTTGTTTCAGCTTGTCATTATTAGAAATAAAAATTACAAAGATGGAATATATACAATGTCATGAGTGACTGATAAAAATTCAACAAGCATAATGCTTTAGGAACCTGCCATTAACAGGCCCTCCAGCATATGATCCTCCGTCAATTTCCTGCAATATATAAGTGTTTTTCCCATGAAAACCAACAATCTTAAAAGGACCCTTCCATAAATTCTCAGACTTACCGTGCTTGCCCTTTTCTTCAATTTTGGCCTCCCATTTCAGCACTTTATCTTGTAGCTAGAAACTATTTTCTTTTATCTTCTTATCAAAGCTTTCTTGATTCTATTTTGAACCTGCTGATGGATATCATAGAATTCATTTCTATTTTCCTGCAAGGCTATCAGCTGGTTGATTCTCCTCTGAATGGCATTTGGTTCCTCTTGAAATCCTTGAATTAACTTCATGACTAGTACCCCAAGTGATGTTGGAAAAACAACTTCAGCACCATAGACAAGTTCATATGGCGAAGTCCCAATTGACCTCTTTGTACAAATCCTATTAGCCCATAAGGCGTAATTCAACTTTAAGTGCCAAGATTTTTTTTTCTTGCAATATCTTTTTGATGATTCTTACAATGCTCTTATTTGATGATTCAACAAGACCATTTCCTTGCGGATAGTATGTAGTAGAATGTCCAAGAGTGATGTGGTATTGATGGCAGAAATTTATCATTTTCTTAGACTTAAATTCTTGAGCATTATCTGTTATAATCTTCATGGGATAGCCAAATATAGACAATATATTATTCTCTAGAAAAGAAATAATTACAGAATCATTAGCTTGCCTTGTTGGTATCGTCTCTATCCATTTGGTGAAGTAGTCCATTGTTGTGAGAATCCAGCGATGCTGCCCTGATGATGGTGGATGTATCTCTCAAATAAAGTCTAACCCCCACTGCTGAAAAGGGGCTTCCACATATATAGGAACCAAAGGTAGAGGTACAAGCTTTCTTCTTCCTTCAAAAATTTGGCATTCGTGACATGCAACAATTATTTTATAAATGTCTTTAAACATTGTTGGCCAAAAATATCCCACTCTGAGAATCTTATTTGTTGTAGCCTTCCAATAATGGTGTCCTCCGCAAGCGCCTTTATGAAATTCTTCAATGACTTTATCAGCCTCTTCTTCAGTTAAAAAATTCAGCAAAATTCCTCCTGTATCTTTCCAAAACAGATTTATGTCATATAAAAAATATCTTAAATATTTCAACTTTACAAACCTTGCTTTGGACTTTGTTAGATCAACGGGAGCTTTGTGATGTTGTAGAACAAAAAACACATCTTTATACCACTCAGAAATGATGTATTTCTCTTCAATTTCAACCATTTCCTCTTCATCATCAGAAATTTTTGATATTTCTACATTCAGATTTATGTCAAGACAGTCCAGATTTGACTGAGTCATTAGTTTCGCCAAGCTTTGTCCCTTCACCAACTTGGTTGGTTTGATGTCTATATCATATTCTAGCAATTTGGTGATCCATTTTCCCCTCTTACCATCGGGATTTGCCTAAGTTAGAATGTCCTTTACCACAGCACTCGGAACATATGCCACGACATGAGAATACAAAATATAAATTCTGAAATCTTTTATAGCTTTCACCAAAGCATAGGCTTGTTTTTCTAGAATATTATACTTTAGCTCAACATTTTCTAATGTTTTACTAAAGAAAGAAATAGGCTTCTCAGTACCTTTCTTTCCTTTTTGTAGCAAAACTCCAGCAATTGTGTTTTCGGAAGCAAATGTAAAAACCGGAAATTCTTTGGAAAAATCTGGTCTGATGAGTACCAGTGCTTATGTGAGTGCCTGCTTGATTTGCTCAGAAGATCTTCTAGATTTAGCTGTCCATTTTATATCAACTCCTTTCTTTAACATCCTTGTAATATCTTTGACAATCTCAGCAAAGTTAGGAATGAAGCGTCTAACAAAATTCACTTTTCCAAGAAATTATTGAATCTCTTTCCTACTTCTTGGAAAATATACCTTTTGAATTGCATTAACTCTATTAGGATCAATCCTAATTCCATCTTCAGAAATGATATGACCAAGTAATTTTCCTGAATTTAAAGAAAAAATTATTTTAGTAGGATTAAGGGAAATACCAAACCTTCTACATTTCAGTAGAACCTTTTCTAAGTGTTTCAAATGATCTTCTTATTTCTTTGAAAAGACTATTATATCATCAAGATAAACAACCACTGATCTATCCTTTTCTTTAGAAAAATCAATGTCCATTGCTCTTTGGAAAGTGGCTCTCGCATTCATGAGATCAAAAGGCATCTTGGCATACATGAATGTACCCCATGGTGTTGTGAAAGTTGTTTTCTCCTGATCATCCGGATGTACAAGAATCTGGTTGTAACCTGAAAAACAATCAAGCATTGACATTCTTTGAGAACCAAAAATATTTTGCAAAATTGTATCCATCTTGGGAAGAGGATAGTTGTCCTTTAATGATGCTTTGTTCAAATTTATGAAGTCAATACAAATTCTAATTTCTCCATTCTTCTTTCTAACCGGTACCAAATTTGCAAGCCAATTGGAGAATCTGATTGGGACAATGGTTTTTGCATCAAAAATTTTCTTGATCTCCCTTTCAATCAATGGCATGAGAAGGGGGTTAATTCTCCTCAACTCCTGTTTGAATGGTTTCTCATTTTATTTGATAGGAATAGTATGCCGAATAATGGAAGGATCATATTTCTTTAAAACAGCATAAATCCAAGCAAAAACATCCATAAACCTCCTCATCATCTCAATATATTTGAATTTCATATCAGCTGAAAGAAACTTTGAATTTTTTATCATTTTAGGCAAAACTAATGTACCAAGATTACAACTCTCTACTTTCTCTTCATCAGCTTGTAATTTTGGTGTTTTAAAAACATCATTTTGATCAAAAAGTTTCTCAAGAGGAATAAGAAACTTTGGTATTGCATTATTCTTCAATTGAAAAAATTCAGAATTTCCTTTAGACTCTACAAGAAAATTTTGCTGATCTACATGTGTATTTTCAAATTCTTCTTTCAGCTCAATACAATGCTTTACCTGTTGATCATCTTAAAAAACTTGCCAGTTTGTGATATTGTCCGGTATGGCTGGTCTATGACAAACTTAAATCTCATATTTTTCAGTTGAATGCATAGGAATGATGAAGAGACTTGCAGAGACATCAAGAGAATTAGCAATGGAATTTTGATCTCTAGATTTTACTATGAAGGAAAAAGATTGAAAATTCTCCAACATGTCTAAAACTAAATTTCTGTAAGCCCTCATTCTTACATCCTTTGTTTGATAAACACCTTCCACTTGTATAATAACCAATTCTGAATCTCCAAAAACAGAAATATTTTGGGCCTTCATTTCTTTAAGAAAATCTAGACCCAAAATCAAAGACTCATATTCAGCCATGTTGTTTATGCAATCAAAATTCAGTTTGTAAGATTAGAACTTAATCTCATCAGTTGGACTTGTAATCCAAATCACTGCTCCTGCCCCCTCTTTTCCTGCTGATCCATCAAAGTACAATGACCACCATCCTTCCATCTGTTTGTCATTTACTTGCTGATTTTCTATTTGCTGATTTTCTGTTCTTATTTCTTCATCAACACTATCAGCTAACTCATTAAAAAGAATGGCAGATCCAAGTTCAGTATCAAAGGCATAAATAGGAAAATTCTGAGGCTTATCTTTGCTACTTACCATGTAAGCCATTCTAGTCTCCCGATACAATCTCCTTTGTTCACCAAAAATTGGAATAGTGGCGTAGGTAAGGTCCATCTGCATTGTGCCTTTGATTTTTGCTACCCATGATCTTGACAATAGCATACCAAAATTTGGAGGAACATCAGCCACAACAATGTCCATAGCAACTGTCTTTGCTGGGATTTGTGTTAGACAACCAACAACATCCTTGATTAGACCAATACATTGAACTCTTTTTGAATCAAAGGAAAATAAATCCTTATATGGTCTTGTGATTTGTAATCCCATCCTTTCCATATTACTTTGGGCATAAGGTTATGTGAAGCCCTGGAATCCAACGTAGCATTATGTAAAGTCATATCATGAATACTAATGCTTACATAAAAAGGAGGAAGAGTCTTCACTTTGTTCATCTTTTATCCTTGGACCCAAATATATAGTAGGATTATCTTCTTGAACATTCAAAATATTAGCAGCTCCTGGTTGTGAATTTAGAAACTTAACAATCTTGCTTCTATATTCATTTACCTTGAGAATCTCGCTAAACGGGACTGATATTTTAATTTTTGAAATTTCATTCTCAAGGTTGAAAACAGAAACAGATTTTTCAGCTTCTTTGATAGGAGGAGGAAGTTGAGTGTCTTTCTTACCAAGTGAAGTGTCTTTTTTACCTTCAACAACCTTTGAGGTATCATTTATAGCTTCAACAACCTTCAGATCATCTTTCTTAGGCTATGTTTTACTTGAAGTGATAGGTACATTTCTGTTTCTGAGATTATATTGCTTTTGCATCTCAAAAATGGCATGTTGATATCCCTTAAAATAATTTGACGACTCTCCCTCTTGGTTAGCTAAATATGACTCATCATGCTCTTCCTTAGTCAAGAAAATTCTTGACATCTCTTCATCGAGACAATGGATGGATTCTTCAGGAATTTCAGGTTCATCTTCTTCATCTACCAAATTCTGTTGAAAAGGAGGTCTCACTGGAGGATCGGGGTGTTGATTTCTATTTTCTCTTGGCCTTTGCTGGTTCTGAGGTCTCCTAAATTGAGGATTTATAAACTAAGTTTCATGTTTCAAGGAGGAGCCGAAGTGTTTCCAAGAGCTAACTTATCCGTCATCTTCTCCATGGTTTTCATCATTGAATCAAATTTGTCTTCAGAAGTTGAAGTGGATGGTTTCTCCTCTTGTTTCAATTTAGTTTTTCCCATTTTTGACTTTTTAGCAGCTATCATGTTTACCTCAACCTTAACTGCATCACTTTGCATTTCAGCAAGTGAAGGCGATTCTCTTTCTCTCAACAAGATAGAAAAGTCATAATCAAATGCTTCAGCATATCTCATTTGTGCTAAGGCTTCTGGAGGTTTAAAATGAGCTGGAATTGAGTCAAAAAATTTATTAAATCTCTTTGAAAAGTTTTGGATAGACTCATCAACTGCCCTTCTAAGGATTTCATATTCAGTAAGTGCTTGAACTGGATTGGTTATGTTTCCCCATTTATTTAAAAATTTATCTTCAAATTCATCCCAATTTCTAATGCTTCCTGGTGCAAGGGCTTTAAACCATTTTCTAACTTCGCCAATAAAACTCTCTGCAAATAACCTTAGCTTCACATCTTCATCATCAACCTCTTCCCTGTCTATAAAATCATTAAATCTGTTTACAAATTCCTCTACTATAATTTCTTCATCACTACCCCAAGTAGGAATCCTAGCAACATATTTACTAGGAAGGTCATGCAAAACAATAGGGAGTACGAGTGGTGCATACCTATCATGAGCAACCATGCTTGAGAGATGAAAAGTAGTTTTAGGAATGACAAAAACATAAGATGAAGAACTGATATGAGGAGGGCTACTTGGTTTCTGCAAGCCACTAACAATTGAGCTCCAATTTGGAAGGGGCAAACCAACTTTGGATTTTAGTAGGACTTCAAAAGGATCAGTTTCTTTAAGTCTATCCAGAGACTCTTTTTATAACAATAGCTCAGAAGTAACAACTTCCCAAAATTCTTCTTTGTCCTCTTGGCTTACTAGGGCTGAAGTGTCAATTCCCCTCCTTTGCAAGTCTAAAATAATATATATGAATTCCTTTTCACTTTATGGCCTAAACAACACTTCGTGAATTTTATTCTCAACTCTTTTCTCTTTAGGACTTTTTAATATTTCAGAGGAGAAATATTTCGAATGAGACGGAGTACCTGATATTTCTGAAATTCTTTGACTTCCTCTTGAAATAGTGTTTGGATTGTCCACAACGGTAGGTGGATTGGGATCAGGATTGCTTCTTGTATATCTCCTTCTTGAAGCCACCTTTAAACTTTGAAAATGTATGGAGTCACCAAGGTAGATTACAGCCTTGAAAAAATTTCTGAGCTCCTGCTACCTTCAGAAGTTCAACTTTCTTGATTTCAGGAATGATTAATCTTCAAGCTCTCGGCAGACGCACCAAAATGTTATCACCAAAATAGGACTCTGATAGGCTGCTGATCAGCCTACCTCAGTGTAACTATTTCAAACCAAAATTTTAGCTGAGGCTTAACCTCCTCAACCTGAGAGGGCTCTCTCACTAGGTTTAAGATTTTGAATTAAGGATTAGATGGCTAACTCTAGGAATAACTGTATAAAGTGTATGACTGGTTGAAATAATGATAAAAAAAATCTATTGGGCTATGGAGTCTAGGTATTTTCCCACAAAACATCAACATCAACTCATCATGGAAGTCAGGGCATTTCAAAGTTTTTAGGTGTATTAGTGAAACAAAAACAGAGTGAACAAAACACAGTTTACAAACATATGCAGGAAGTTAGAGCATTTTCCAATGAATTCTAAGTAAAATATGTTTATACCACTGCAAATAGATAGATACTAAAAACCATAGGAAGATCACACATTAAAAACTCTTTCTGAATCCTTAGTAGTAAGCCAATATCTGTATTATGATAAAAACAAACAGTTTTCTACAATGACATAATTTGCTTGTAATGAAAATTTTCCAAACCTGAGGAATTCGACCTCATGTCTCTTATAGATCCATCATTACAATCTTGGATTCCCTCATCTATCTTGATTTGAATTCAAATTTCTTATCTTGACACCTATCTACTCCTAAATAGACTATTTATTACATGTGACAGTTAAATGTCTGTTCTAGAGTCCTAATGCAATTAGGAGTAAAAATCCTTATTATGACTAAAACAACTTGATCTAGGAATTAAAGATTGTATTTGACAGCTCCTCCTCCTTATATTCGACCTTGATGGTGTCCATAACCTTGCTGTTACATTCTATTAACTTATCCTTTATCTGTCCTGAAAACTAGGAACATGTTTCCTGCAATATAGCTTTAACCTTCATTTATGTTCCTCAAATCCTTTGGCTGACAAAAATGGACCTTTTTAGACAAGTGATATGTGCTATCACTTCCATATAACCATGTCCTTCCACCTGTGCAAAATTAAGTTCCTGAAAGAGTGTGAAGAGATCTAATGTGTCTGTGTTATGAAAATATCAGCTGTTTTTGTAGTGCAGTAACTATGCCTCTGTAAAACATATCTTAACATCAAAACTTCAAAAACCTGGTGTTTTACCTCTTGGAACCTTAACAAAATGTTTAAAACTGCACCTACAACAGTTTCTTAGCGCGCTACGAAACTACTGTGTATGTCACCTATAACAGTTTCGTAGCGCACTACGAAACTGCTGTGTATCTCCATATTACACAGTTTCTTCATCATCTTTAAACCTTAAGAATATTTACATCCTTTAATGATGAATTTGATGTTAGTGGACCTTGAAATCAATATAAGTCAACTTTGCCATGTTTTCAAAAAGTGGTGTCCTTCCCAAAACAAAATTATATTAGGGATTTGTCACTTACTGTCTTACTTCTGCTGTAGCTGACCTTCAGAGTTTTCCAATTGGATTTCAAGATCTTCAATGTGCCTCTTCAACCTCCTATTAATAGCCCTTAAATTTACATTTACCCTTCTCACAAACTTAGCCTCTTTGATTGCAGCAAGAGTCCAAGTAAAAAACTGAGCTTCACTGCTGACTGTTTCAGGTTTTGAGACTCTTTCAAGCTCCCAAAGAGCCTTAATTATGTCAAAGTTTATCTTCTCCACAACATGTTTTCTTGATTTCTTCTCAAGCTTAGAAATTTGAAGATTAGTTTTTCTTTCATTCCTTCATAAATGCACTTTTCTCTTTGAGTATGAAAAACTTTGTTTCTGTCATCCTCAAGCATAGGTGATGAAAGGTCTATGGGTTCCTCATAAACATATGAAACTTCTCCAGCTTTATCTAACTCCACATCCAGTCCTTGCAAATTTTTTGAATTCCTAGTTAGAGGCCTTCTGGGCTTGAACACAAACTTTGAAATTTCATCATTAAAATCCAACTTTTTGGAAGACTTGATCTTCTTAGATTTCCCTTCATCCAAATTTATAAAATCTGCCTACACTAAAGGAGATTCCTCAATATCAATAGCTTGTAAAATATCATTCAAACTACCCTTTAAACCTGGATCTTCTTTTGAAACCACTGTTTTGCCTTTTTCCCTTGCTATTTGACTTCTATTCAATCTTTTCTAGGATGATTCGCTGGTTGACTGGTCCTGTACTACTTCCTTACCTGTGGTTATCCTCTTTTGTGCAGGTTGAGGGGTTTCTTGAATAATTGCTGGTGTTTTAATCTTTGGCCCTTTCACTTGTTTTCTAGGCTTTAACTTGAAAAATCTCTTTGATCTTGTTTCTGCAGGGTTAGTGGTTTCAGATGGTGATTTTTCTTTGGCCCCAGGGCTAACAACTGTTCCATATGTTTCCACCCCAAATCCACACAAAAACAAAAATGCAGACCATTCTCTATTCACCCTCTGAAGTTCATGCAAAACTATTAATTTAACAAGACCATGATGGAATAATGAAGTTTCACATGCCTGAGTTTTCATCTGCACCTTATCTGCAATCTTGGCCAAACTCCGAAACAGAAAGAAAGGTAAATCTAGAGAAATTATTCCAGTGAAATTCACTAAGAACTTGAAATGGTAAGAATACACCTTATGGTATCTTCCTTCACAGGTGAAGTACCTTTGAATGTTGGAAAGCAGGTTAGCACATGTATCCTTGACATAAACTCTCGGCACTGCTTTGGTTAAATTTGTGTCCACAAACTCTAGCTTCAAAAATATTTTACAGGGTTCCATTTCAAACCTGAAGTTCTTGAACCACTTTTCTTCTCCCCTTGGAATCTCTGTCACTAAAGATATAATTTCAGGGTAAATTGGTAAGTTTAAACATCCAGCATTTGTATTTGAACCTGTGAAATTAATGGAAAATTCTTTTGTGACTTGATTATGACCTCCCTGTAGCTTTTCACAAAATATCCAACATCCTACTTTCTTGAAAGCTTCTTCAACTGATTTATCCTTGGTGAGAGCCTCTATGCCTTCAGAATCCGTTCTCAAACAATGGCCTGATCTGTGGTTTCTTTTTTCCTCTGTCATCTTTCACTCGGAATCCTTGTGGCTTCAGAAAACCTGTCATAAATTGGCTTGCTTGATTTCAGAGAAACTGTCTTGCTTGATTAAGGGTTCGGCCTCGCTTGATAACTGGTTCAACCTTGCTTAATAATTGGTTCAGCCTCACTTGAGAATTGAGAGAAGCTCTGGTTTATGCTTACCATAAGCTTTTAATTCGAAGAAAAACATGCAGCAAGTGTTTTTGCATGAGATAATATAACCAAGGACAACCATCCCTTTTCAAATTTTAAAATGACTGATGATAAATGACCCCTAACGAATCTCATGATGGTTGTGAATGGTTGCATGTGTGAGAAAGGATTCGTGGACTGACACCTACTCATGAATAATTAATGAAATTTGATGGATTTGACAGTTGGACAAGATTGGTTATGAATCCTCGATTTCGTAGCGCGTGTAATGTATTTTCAGGGTTTTGTGCTACGAAAAGACCAGTGTTTTCGTAGTGAAAAAGCAGTTTTTAACATTGTCTATGCTACGAAAACGTGGTTTTGTGGCTTATTCGAAATTTTTTTCAAAGTGACTAAACACATGATTTCCGAAACATAACATGGGACCCTTAAAGTGTGAAGCAAAGTTGTTGGACCTTATTTGATGATGGAGATGAGACTCTAACCTTATGAATTAGACTCTAAAAACATAAAAATAACTTAACCCCTATTCTAAGACCATGAATTAGGAACAAATACAAACTGTCCAAGTTTGGAAAACTTTTATAGTGATAACACTATCAAACAAAGCTTTCATCTTCTCTTGGTAATTGATCATCTTGTCTTGGTAATTGATCATCTTGTAATTTACATGTTCCCTACTTTCTTGGAGTTCCACCAATTGATTTATTCTTCTTGTCAGAGCATTAGGATCCTATTCACTGTCTTACAAAAAATTCATCACTGGTAACACCAATTGTATGGGAAAGATTTCGGCCCTACCATAGACCAGCTCATATGGGGATTCCCTAGTGGACCTTTTAGTGGTAATTCAGCTTATGCATAGAGAAAACCTCAGATGTGAATCCTAGTTCTTTTGATTCAACCAAGGTCTTGTTAAAGGATTCAACCAACCCATTTCCCCATGGATAATAAGTAATTGAATGCCCCAACAGGTTATACTTCTGGCAGAAGCTTATGAATTTTGTATATTTAAAAGCTTGTGCGTTGTCGATTATTATTTTAGTGGGACATCCAATCCTGGAGAGTATGTTTCCTCTAAGAATTTCATTACTACCATATCAGTGGTGTTCCTGGCAGGCATGACCTCGACCCATTTTTTAGAGTAATTGGTAGCGGTCAATATCCACTAGTGCTGACTGCTAGACGCCAGATGTATTTCACCAATGAAGTGATTCCTCATTGCCGGAAAGGCTCATCCACATGAATGGGGGTGAGTGGGAAGGGAGAAAATTTATGCTTCTCTACGAATGTTTGAAATTTATCACAAACTCGGACATAAGCCTGGACTTCCCTGAATAATTTTGGCCAAAATAAGCTAGCTTTAAATATTTTTTGAGCCGTTGCTCGCCAACTATAGTGTCCTTCACACAATCCACCATGAAATTCCTCCAACACCTGGTTAGTTTCATCCTTTGTTAGAAATAATAGTAAAATAACTACCAAATCTCTCCAATACAAGCACCCATTGGCCACCACCAAAATTTGGGATCTTAGTATTAAGGCTCGGTACTTCACTTTGTCGAAACTAGGCAGACACCTCGATGTCAGCAAGTACTCCACTATGTATTTGTACCATGGGGAGACCAGATACTTGACATGGGTTTTCTGTGTCATGGTTTCTATTCCAAATTTTGGGTCATTACTGTCACCTTCTTCATCATTCTCTTTCGATAGATTAATTCTCAAAGCCTAGAAATTTGATTCTAAGAGGATATTTTATAGGCCCTGCCCTTTGATCAACTTTCTGGGCTTAATTTCCATCTCATAATATTGTATTTTGGCTATCCATTTACCCCTCTTCCCTTCGATATCTCCCTGCACTAAAATATATTTCACAGCCACAGTGGGTACGTAGGATATTATATTAGATTGGAGAACATACATCCTGAAGGATATAAGGGACTTGACCAGGGCATATGTCTACTTTTACAATATGTTGTATTTCAGTTCCGCCTTCCTGAGCACCTGACTAAAGAATGTGATGGCTTGTTCATGTCCGTTGTCGTTCTTTTGCAATAGCACTGCAGCTATTGTGTAAGGGGATGCAAAAGAGAATATGCCAAAAGGATTTAGGTAATATGGACCGACTAGAACTAGTACTTCCACGAAGGCCTGTTTGATCCCGATAAACAATTCTAGGGAAGGTGTAGTCCATTTTACTTCATTACCATTTTTTAGCATCTCAGTGATGTTTCTAACAATTTTTGTGTAATTGGGTATGAATTGCCTCATAAAATTTATTCTACCCAAAAAAATGGATTTATTTCTTATTTCTGGGCAACGAGATATTTTTTATCATCTTGATCCTTTTGGGATAGATTTTGACTCCCTCTTTTTACACTATATTTCCCAATAACTTTCCTTCATGAAAGGGAATCTAAGATTTCTTGGGGTTCAATGATAATCCATACTTCTACATTTATCAAATTTCCGTTTTAAATGTTCAATGTGCTCTTCATTAGTTTTAGAAAAAATAATGATATCCACTAGATAGACCACCACAAACTTGTCTTGATTTTCAACGAATGCAATGTCCATGGCTCTTTGAAACGTAGATCCGACGTTTATGAGACCAAAAGGAATTCGAGTGTACATGAACGTCCTAGAGAGTGTGGTGAATGTCGTTTTCTTTTTGTAATCTGTATGTTGAACGACCTGATTGTACCCTCAGAATCCATCCATCATAGACATTCTGGAAAACCCTACTAACTTCTACAGAATATGATTTATTTTGGGTAGCCATTAATTATCTTTCAGAGAGGCCCTGTTTAAATTCCATAAGTCCACGCACAATCTGATTTCCCCATTCTTATTTCTCACTGGCACTAAGTTAGTCACCCATTTAGAATACATTAGTGGCAAATTAATCTTTTCCTGTAGCAACTTCTTAACTTACTTTTCAATTGCAGGGAGCAAAAGTGGATTAATCTGTCTTCGTTTCTGTTTATGCAACTTCGCACCTTCTTTCAAAGGGATTTGTGTTGTATGATGTCGATGTTTTTAGATCTTGATAGGACAAGGAAAAGACATCTTTATAAGCCCTGAAAAGATTTAGATATTTTTGTTTGAATTTATCAGGAACTCCTTTGGCTAATTTTATGACCTTTGGATCTTCCTTCGACTTGATGTTAAGATCCTCCACTTGTTCATCAAGCTGTGGCTCGTGGGGATGGGTAAGTATGTCATTCGTGTTGAAGATATTTTCTAGAGGTACAAGACCCATGGAAATAATGTTCCCTTTCAATTAGAGGACCTTATGCCCAATAATGGTCTCTTCCAAACTTGCACTACAAGGAAAAGACCCTCTAGCAGAGGTTATAAAGGAGGTTTTTAGTGTTATAAAATTGGCCAAAATTGTCAAAAAAACATTTGCTACAACATCTGTTTTTGGTAACAGAGGTTTTGGCGGAGCTTTTAATAGAATTTTAATAGAAATAAAAAACCTGGGCGGTCGGAGGTTATTACCCATGTTCTTTTCATCGGTACGCTACTAAGGTGTCAACGAACCAGTGCGTTTCATATAGATGGTCGGCCCGGGGTGGTCGAAGGTGCATGCACTGGGCCGTAAAGGTCTAAAAGTGCATTGGGCGCACTGTAGGTGATACAATGCATGGGGCCATTCTAATTGGTATTGGGATTTGTGCGGTGCCCATATGTTGTATCAATGCACCAATACGTAGTCTTATAGAAGTGCATCGGTGCGTAGTATTAGATAAACATACCGATTGTTCTAATTCGTATTGGTATTTGTGCAGTGTCCATAGGTCGTATAAATGCACCGCTGCGTAGTCTCACATAAATGCACTGGTGCACAGTTACGCACAAACGCATTGAGATTTATAATTGGTATTGGTATTTGTACGGTGCCCATAGGTCGTAGAAACACACCGGTGCGCTATATCATACAAACGCACCAGTGTACAGTAATTGACACACACCAGTGTTCATTTTGTATTTTCTATAAACATCGACATGTGACAGTGCAATTATTGCAATTTTTAAAAATTCATTATTCATCAAAAGCCGACGCATTTTATAACAATATTCATATTAATTAAATTTTTATTAATGAATTTTAATGTGATGTTTGGATTAATTTGTTATATCATATCATAATTATTGCTATTTTTTAAAATTCATTATTCATCAAAAGACGACACATATCTTATAACAGTATTCATATCATTTAAATTTTTATTGGTGCATTCGAATGTGATGTTTGGATTAATTTGTTATATCATATCATCAGACTTCACATCTCTTCATTATAATATTTAATCATCCATAAATTTAATCAGTGGTGTTACATTTCACAGCGACAATGGATAACACAATAGAATAAATTAAAACTCTTATATATATATATATATATATATATATATATATATATATATATATATATATATATATATATATAAAATATAGTATTTGTCATACAAAATGGGACAATTATTGGTATCCCTTTATATTTCAATTGGGACACTATGTTCATTACATTAAACAAAATGTCTGATTTCACAGACAAATATTTCAAAAAATACAATGCCTTGATTTGATATCCAAACATAATGATCATCATTCTTCGCTTGAACTGTTGTCACTGCTCGAGCTACTTCCATGACTTGGGTTATTTTCAGGAATGTTTTGTTCAAGGTGTTGATTGCTTTCTTCTTCTTCACCTTCCATCTGCAAACATAAAATAAACAGTAATGAGTGTATATACATTGGTGAGAATAATGAAAATTGAAATATTAAATAATATACATCAATGTAAGTCGAGAAGAAATGACGTACCATAGCAACAATTGACTCATGAACTATACACATTCTTTCAAAACCATGTAGTATGATATCTTTCAAGATTTCATCTGTTGGCACAGTTCCATACTTGGTTTCCTACAAGTTTTATACCCCATAACAAATCATATATTTAATATAATATTTTTTTGTTATATTAATTGTAGACGAAGCTAAGTAAAACAAGATTGATAGATGCTTACAAATTCCACAATTAATTTATGATATGCCAACATATACTCACAACCCATATTTAACCCAATTTCAATCAATTCGTCTAATGGTTCTTCTTTGTATGTTAGCACTTGTTTGAAGACATTCAATGATGATTTTTGTAAAACAACTTAAAATATACAAAAATGAAATCTAGTGAAGTTGTTATAAGGAAGTAACAATTACTCACAAACTTAGATATCAACCCTTTTCTTCCTTGTCGTCCTCTTTTATGTGCTGAATGTGTTCCATTTTCTTTTCTTTTATGCAAGAAAACACTTGAAAATTAATATTTAATGCTAAATCGTTTATTTATTGTACCTAATGATTGAAAAATTCAATGATTACATATTACATTTGAAGCACGTTGTTGTTGAGATGGTTCATCCTGTGATGCAATTTTGTCCATTTCTTTGACCATCTCCTTGTACACCTTTTTGGACATTCCTACTCACATATTTATGATATCAGCTCGTTTATCTTTTGGGATTTTCATAATCTTCCTGAAAATGTAACATGACAATAAACTATTTAACTTTTATATTGATATATGAAAAGTAAATATAAGAAAAGTGATATTTATAAATAATTCTAGAAAAACTTATAAAGGAATATTACTTTTTCATTCCTTTTTTTTTGTTGTTGTACGTTTTTTCTATTAAAAGTCTGACATGTCTCATTGACCAATTCTCTGGAAACTCTTCCTGTAGTTTAGATAAAATTTGGTTCTTGGAATCATTGGATTGATTTTTGTATTGTAAGTGGATGTTAAGTCCCTATATTAATAGTGTAGTCCCTTATTATGTTAGTGTAGCCCCCCTTATTATTATTGTTGTACCCCTATAACCCCCATATTTTTATTATTGTGCCCTTACATTATTATTGTTAGGTCGGCTAGGATTACATTGTGGCACCACTAAGATTACATTGTGGCCCCATGGACTCCTATATATATAGAAAGGAGGTTTTGTAATTTGTATCATCCAAGAATTGTTCATTCATGTAATGTATTGGAGGTTTCCCCCTCGAAGTGACTTATTTCTAAGGTGTTGATATATCTTTTATTCTATTTTTGGAGCTGGTTTCACAACATTTGGTATCAAAGCTTTAGATTCTAGGGCTTCGTTGCTCCAAACAGATCATCGTGGAATTTTCGCTATAAATTTTTATCTACAAAGGCTTAGAAGCTGAAATTTTTAGAGTGCGAAGCCAAAATCTCGAGGAACATCATTGCAAAATTTCAGAGCTTGGTTCGCAATATTTTTGGAGATATGATCTATTGAATTTAGGGCTTTTTGCAGGCTCCTGAATTTCACTTAAAAGGGTCATCGAGGAATTTTTGCTATAACGTTTTTTATACGAAGGTTCAGAAGCTAAAATTTTTAGAGAGCAAAGTCAAAATCCTGAGGAACATCGTCACAATATTTCAGAGCTTGGTTTGTTATATTTTCGGAGATATGATCTATGGAAGTTAGGTTTTTTCAGGCTCTCGAATTTCATCTTAAAGAGGTGATCATGGGAAAATATTCATAACTCTCTCTCTGAGCATCATATTGGAATTCTATAAATAGTGACTAGAATTACACGGAATGTAGTTTCTTTTCTATGAATTTCAGAGCCAAAGGAGAAAACAGTGACATGTGGCAAGTTGTACAAGTTCGATCTACTGAACCAGTCCATAATTAGGTCATTATGGGAGATTGGACAAAACTTTGCTTGAAGAATCCAAATAAAGTCAAACCTGTGGCATTTGAAAGAAGCTTCAGAGGAATAATATAGGGCCAAATTTCAGATATTGAGGATTCGAAATCACATAGATAATTCAGTTTCAATATCAAACTTCTTAAAAGAAAGAAAAATGTGTGTATTTGGTTTTTAAAATTGCATAACGTTTATTTGAAAAAGCAGTTTGAAGTGATTCTAAGGGCATATTTTAGAAATTTTATCAGTATTGGGTTCTATAATGCCTCCAAAAAATAATCACATACCCATCAAGCCCTCAAAAATCTATACTATGATGCATGAAGAGGAAGAATTGTAGTATGAGATATCAAAATTACGGTACCAAGTGCAACAAATTTCGATCTTACGAAGAGCAACCGAAGATGACATAGATGTTTTAAAAGCAAAAATGGAGGCTAAGTTGGATGGTTTGAAGGATAAAATAATAGCTAATATGGATGATAAATTAGTGGAAGATCACAACAAGTTCTCCAACTCTCAAAGGATAACCTAACTTTGGTGCAGAATCTAATGAAACAACAAGAAGATCAACATCACATCAAAAAAAGTTATGAAGCAGCCACATAAGCAAGAACTTGACAAGTATGATCAATTTCAGAGTATCTCAGCAGGTGGAAGAACCTTCTTGTAGAAGATTCCATATGGGAGGATGAGAATTTTATACAGAAGCATCAGGAAATAATCAAGCGTTGAGGACAACACTTGTTTGAAGGAGAGGGGCATGTTAAGTCCCTATATTAATAATGTAGTCCCTTATTATGTTAGTGTAGCCCCCCTTATTGTTATTGTTGTACCCTTGTAACCCCCATATTGTTATTATTGTGCCCTTATATTATTATTGTTAGGTCGGCTAGGATTACATTGGGGCACCACTAAGATTACATTGTGGCCCCATGGACTCCTATATATAGAAAGGAGGTTTTGTAATTTGTATCATCCAAGAATTGTTCATTCATGTAATGTATTGGAGGTTGCCCCCTCGAAGTGGATTATTTATAAGGCGTTGATATCTCTTTTCTTCTATTTTTGGAGCTGGTTTCACAACAGTGGAAAGAACGTCTATACATTCATTCCACTAGATCCCTCAAACTTTTGTAAAAGTTCCCCCCCCTTTCGTTAACCTCCAGCACCACTCCAGATGAGCTAGGTAGCAATTCATTTTCATTTGCATGTTCTATTTTTTTCTTTTCTTAGAACAACATTCATTTTCTGAGTTGTTGGTCCCTGTAGAACATTAAATAGATGTGAATTAATAGATTGTTTGAAACATGTTATCTAATAATTTTAAGTATATTATTAATGAAAATAAAAAAAGAAACTCATATTGGATCGATAATATTTCTCATTCACCTCATTTATCCTTTGGCAGTTTTTCCATCAAGCTTTTACTCTCTTTTGGTCATAGATCAAAAATAATCTTATCGAGCTTCGTCATTTTGTGGCTCTGCATGATACACAGTAAACAATATATATTAGTTAAACTTACATATAGTTCAAAATAATATTTTTGGTAAAGAATTTACAAAGAACTTTTCTTTTTTGATTTTCTTGATGTGTTATCAGTATTTTTGTTACTTGATCTCTTGTCAGCGATTTATTTATCAATATGAAACCTATACCATATCATTCATTACTATATTTTATAAATGAATTGTCAACTTTTCAGGTGAAAAAAATATATCAAGAAACCGGTGCGCTTTTCATGGTGTATGCACTGACGTCGGTGCGTGGTGGTCTTATAAATGCACCGCCCCAACAATATAAAACATCGTATTGTGCTCTATGTCAATAAGGAGAACCAGTGCATTACATGTTAACCACCACACCGATTAACACAGAAAAAATAATAAAAATCATCTAGTGCTATTTTTTGTATCATATGGTGTCATAGAGGGGGCAGTGCCCTATTATTATAAACGCCCCGCACAAACAAGATACCACCGTACGATTCTCTCTATCAACTAGGAGACCCAGTGCATTATATGTTACATGGTGCACATATTAACACAAAATATTTTTTTTTTTTTTTGCAAACAGTACGTGAGTGGTGCGCTATAATGAAATAACGCACCGATACTGCTCTATTTTACATATGACGCACGGATTTAAAAAAAAATGTTTTTAAATTTTTTATCAAACAGTACGTGCACGATGCGCTGGGATAAGCCAGCGCACCAGTGCGCCAGGTTACGTAGGGCGCACTGATTAAAAACAAATGTTTTTAAAAAATTCACGCAAGGGCTGACATGGATTTAGATCCGACTATGCAAGTCATCCCATGGGTTGGATGCCATAGGCATATATATATATATATATAGCAATACAAACCCTATAAATCTAAAATGAAATGCCCTAATTTTGAAATCACAAAAACAGGAAGAAGCAAGGGCAAAAACAAAAATAATGAAGGGTTTAGGGTAAAAATGGTTTTTTTGTTTGTTTATGAAAATGAACAACAAATTGAAATTTTTTACTTATTGCGTAAAAAACACTGCAAAAAATGTAAAAAAAATAAAATTTTATCACAAGATCATTTGAAATTCTATGCTACAGGGTTTGAATCACCAGAGGTTTGGAATTCTGATTGTTTAAATAATTATGTTCAAAATTATTTCGCTGCTCCACAGTGCTCTCGTGCTCTCTTGCTCCAGGTATGTCTCATGCAAATCTATGGCTGAATTTCTTTGCAAAAAATAGTGAAATAATGAAAAGCATTTAGTATTTAAAGAATTGTTTTATGAAATTAGATTTTTGAAAATATTTTTCCGCCCATTTTTCAATTTAACGCTTTTCTTTTTTCACTTAAAAAAAATAGATTTGGGTTTTTTTTTTTATTTGGGCTTTTCGTCACTGGTGCGTCAATTAATAACACGACACCGGTGCGTCAACTAAAAACACAACACCAGTGCGTAGTAACTAAAACAACATCGGTGCAGTTATCTGTACATAAGCACTGTTAACAATAAGTCCATTTTTAAGGCACCGAAATTACTTTTAGGTGTGTGTGCTAAAATTTATTGTTGATTTTTCTCAAATGCAAGGAGAAAATATTATAATTATATCGAATGAATAATTCTTCAAAATCCAGGTCGTTCCATAATATTTCTCAAATTCCATTGCGGAGTTCTCCCTATCCATCTCGAGATGTAATATTTACTTCATATTTTATTTATATTTTCATTATCTAATTGAATTTATGTTTTTTATCCATGTCAATCAACTTAATAAAATTTATAATGTATACAAATTTACAGGTTCATTCAGATTCATAATCAAGTTCAGATGCACAAAATAATCAAACAACTCTAAAACGTCAGAAGCTCTTATTAGGAGCAGCGTACCGCAAGGCGCATTTGGTAGGTGAAAATGGACAACCGCTTCACCCTACCAATTGTAACAATATTGCATCTTCTAGCCACAATCTTAGGACAATGATGGTAATAATAATTGTTTGGTATATTAATGTAATTGTTTCAATGTCAAACAAAATTAATCATGCGTTGTCAAGGTTCTTACTAATTTATAGCATAGTTTTTTTTACTAATCATGTTCAAATATATTTTTTGAAATTATTAGGATTATAGAGATGACGAGCGACCTACCTAATGTCTACCGTTGCACCTCATGATAATTTCAAATCGAGAGAAGGCTGAATTAAGAGAAAAAATCAGAGAGGAGTGATACTAAGGATGGTTGAATCAACCATCGAATCAATTCCCGTTACGTCCAGATTCACCAATTATGAATAACTACAACAGTAGTAGTTCTTCACAAGCTGGAAATGGAGGCAATCAAATAGAGGTTGGTATGGATGGTTACTTGAGGGATATGACTGCCATGCTGACAATGTTTTTAGATGCATTCCAAAAAGATAATCAGCTAGGGGATGAAGCTCATATCACTGACACCTTTTTCGAAAGCCTTAAATTTTCTTCCACCACCCCTCTCTTTGGACCTGGCGGTCAGTCAAAGTCTACCCAGTTGGGAATAATGATGTTACTGTACAACTTGAAAGCAAAGTTTGGCTTGACGAATGCATTTTTCTCAGAAATTTTGAGGTAAGTTACCATAAAGTCCTCCCCTATATAAATTTGAGAAATATAATCACACAATGAACATTAAAAATGGTCAATTTTATGAACGTTATTAATTATATTGGCATTAATGTACATTTAATATTTTCCGTGATCACCAAATAGAGGTTATTCAAAGATAAGGTTCTTCCGAGTGATAATGTCTTGCCTGGTAGCTGCGAAGAGGCATATAAATTGTTGAAAATTTTGGGTCGCATTGTACGAACAAAAGAGGATGAAATGGGATAGTGACAGGAAAGAATTCAGATGGTTGAATGGTAGAAGTGTGCCTTATCCTAGTCATTCAAAAGAAAATATGCCAAAAATATGCCCCAACAGTTGGGCTGTTGACCAATTCAGAGAGAAATACGGTGCAACTGGTCATTACCTGCGTGCTGAAGAGGATGCGCTAAACGTAGGGATTGGGGGCAACAACTTGGTAATAATATATTTAATTTATATGTACATTTTAAACTTAATAATGCACATTTAAAATGTAATTACATCTATATTTCATATTTTAACTGTTGGGTTATTATAAGACACATGACACTGATTTTTTAACTTTTTTTATAGGTGCATTTGTTTCGATCTATGTGGGCATATGGACACCATTTTCGCATAGAAAATTTCGATGATGGACACATCACACAAGACTGTGGAGTGGAAGTCGAGTTCAATCAATCTAGTTGATATAACCACTGTGATCAAAACCTAGTATGAGGGATGTTAGGTTACGTCAGAAAGATACAAGAGATCATTGAAGTGGATTTCTCTTCTTTCCAATGTGTTACGTTTAGGTGCAAGTGGTGGGACACCTTTGATTAGAATAATGTAAAGGAAGATCGCGATAGTAGGCTGATATGTATCAACTCTAGAAAGATGTGGGATGAAGCTAAGGAGCCCTATGTTTTCCCCAAACATTGCAACCAGGTGTTTTTTTACCCACATGTGTTGGATAGAGATTGGTGGTTCATATTGAGAAATGACCCTAGATAAAAACATATTTTTGAGAACAATAGTGGTATCATGCCATGCAAGATGAAAGATAATGAGGGTGATCCTGAGAATCAAGAGTGATATGGTACATGTGTTATTTCATCAATATTTATACTTTTTAAGATGAGTTTTTACAAAGAAGAGGACTTAACTACCTTATAATTTATAAGCTGACTCTTTTTTTTCGAAACATTATAATATGTATTTTGAATTAATTGGTAATTTGAATTGTGTTAATGTTAAAATCAATATTTCACTTGATAATATGCAATTATGTTGATCTAAAAAACAATGATGTACTGTATAAAGTTCTTTTTTTTGTATATAAGATCATAATCAAATAATGATAATTCTAAAGTACATGAATTTATTTGCATTATTTTCTAAACTTTATTACGTTACAAAAATTGATATTATTCTAGATTTATTATTTTACAATTATTTAAAATTTTACAATTTTACAAATATAAAATTTATAATAAAATCATTTCACATTAATACAATTAAAAATTTACAAACATTTTACATACAATTACAATTAAAATTAGAATTAGAATTAGAATTACAATTTTACAATTACAATAATTTCACAGTAATACAATTAAAATTTTACAAATATTTTACATACAATTACAATTACAATTTTACAATTTCACATACAATTACAATTGCAATTTTAGAATTTTACATACAATTAGAATTAGAATTAGAATTTTACAATTTTACATATATACAATTACAATTAAAATTACAATTACAATCATTTCACAATAAATTAAATATTACAATTACAATTAAAATTTTACAAATATTTTACATACAATTAGAATTACAATTACAATTTTACAATTTTACATATATAAAATTACAATAATTTCATAGTAAATTAAATATTACAATTACAATTAAAATAAAAATTACAAATACAAATACAATTTTACAATTTTACATACAATTAAAATTAAAATTTCAATTACAGTCACGACATAATATTTAATAAATATCATGATCATTTAATATTAAATTAAATAAACATCGTGATCATGAAAACCATTGTACAAACTTCATATTTGACTAAAAAACACATTCAAATTCGCTAACATCATCGTGATCATGATCATCTAACAAAATACAATTAGCATTGTATAACATCATCGCAACACAAACATAAAATATACATCTCATGTCAAATAACTGCTATCACATACACATCTATCTGCAAGCTGCACATTAAATGAACATATCTAACATGACCTAACAATATACACATCATGATGATCACCAACATGTAAATTAAATACAATTGCAACATGAACATAAAATACATGTACCATATATATATATATATATAATGTAAAAAATATACAACTGTAATATAAATGTCAAATATCAACTGGTGGTACATCATCAGTAGCAGTACTTGTCGAGGCCTGCTCAGTCAATGGTGCAGCCTCAACAAGCTCAGATACATGCCAATCATCACATGCTTTCTGATCTAGTACTGGTGCCTCATGCTGATCAGGATCAACTGTCGGATGCTGATCGTGATGACTTGACATGGTCGATGGTCCAGCCTGCTCATGATCATGACTATTGCTGGATGTTGTAGGCTGCTGACTCGACGTGGTCGATGGTCCGGCTTGCTCTCCATCATGATTGTTGGTCAATATTGCAGGCTGCTGATCTGGAGCGACATGAGGTGAATGATGATCACTCCCCTAATTGTGATCATCAGATGATGCATCGCTGCTCGTGGATTGTCACCGTGCTGTGTCTTGACCATGCCTATAATGTTGAAGGGACCTCCTCAACCACGTAACCAAGCTCATAGTTCCTATGGCATGTCGCATTAGGCTGAACATGTCACGTGACATGCCTTTCCACATCTGTACCAGCCTAGCATCAACCTGTATATCTTTCATAGTGGCAAGCCTGACTCCCGCCTCAACAAACAATGTACATAGTTGGTCGCCCAACTCCATCCTCAATCTACTGTCAAGCCTATGCCTAGCAAAAGGCTGTACCAACGCACCATGAGGAGTAGGTCTGTCTGCACCGACATCATGATCCTCAACATCTGCCATATCCTGATCGTTATCAAGATCCACACGTGGATCATTTGGTGGTGCTGGCATCTCATCGCCATCAAAATATCTAATTTCTACAATCAATATATATATATATATATATATATATATATATATATATATATATATATAAGTAAACAACAGTAATTAGAAAATTTCATTAAACAGTTTAATAAAAACAAGTTAAAGAAAATGTTAGAATAAATTTAAATAAAACAGTAATATTACCTCTATCATTCGGCAGTTCATCATCTGTGAAGAGGATGTTGGCACACCGTCGCCAATCCAAACCAACATAAGGACAGGGGACCATAACGAAGGGATGCTCATCAACACTGGCTAGAAACTCCAGTGCATTATGCAATATCCTCACAGAAAACTCAGTCTCGCCCCTCTTGGGCATCATCTGTCCCCAGATGTGCATTCGTACATGCAACATTGACCTACGAGGTTGCCGAAAAAAAGTAGGCCTCATCTCTGGAAATCTATAAAAAAAATAAAAAAATAGATCTGAAGCAAAAGGGAAGTTGAACCTCCCCTATGCATGAGCACAACATCTATCCAAAGTTGTACAAAACTACCGCAAAAAAATGGCAGACCACCTCACAAGTCATGGCTCTTGTACTAAAGAATCAACATAAAATAGAAGCGGGCAACTAATGGGTTTCCCGTCACTAGTGTTGTGTGAAATGGTTGAAATCAGAAGTGAGAGGCACCTCACCTCCACACTACCAAATGAAACAATATGTAATTGGCCTTCGGAGACCTGAAAATTTGAAGGAGACAATATATTCGTGCTAATGTATCTCTAGGAATACACCAATTGACTCCCTGCTGCATAGCCAACTGGAACCTCTGGGAATGAGGGAAAATCCACCCCTCTCCTCGATAAGCCAGTAATGAGATATATGTCCTCCTCAGTGGGTGCGTACCACTGGTTAGGACCAACCTAGAAAGCTTGTAGGTGGGCATTCCACCTGTGGATAAGATGTCGCAAAAACACACCATGGCCCTTTAGGGATGTAGCCTCCTCATAGAACTTGAGGAGGCCTACCTGCCTTAGGAGCCCCTAGGTGGCTGTTGTAATAGAGCGAGGGTACACATCTCTCTCCCTCTCTCATGCCTCCCACAGGCGAACCATGTTATATTGGTCTGCCTGTTGTTGTTTTTGTTCCCTCTCTTCTCGCCTTTCATGTTGCTGAATGATTGACATATTAAATGAGACATGTATTTAGGAATATATATATATATATATATATTTTTTTTTTTGAAAAAAAAAAGTCGGTGCGCCACAAAAAACAGGCACGCACAGGTAATGATGCGTATTTTTTTTTGTTGTGCACCGGAGGCGGTGCATCAAAAAATATGCTGCGCATCAGAGGCGGTGCACCTGAAAACTTTCAGCACATCGCCCTCCTAGAATTGTTCCAAAGTCAACGGTGCAGTGGTATAACATATCACACCATTGACTATGGACTACTGTCGGGAGGGCGGTGCGCTAAACAAACTATATGCCTCGGGGTGTATAGTTTGGTCAGTGCATCGCCCTCCTGACATAACTACATAGTAAACGGTGTGGTATTTTATCAGGCCACTCCATTGACCATGTTGAATTTCCGGAATGCAGTGCACTGACAAAATTACCTGCCCTGGGGCAGATATTTCTGTCAATGCACCACATTCCCGCTATTTGACAGGGTCAACGTTGCAGCCGGGTAACCGACCGCACCGCACTTTTTTTAAATTTAAAAAAATCATGGTGCACCATTTCGGTACCGCCTCGGAACTGGTGTGAATATCGTTGGCACCGGTCGCAGTGCAACCTGTAAATTTACAGGAAACACCACGAACCGGTGTGAGCTGAACAACTCGAGCGCACCGCACAATTTTTTTTTTATTTTTATTTTTAAAGAAGGTAAATTTTAATCTATTTACAAAACTAATCCGCTAAAAGGTTTAATTATGGAAAAAAAAGGAAAATACCTGTACATTTGGCCATCGAGGAGTCATATTGGTTGTAGAATTTGAAAAACTAAATTTTCCCACCATTTTGCAAAATTCAAAATGGATATGGTGGACAATGGATAACAGTAGTGCGTGCAATGGGGGCACCGATGGTAGGGCGCCTCACACAAGGTAAATTTGCACCGGTGCTTGAGAGATCTGGAGAACTGAAAAGTGAAAAATGTGGATTTTTGGCCGTTATTTTTTGTTATTTAACCCTGTTCCGGTTCGTGGGTTTTATAGGCGCATCGGTGCGGTTTCTTAAAACTACACTAGGCTGTTTCTATTTTTGCAAGGGGTTTTAGGACGCACCAGTGTATAAGCTTTGTAAAGAACTGATGCGCTATAGTAATAAAACACACCATGTGGTTTTGTACCAAGCGCATGGTGTCCCAATGTGCCAATGTTTTGTGTGCACCAATGCTGTCTCTAGTTGAATGCACCGGTGTGGTTTAGGATGATAAATGCACCGGAAGAAAAAAAATCCACAAAAACCTCCACCTGCCAACTTCCTATATTAACCTCTACTACAAATGGATGTCTGGGGTATTTTTACAAGGGGTTCCTCAAAAACATCTGCTAGATGGCGTTTTCCTTGTATTGTTACGTTCTGCTCTCCTGTCACAATCTCCTCCTCTACATCAATTGTAGAATTAGAGAATTCTTCTACCATCTCCATAAATCGTTTAATTTGCTCTTCATCCTCGAATACTTTCCAATGTTTGACATTGTCAGGGATGGAGGGCATGTATCTAACTTCAATTTCATATCTTAGAAGAGGATTTTGTGGGGGGAAAAAATTACTAGTCGCCATAACTAGCGAGTCTCCCATTTGATTTATTTCACGAGGCATAAACTGAATATTGAAGGCCAAGAATTTTTTTTTCGACTAAATCCCATACCTCTTTTCTGTAGGTTTTGAGCCAGGGGGGTTTTGTTTGGCATTGTTTCCTCACATGTTTCACCACCAGCTCTGAGTCCCCGAACACTTTAAGGTTCTAGATATTCATATTTGTTACTGCCTGCAAACCCAAGAGTAGAGATTCATATTCTACCATGTTCTTAGTGGCTTCAAACTCCAGTTTAAAAGAGAGAGGTATAAAGAAGCCTTCTAGTGATATCAATAATACCTCGACCCCGTTTCCTTCCTTAGAATAGGCTCCATAAAACTGCAAATTCCACGTCTCATTCACTTCTATTATCTATTGATTTATTTGCCTTGAGGGTAGAGTTTTAGTCTCCTCCAAAATAAGATCATATTCCTCTAACATAAGGAAAAAAAACTCACAATATTTCCCATATATAGAAGCATTGGTAGAGCCGTCAACTTTAGTGACCATCTTCACGCACCTTGATTCTCTATTAGATTTAATCAACTTTAGTGACCATCTTCACTTTAGTGGCACATGTCAAATCAAGATTTATTGGACTTTCAATTTTGGATCCCCATGACCTGGATAAGAGCATCCTGAACCTAATAGGTATGTATGCCACTACAATGTCCATCACCACACTCTTTTATGGGATTTGAGCTAAGTTCACCACTAGATCCTTTATCATCCCCAAGAATTTTACTCTCTTAGAATCGAAAGAGTAAAGATATTTATAAGGTAGGGTTATTTGTAGTCCCAACTGTTCCATGATAGATAGGGGAATTCGATTGTGAAAAGCTCTTGAGTCCAACATATAATTATGCAATAAAAGGTCATGCACTACCAGGGTCACATAGAAAGGAGGAGTTGAAGGATATTGTTCTTCTACATGAGGTCCAAAGACTACCATATGTATTTCTTCTTGGCAATTCAGATTGTCTGGGATGGGGACTGCGAGGGATGGACACATGAATTGAGACACTGAGGCTGTATATGATGGTTGTTTCAAAAATTCTGCAAGAGGTACCGAGATATTTACTTTTTCTAATTCTTTCTGAAGATTGAATGTGGAGGGACCCTTTATGGCAGAGGGATTTTCAGTGGGTTCCCTATCATGGTTGGTTAGAGATTGTGAAGGTGAAGGGGACTTCTTGACTTTAGCTGTTTGGGGCTTTTGCACTAAAATTTTGGGGATAGTATTCGGTTGATGGTTTTCTTGCTCCAGTGGCTTCTTACCTTTATCATATGTATCATAGGGGCCCCAAACCCATGATCCTGACTCTTTAGTTTGATCCCGCATGCGTGACATCTTCCTGGAGGACTTGAGGTCATACTTCTTATGTAATTGGGCCTTCATAAAATCCACAAACTACCTAAAATAGATATCAATATCTTTATCATCTAGGGGAACATATTTCTCTTCCCCATCCTCCTAATGTAACACAAGTTCACCCTCTTCCTCGGAATAAGTGAAGAATTGGTTCTCTTGCATGGTTGTGATTTCATCAAACTATCCTTCCACTCCTCTTCTGGGTATAGAGGAGGTTGAATGTGGTCTTGTTGTTCCTTCCTCTCTCTTTGCAATAATTGGAGGGAAGCCTTCGATATTGTGGGTTGAAACCTCTATTAGGGATCATTTGATTTGAAGGAAGGGGAGAACTCTTTGTTTCCAATTCTAGCTTTACCAAATTGTTGGACATATTCTGGATCAACTTGTTCATCTCTTCTATCCTCTTCTCTTGGGATTCCCATTCTTGGTTTGAGGTGTTTGTCTCCTCCTTGCCTCTCCTTATTTTTCCATGGTCCAGTTTTCCCTTCAATTTACCAGTAGATGCAAAGTTGGTTTTTACTTCCAAGGCATCAATCTGGATTTGATCTAGGGATGTATATTTCCTCTCTTGGAGGGTGAACCCAAATTAAGGCTCAAAAGCTACAGCAAAGACCACTTTAGCTGCTACTTGAGGAGGATTTATTTATATGGGAAGATTATTGTACAATTTATTGAACCTCTTAATAAAATCAGTGACATCCTCATTGTGTCTCTTTTTTATAGAATTCAACTCTGTAAGGATGTAGCAATGGTCTCTTTTCTCCCCCCATTTCAGTGTCAAAACATTTTCCATATCCTCCTAGGTATGGAAATAGTTATCAGTCAAATATTTAAACCACTTCCGAGCCCGACCATCCAAATATTGAACGAAAAGTATCAACACCACATCAAGGTGTTCAACATTTAAGTTTTCTGCGAAAGTGAAAAAATTATCATTGTGTCTTTGTGCTGCGACGTTGTTCTCTCCAGTGAACCATGGCATAAGTTTTAGGTATTATTGTGGCATGTCATACAATAGTTATGGCATGGCCAAGTTGGCATATTTATTCAATAGAAATCCAGGTACTACCATGTTGTGCAGGGGAGGCGATAGATTTATGATATGAGCTTGTTGATACATGATATGAGGGGTAACCGGTATAAGCTGAGGAGGGAGTTTGTTTGATGCTAGATGAAATTCACTAGGATCTCTTTAATTTCTTTTGTCTCGGCTGAAGGATGAAATGCACAAAATGAGGCACTAACATATTATGATTCATCTTTTATTTATGACTTGAGGGAATTGAGGACATAATCCCTGTCTGGTGGGTACTCTAAAACTCGAGTGGAAGAATATAGGCCACATATGTTAGCTCTTTGAGTGAAAGAATAAGAGGCTTCGAGCGATAAAGGAGGTAGCTCAGACTAACTGAGGGCCTTATCCTTCTAAATTATTTTAAATATTAGCTTCTTGGGGTCAAATATAAAGGGTGTCTTTTGTTGAGAGGTGTCTGACCAGGTGTGAGGCTCGGTGAAAGCCAAGATTGCTTAGTCTTAAATATCTGACAGTGGAGTTGCCAAGTTAAGAGATATACAACACCCAACCCTTCGTGATCACCTGACTAAAGGGTGGAAACTTGTCATGTTCGAGGGAAAGTTTTTATAATTTGTTCCCCGGAAACGACGCCAAAAAGATGTTGTAACTCCTAGAGATAGTCTTTGGGTTGTTCAAGGGACCAGTTCCTAGGACATATTAATCAGAGGATTTGAATGTTTCATAAGAATTCCTCTGAATCATTTAATTGATGGAGTTTTTTAAATGGTGGTTTAGGAATAAGGTTGGCTTCTGATTCTAATAACAGATCGACAAAGTGTTTGGAAATGGGCTTCAAGAAATTACGAGGACTAGATCGTTCGAAAGGGCCATGCTAGAATAAGTGAAAAATCTCAATCTGAAAGTAGCGATGTGAAGATAGAGAAAATAAATTCTTAGCAAAGCTGGGCTTAAATGTTTAAGAATCTGAATTGCTAAAAACTAGAAGAAATAGGAGGATAAGTGAAATGAATATAAACCATTCTATGGAGTGCATTTAAGGTTACTACAAATAATAGTTATCCACGAGCGTCTTTCTTCCCTTTGAAAAAATAAACAAATTCAGGAATAAAACCAATAACATCCAGTTTATATTACACGTATAATATTAGAAGAAACATGTAAGCAAATGTAGATGAAACACATTGGGAAATGAACATACATACTTTTCACCAGTTTTATATGGAATCCAGTCGAACGCTATATATATATATATATATATATATATATCAAAATAGCTTCAAGAAATATACAATTCATAGCCAAAATTCTCATATAGTCATATAGAAAGATAGAACCAAGATCTTAGGAAAAATTTTGAACCTTTTCTTCTTAT
This sequence comes from Pinus albicaulis, assembly GCA_034641835.2. Lineage (NCBI taxonomy): Eukaryota > Viridiplantae > Streptophyta > Pinopsida > Pinales > Pinaceae > Pinus > Pinus albicaulis. The sequence goes on along the minus strand of CM076580.1, from coordinate 1,130,470,575 downwards.
CTGATTATTCTTTTTATAGATTTTCTAGGGGGGTCTTCCCTAGATATTCTTTCTTGATATTTCAGTACATCCATCATGATAAAATTAAGCGTGCTTCGAGCACAACTAGGTAACAAAAAAAACCAAAATATCTGTCGTGACATTGTAATTTTAACATAGGATAAGGTAAAGTAAAAAAAATAAAATAACTAAAGGCCACATAGGCCAAATCCTAAAGTGTTCATTTGTCACAATGCGTTCCTAAAGAGTGCCTAGAGTGTCGAGACTGTAGCGAAGTGAAATGTGATGATTTCCCGACATGTTGTGATGGCTCCGAAGCTCTAGGAGGGTTTTTTGAAGTTGTTATGACAATGTGCAATATTTAAGCCATCACGGGGTGAAAAAATTCATAACACCTCTGCCACATAATGGTCGAGGGCAGGGGTGCATTAATGAACAACTCAGTTGGGTTAAATCTCAATAATCCAAGATGGAAATGAAAAATTGTTTTACCTTAGACAACAATAGAAACTCCTTCTTGAGACTAGCAACAGATGTCTCTGCTTTTTACTTGGTTGTATTTTCATGTATAAGGTTCAATCGAATCTTGATCTCAAATATTTTTGTTCATATGTGTTCCATGGGATCAGAGCACCTTGTGGATCTTAGAAAATAGGTAAACCTACATCAACAAATTTAGCCAGCTCCGCGTCAAAGCTCTCGACTCCCCTAGCGAGTAACACTAGGCATCCTGCAACTTTAGCCCGAGCATCTACCCTATAGATCATTCTCATTATGTCCATCACTGTGCCAAACCTATCAACCACTTCATGGGCTCACAATTCCTCAGTAGGGAGCTCATTTATGAATTGAATATATTTCCGAGCAATCACCACGTTATCAGTTCCCTCTCACCGACCTGATTCGAGCTAGGATCTATAATCATGGATCGTGACTTTCTTGTCATTCACCAACGTGATATATTCACATTGACTTTTAACTTCTCCAATGATTTCATCCCATATCATCTGCCAAGCCTCAACCAGGGACATATTTTCTTTGAATTGATTCTTGAGGTATGTGACTGATTTATTTAACTTTTTCATTTCTTTACAGACCAAATCAACTTCCATTTGTAGTGAAGCCACTTGTTTTTCTTTTTCGGTCAAGGATTCCTTCAACTCCTCCAGATACCTCCGCACTATCTTGACCTCACCTTCATAGACCCTCAACTCCGTTAGAGTCTTAGTTAGCTTCTCCGTAGGATTCTGTGGGATGATTTTGAATATCTTGTTCCCCTACTAGTAGGAAAAATACCCCTTTTATTTAAAATTAATTTAATTATATAAATTAATTTTAAATAAATACAGAATTCTAATAATTAATTACATAATTCAATTAAATTATTTTTACTAAATTAAAATTAGATTAAATAAAATTTATCTTTCATCAAAACCGACCTTTATAATTCATCTCCATTCACTATTTATTCCTCTATTCTTTTTCCCTATTCCTCCCAACATTTCAAAGAACATTTGGCGTCTACCCCTGATGATGGACACACTTAAGAAGTCCAAAACATTGGGTTATTAAAAGAACTCAGAAACATGTTATTCCTCTCTTCTATAAATCTATTTCACCTATATGGATTCTCTTTTTAAATACCTCTTTTGTTCAATGTAGGCCTCAGCAAGCCACGAGATGAATTCAGGAAAATGGTGGACAAAAGGGGTCGTTTCGTAGTATAACCCTAAGTCCACTACCATAAAAATGTCTTATCCCCACCATTTGTATCCCGTTAACTCATGACACTCTGTTGCCACATTAAAAGGGTAAATGGGGTCACATATTTGAGCCTAGGAATCCATGAGAGGGTTTGGACTAGAGGCGGTCTAGACCTATTGGGCTTGTGAGGTCTCGAGGGTTCACTTTCTCATGTCTAAAATGTAGAGATTAACTGTAAAAAAAAATGAAAGTCGGGACTAGAAAAGTACCTGCTCGATGAAAATGACATAGGGAGTGAGGCTTTCACGATGGATGGTTCAGTTTAGATTTTTCCCTAGCTCCTAACTCATATCGGTATAGAGAGTAAAAAACAATGGTTGGGTGAATAATGTGGGAGGAGCGGGGTTTTTTGGTTGGAAAGTGACAAATGGAGGGTTGGCATTAGGATGACATTAGCGGGTACACACGTGTCATCATTTGGTTAGCAAGATGGGACTGGGTAGGTGGAGGGCATGTGTTGGGTGCGTGGAGTACTCTACTTTGCAAAATTACCTTACCATGTTACCATTCACCTTGGACTTGAGCAGGTGGCCCCCACCATTGGGTATGTGTTATATTCTTTCCATAATTAGTCACATGTACATGGGGGTCACAGTGGGGTGGCAGCCCCCCGGGAAAAAAAATTGGACCCTATTTTTTGGTGGGCAGAGCAGCCCATGGTTTTGTGCATGGGTTTGCACATGGTTTTGGGGCATGATGGTTTTCAGCCCTTGGTATTTTGTAGATCCGTTCAAGGGAACTGTGATTATGTTTTAATCCAGGGTTAATGGATTCATGTTTATGAATGCTTCAGCATGTATATATGTGTTGTAACACTAAAAGGAACATAATGAAAAATCAAGCTGGTAGTCCCGATTCGGGATCCAGGGGAAAATCTATGTGTATATTTGTTTTATGTTTTATTCTCTTGCTACTTTTTATTTTCTATTTTTAAGATTTGTTTGCAGATAATTTCTGTACAAGGTTAAAACCTACACCCACCACATGTTTTGGTGGGCCGAGAGAGCATTGTGCAGGTATGTGTCTGCCCCTTGAAACTGATCTGATTGGTTGGACTTGTTGGTGACGTGTGCAATTCCAGGGGGTCGCCTTCTGTTGGGACCTACGCCTTTGCACCTGTCGGAACACTCTATTATTTCATTAACACAGTTTTTCTAAGTGATGAAGTCAAGCGATGAGATGAGAGCGCCAAATATTTTGCAAGTGAATTGATTTTTTTTTTTTTCGGTGTGTGATCGGATGCCACCTCCTTTTATGTTTTGCATCAAAAAGATATTGAGGATTTTTGGGTTTGGATTTAAACACTTCTCATCTCCATTTTCATCCATTAAATGGAAAGGGATTGAAAAGGGATCCACATGCACAAAATCCATGTTTCAACATCCCAAATTTTATTTATTTGTCTTAAGTTTTACTTATCTCAACATTTTTCTTTATTATTTAACTCTTTCTTATTTGATTCATTTTTACTTGTGTTAACTTTAGTTATTCTTACTATATATATATATATATATATATATTCAAAAATTCAATTTACTATTTGATATTTTGTTTATTTTCTATTACTATATTTTCTTTGTTATTTATTATTTATTTACTATAATTATATTATATTTATTATTTATTTCTTCATTTATTATTACTATTATAAATTTATTGATTTATTATTACAGATAATTACAATGGGTACATGGAAGGGATGGTATATATCTTGTTTCTTGTTACTAATCTTGTTGGTACAACAAATCATACTTCCTCTAATGTGCCTAGCTACATCTTCTTGCATCATGGGCTAGTACACATACCTATGAAAATTGGAAACTACCTTCTTAACACTGAAACTCCCTACAACCTTGGAAGTGTAAGCTTCTCTAGTCAATTGTATTCACTCACTTTTCAGATAATTTAACTTATCTAGCATGTGGAGTAACTAATTCTGGAGATGGTAGTCATATGTGTTGTCACAATTGTCCACATGAATTTTTCCTTATAGTTATTGAAACACCTCCCTGAAGTCTCATCCTTCGCATAGGCCTCTCTGTATGCATTATGGGTGAAAGGATCCATTCACATCAAATTTCCCAAAGCTATTATTTTTGATGTAGGTGGCCTTGAAAGCATGTTGACCAAATTTTTTGTGCTACTCTTCTTGTACTCAATTACTAAATGAAAATGATATAACAAACTCATCCACTTATAGTGTCTATTTTGTTGTAACTTACTCTGGGTCTGTAGGTACTATAGGTGTTTGTGATTTATGTAGATAACTATTTCCTTTCCCATCATATAGAGTTTCCAATATTTGAAAACTTGCAATAAGACATAGAGCTCCTTGTCATAGGTAGGGAAGTCGATAATTTCCCCATAAAACACTTCAGAATGGTAACATACATGCCTTCATCCATACACCAATATTTACCCCATAGCATACCCACTCACATCTATTTCCACTTCGAAAGGATCCTACAATTTTGAGAATGCAAGAACTGGTGCTTGACTGATTTTATTCTTAAACTCTATTAAGGAATTTTATTAATCACTCCATGTTATGGCATGGATTGGTGTTGTTACTACTAAAAATGAGGCAATGAATTTCCTTAGGTACTATGCTACCTCAAATAAAATCCTAACCTCAGAAACATTTGTAGGCACCAACCACTTCATGATTGCCTCCATTTTGGTAGGATCTATCTTGAACTCCCCTCCACCAATCACATAGCCAAAATACACCAAACATTGTTGTGTAAACTTGAATTTCTTAAGATTTTCCAATGAATGGTTGTTATTCAAAGTTTATAACACCTACATCAAGTGTGAGATGTGCTCCTCCCATGTATCACCAAAAACCAATATAAAATCCAAATAAACAATAACAAATGAATCTAAATATGGGTGCAATACATCATTCATTAATCTCATGAATGTAGCCACTTCATTGCATAGTTCAAATGACATGACCAACCACTCATATAAAACATGCCTAGTTTTGAAGGCATGCTTCAAGGTATCTTCTTCTCTGACTCAAACTTGGTGATAACTTGATTTTAAATTCAATTTGGTGAAGTATTTTTCTTGCCGCAATTGGTCCAATATATCATATATCCTAGGAAAGGTTATTTGTTAATGAGAATAATTTTTTCAAAATCGTATAAATAAAAAAATTCCAAGTCCCATCCTTCTTTGGAACTTTTATTTGGGTAGTCCACATGCTGAGGTACTTGGTCAAGTGAGAACCTACTACAGTCACTAGTGAAACTGCTTCTTCGCTTCACTTTCTTCTAGAATGGATTGGCTATACATCAAAATGTTTGGTAATGGAGAGTCCAACAAGATTTGGATCTTATGCTCCACTTACCTTGGGTGTTATCCCTTTAGGATACTATAAAAATCCACTATATGTGTGTAATAACTCTTCTAGCTACTGTCCCTATTCCTTAGTGCACCCCTTGAAGGATTTATTTTCGCTCATTGAATCTTCTATAGAATTATTTTCTCTTAAAAAGAATAAAGCATACTTCTGCTAGAGTTGATCAATTTCTTGGCTTGGTTGGCATTTACTAGTGAAATTTTAGACTTTCCCTTATGCAAATTGATGATAAAGGATTTTTTGTCCTCGATGCATTGATACTAGTTGGCTCTTCGCATGAATATTTCATTCCACATGTACATATAAGGATTCCTAAACACAAATCCACATTCATCTAGTGGAACTACATTTAATTATACTTCATCAATAAAATCAACACTAATAACAAACCTTAATTTTACATTGTTTATTTACCTTTATCTTTGTCTTTGTGTTGACCTTCCCAATGGATTTGGGTGAGAATGGTGATTAGACTCTAGTCCAATTTTGTTGATGAGATATGCTACTATGAGATTTTCCTACGAACCTAAGTTGAATAGAGCATTAATATTTGTGTTTTTTACTTGTATCTCTATATGGAAGATTTTAGCCATCTCCTTCTCTTCCTATTGGTAAATTGTGGGTATAATTTTTTTTCATTCATATCAAAGCTACTTTCCACATAATTACTTGAATATTTGGTAATAATATTCAATTTATTCCTTTTTATAGTTCTTCGGGTAGAGCTATGGATGTAATTTCCATCACTTCTCCTTTGTATGACCATCAATGTTGTAGTGATTACTAGGATCCTTACATTGGTGTGTTGTGGTTGTTATCTTCTTTTCCTCCCCCCCTTTCCACTTCTTCTTCCATCCCTTTGAATCTTCATGGTGTTATTTCTTAATTGAACCACTTGAATTCCATTTATTTTGGCCTATGTTTTCAAGGTACCACACCTATACATAAGCATCATCCACCATTTTGTGTTTGAATAACATCAATTGATTTCACAGATGGACGTGTAGACCCCTCAGATACATGATCAGTACACTTGGGTCTTGGGAGTGTTACCCAAAATTATTTACATAATCATGAATTTTGTTGTGTACTCTTGAACACACTACCTCTGTCTTTTCTTGAAGTAATGCCATTTGATCCATTGGTCCTCAACATATACGATAGGGTAGAATTGTGATTTTACGAGATTTTTAAAATCCTCCCACTTATTTACTACAGAATCCCCATATATATTAAATGGTTCTATGTGTATTTCCCAAAATTTCAAGGCATGGCCCTCTAATTTAAAATAATCAAATGAAATTTTATATTCCTCATCTACTTGGAGAACAATAAAATAAACCTGTAATTACTACAACTAGTGATTTAATTAAAATCATTGATATCACCTTGATATGGCTTGAATTCCACCTTTTATTTATCTTGAATATGGATTGTGAATGGTTGACGACAGTCAAACTCGATTGCTTTTTTTTGGGTATTCTCTTGGACTCCTTTAGATCTTTCCAATCCCCAAATTTTCCCTTTGATATGACCTCTAAGTTGAAACTTCCATCTTATTCGATTCCAAACCTATTTGCTAGATCCACCATAAGGAGGCTCATATTATTGATAATATACCTGAACCATGCTTCCATCCTTGATAATATATCTTATATTAGAACTTAAGGTTTCTTATAAAAAAAATTGTTACCTGTGGATGGGGTTTTATGACTTCCTACTCAAACCTTATCCCAGATCCCATGAAACTTCCCACAAATATCCAAATAAATGTTGTGATACCAATATGATATGTAAACTCTGTGGATATTCCACTAGAAAATTCATCACAATAGATCTATTAAAATAAACTGAAATCTATACTATGAAGGGTTAGTTCATTTATATTCCAATCTATTATTATTGATTTTTTTGTTTATGCATGTAATTGATAAAATGAAGATAATAGAGAAGAATGAAATACAAACACCCACCAATCACAATAAACACCAAGATATGGTATGGGAAACCCTTTCGAGAGAAAACCCAATTAGAAGGTGAGGCTTCATTTCTCTCTCTTTTCTTCTAGAAGGGAAACAATGTAATTATAAAGGATAAGTCACTCTCTATGGATTTACCTGAGACATGTGGCCTGCGGGATGACACAAAATATAAACCCCACATTTTATACTCTCTCTTTATACACTCTCAGCTACTCTACTCTATATAATGGAACCTCTTTTTCTCCTATTGACCTAGTTATAACATAGTTGTATAACCAAATAAGGGTTAAGTTTGACTCCCTAAACTCTCAACTAGAGTTACAACTTTGAACCTGTTAGATTCTTCTTCATAATATCCATGTGGCTAGTGGAACTTTCCCATGAATAATGGGAGTTGATGTGACATTCTCTCAAATTATGGTGGCTAATCACAGTGGGTCAACTTATGAGAGTTATAAATTTTGTGTTTGAACTCCTATTGATGTATTTATTACACCATTGGAAAGTTACCTGAGTGTAAAATAACATCATGGAGTCCAGTGCTTAAGCAAGGTGGTTTTACCAAAAAAAAATGTTATTTAAGGCATGTTGTCCCTCAGATTGTTCATGCAACATAAACAATTCTAAAGGCATCCAATGAGGATCTAACAATCCTCTGGCTTTAGGTTGAAAGACTAGCCTTCTCCAACCACAAATGGTATTTCCTGTATTTGATATTATTTATGAAAGAATAAAAATATTACAATAAAAATATGCTTTAATTAATGATAGACCATGTTATTTCTTGAATTTTTAAAGGAGAAAAAACATGATGAATGTTGGAGCACGACCCCCTTGGGTACATTTTTGGGTTAATTTTGTTTAAGTTTTGTTGTATGTACTACGCAAAGATGGTCAAAGGGGCTTTGGGGTAGGTCAAAGTCCCTTAATTATTGTAAAGGGTTAAAGGGAAAAACCATGGGTCTCAAACCATGGTTTGAGACCATGGTATGTGTGCTTTTTGATAATATAAATATGTAAGAGTCGAGTGAGGAAGGACATGAATGGATAAATGAAATCATGGATCAGTTTTGTTATGCATCTTTGTTAGTATGTGTTTTTTTCTGGGTAGAAAGGCTCCTACTAGCTATGTGCGCGGAGACCTAAGCCTTGAGCTGTTTGCAGACTCTGTTGTTATGTGCACAGAAAGATAGATTGTATTGAATTGAAAATATCTTAATAAAAAAGGCATTTTTGGCGAACTCAGTTTCTTATGTGATTTACTATCTTAGATTATCTGTTATGTGTTGTAGATTTGGATCTGTTCTATTTTTGTGTATTTACTTCTGTAAATGGTTAATTGCATATATGTGTAAGTATTAGTCTATTTTAGATAAGTAGATATGAATAAGTACAATTACCTACATTGCGTGAAATTATCTTAAGTAGTCTATAGACTGTGCTTGTGAAAATTTGTTATATTATCTGTAGTAAGTATGGTTAGATCTACCGCATCAAAATTTCCCTCAGTGTGTAGAAACTTGTTTCCAACACCCCCCCATACTGCTTCGGGTGATACTTTGGTATGCGTAAGAAGATCACTGCTGAAAGGGCCAGTAGTTGGAGGGTTTTGTTGGTTGTGCAAATAATCTGAACCTGGGTCAGGACCCCTTAAGCTAAAAAATGGTTCTGTTGCTAGGACCAGGGTCATTTTGAGGGAGAGTTGATGTGGCACCAGAAAAAGAACGAATTTCAATATTGGCTTGATAAGAATATACGTGAATTTGCAACCCAAGAAAACAAAAGCTCTAAATTGTCTACCAAATATTGGGCACAAATGTATATCTACACAAAGGCCCACTAAATTTTCTTTGATTCCTTTGCGACCGAGTTGCACAAGTGGTTGTCTTGGCTTGCTGAATCCCATGGTTTTTCCCTTTAACCATTTACAACAATTAAGGGACTTTGACCCACCCCAAATACCTTTTGACCATCTACGTGTGGCGCGTAAAACATAACTGAAATAAAATTAACCCCAAAAAACATCCTAGGGGGCTGTGCTCCAATAGTGAAGCATATATAATAAGAATATTGTTTGAATTGAAACTCATCAATAATTGTATGTGATTCTGAACTCTCCCATCTCTCAAACTCTCTTAATGAGAAAAAACACAATAAATTACTTACACATTAAAAGAAAACAAAGAAAATAAAGGAAATGAAATACAAGAAAGGAAAAATTAGTCTGATATTTGAAACATACTCTTTTAATGAATTCAATGAGCCATATGATAACATTTATGCAAACATGATCTAATATAAAGACGACACATGAATAAGGATCCAATAGTTTCTTCTAAATAACACGTATCAAAGAATACTTCTTACTAGATGTTAAAATAATGAAAATCCAAGTGGTTAAATGCCTCAACACCATGAAGATTCCATTGATATCAAATTTCACATAAATCAATAAATGGAAAGAAAAATAAAAACTCATCACAAGAGTAGACACATGCAATAATTCTTACACCATTAATATGAGAAAGCTAGGATCATTGTGTGATTCTGCTTTAAATTAAAAGATCAGTCTTCAAAATAATGACGTCGATCCCCTACTTTTCATCGGGAGTTTGTTTACCATTTCCTATTTAAGAACTTCTCCCTTAATAATAACCCTAAGATTAATGGTAATTTACATTAATGTGTCTCTTGTTAAATCCATTTAATTCTATAAAATAATTTATTCCTTTGTTGTAACTTATTCAAAATGAGTTAAAATATTTACACCCGGATTTTTAATCCATCTCCAATTTATTTTCTTGCATCACTATAAAATGAGAATTAGTATTTTACATAATGAATTTAGAAATGAGCTAAAGTAAATTTATTTTCTTACCTCATTACATAAATATTTTCTTGAAATAACCTAAAATAGAATCATTAGAAGTAAAAATATATTTTACATGTCTCATATTTTATGTAATATAATTGGATTATTTTTTGATTTGATATTCTACAATAAGTATTTGTAAAATTTTCTCCCAATTATATAACAAAAACCTTAAAAACTAGAACATATTTCATGTGGGTGAATTTGTTTTTCAAATTTTAATGAAAAACCATAATAAAAAGTGTCTACAATCAGAACTTTCAACGCTACCACATGATATTAGTTCATCATCTAGATTTTGATCTTCTCATATGCCACTACAAAATTTTTGAATACAACATTTATTTTCTTCTTGTACGTAATATTATTGTCTTCAAAATAGATTTTACTATTTTACTTAAAAAATATTTTAATTGAAAAATTCAAATCATATGTTGATATCTGATAAATCATGTGCTGGAGTTTCATAGCAAAAGATTGCCTGAAAAATGTTAAATTATAGTTGTTGCACTTAATTTTGATATGCAAGTCCATTACATTGGAGAATGGAGGTTTAAAGGTATTTGAGATTTAAAATCTTTGTGTGAGTGTGATGCACCCAAAGGTTAATATTAAATTTGATGAATGACACTTATTTATATCGCATAGGAAACATGTTTGTGAATGACTCGATGGGATTTCTCACACACATGAAAAGTGGGATTTTCATCTGAATTCATTAAATAATATTTTATGGGAGTTTAATAAAGTTTTAATAAAGTGGTTTTTTAGTTTATGGGATACACTAAAGATCATGCATACCGGAATTCTAAGAGAGAGGGCTTCATTTTGAAACAATCCATCCGATGGGATCAAAAGGTTAATATTGATCACGATGGATGCTTGAAATTCACATCGGGTGTTAAAAAGTTCATGACATAGTGTTACAATTAGATTTCTCATGTTCCTTTTGTCAAGTTGGGCATAGAAATTAAGTTTAATTTACACAAATTTAATAGTTTTTCGAGATATACATTTGTGAAAATATGTTACAAATTTTTTATATATTATATTATTTAAGGAAAAAATTGAATTTCAAAAGGTTTCAACAAAGAATTTTATTTAATATATCCTCACCATATAACTTTTCATTTTAAATAAATTCTAAAATTTATAATTTTTGAATCATTTCATAATATCTATGTTTTTTATAGGAAAATAATTTTATGGATTATAAAATATATGAAGTCAATGTTAGCATTTTAGATTCAATAATAAGAATTGAAGTTTGACTCAAATCTACAATACGTGTATTTATTATTAATAAAATAATAATAACACTATAGAACTTGATGTTTTAGCTAAGGATTTAGGTTATATATGAATACACATAATGTAATGTGTATGATAATGAAGTTAATAAGGATAAGTATTAGAAACTTAGAATAATCAAATTCATATATGATCGAAAACCCACTTTGTAAAATTGTTATAATAAAATACTAAAGTAATTGTTTAAGGGGGTGTGATTATGATTAGAGACTTTAAAAGATTGAGGTAGAGATGAATTGTAAGGGGCATATCAACATGGGGAAGATGGGTTTTAAGAGGCGGAATAAGGTTAGAGATTATAGAAAGAGGGTCCATGTAAGTTAGTATTTGTAGAGATATTCCACTTTAAATAGGGTCAAATTGGGCTACAACAAGGCCTCAAATTAGCCCTAAAATGTTTTAGACCCCAATTCTCCAAATGGGGCCATGTCGATCAAACTTCTCTTGTAAGTTTATTCCTTCAAATTTTCCACTTTTAAAGCATCGATATGGATGTAAAATTATATATTGATCCAATTCAGATCAATCACAAAGAACATTTAAGTGATTTTCCACCTTAACAATAAACTAACTCTAATCCTTTTTCCCATATGCATTTGGATTAAGATAAAACCCAAAACATTTCAAACCATTCTCAACGCCAATTTATAGGAAAGAAAATAGCTTCACAAAATATCTAACCTCATCATCAGTTAAGCCAAAAAATTATGTAGATGACTTTTAAACATTGGTAAACATACCCGTAGCTTTATAGTAAAGTTGTAATAACTCCCCAAGCTTGAGGGAATCCCCCCTTGTAGTGTAACAAAAAGGTAATATATTATCTACAAACAAACGGTGGGATATATAGATTTCTACCAATTTTGATTCTTTTATAATACCTATTTCATTTTGTCTCAATAAGTGCTTTTCTTGAGCCCTCAACTACATTAAGGAATAAAGTAGGTGATCGTGGGAAACCCTACCTTAACCCTATACTAGGTCTAAATAAGATTAGAGTAGACCCATTAATTAAACATCAAAAGAAATAGAAGTTGCACGACTCATTACATAGTTTGCAAAATGAACATTAAATACTAGATGGATCAACATCATTCTTAGATACAACCAACTTTCCCCATTGTAAGCTTTATAAATATCTAACTTTGTAACTATAGAAAATATATTTCTTGTTTTTATTGAATGAAGCCCCTCTTACGCTACCTCTACGACCTCATGAATATGCCTAAATTTTAGAAAAAACAAACTACTCATTTGAAATGGATTATGATAAAAAATTCTTGAATCTTAAAGAATTCCATTTGTAATAATTTTAGAAACACAATTGCATAAGTATATGGGCATGTACTAATAAAAAACCACAAATACCATCCTTTGGAATCAATGCTATGAAAGTAGAGTTGAATTCTAGTAAAATTCTTTTCAAAAAAATAGATTAATGATTACCCTCATGAATTCTTCCTCCAAATATGATAAAATCCCAAAAATAATATTATTCTTTTGAAAAGTATGCATGACCAATTGAATTTCATCCTTAAAAATTTCTTCCAATAACTTCTGATTGTCCTCATCATTCACAAATATTGGAAAGAAAGTAGTCATATTAACAAACTCAACTATTGTCACCTAAATTTCTTCTTTGTAATTTTTTTGAAAGATAAACCACTCCCAACAAAGTAATATCATCAAAACTGAGGTATTTTCCAAATGGAATTCACTTTTTTTTCAATGATTTGAAAACTTGTGGAAATATTTGGTATTATCATTATCGTTTTCTAGCTATAACACATAACCCTTGAATCTCCAATCCACCTCCTATTCAACTAAAATATTCTCCCTATTTTCTCCAATACCTTTACCTCATTTTATAAAAATTCATAAAGAAAAATCAACCATTTGTTATTATATATCTCCATCTAAGCTTCCATGTCCACTAAAAATTATTCATCATTCATTATTTTCTTATGAACCCAATCACCAAATAATTTCTTGATACTATATTCCTCTCAATCTATAATGTTGTTGACTCCCAAGTAGAATCATCAAAATTATTTTACGCCTCCTTAATTGTCACTACATATTTTTCATTTTCTATCCAATTTTAATTAAATTTAAATGGATTGTGGGGCTTCTTCTCGAATTTTATTATCTCCATAGAATGAGTATGATTAGACTTACCACATGTACCAACCCATTATCTAATCTTTATTGAGTCCACTACGCAATCATAAATCACCAAGAAATTATTATTCTTCTTAGCTATTATTCCTTCTTTATTATGCAGATTCCTCAAAGTAGTCTTCAGCTACAATATTGATTCTATGTTTGATACACACAATCCTCTAGTTTTATCATAGAGTAAAAAGAGAGAACACCTATATTAGAAACCATGTCCCATGTATTAAAGCTCTTCAAGGACAAATCTAAGTCACAACCTATAAAAAGAAGCCTTTGTTTGAGAAATTATTTAACAAATACATTATCCTCATATGCTAATTAATATGCACATCGCTCATATATATTAATAATGTAAACCCTTCAATAATATCATGAGAATAAATTATAACACCTATAATAAATTTGAATGAAAATATGTCAATACATTTTATATCTCTTTTTATCGATGCCAAGATCCCAAAATAACTCGTGTAGTCCATGTAGACAAAAATCCTAGTCACCAAGAATCTTGTCCAAATCAGTGATGCACTTTTTACCCTCACCCATAGTCTCTTGTAGAAAAATTATGTCTAGTTTGTGCAAATCAGCTAGTATATGCAATGCATGTTTCTTCAAGGGAAGATCCAACCCTCAAACATTCAACGTCATTGAATTCACGATGCACACTTCTTAGGGGTATATGATAGTATGAGAATCCCATCTATAAGATGATTTTTACCTACAAAAATTTCTTTCTTAGCATTTTCATATGCCACATACATAAGAGACTTCTTTTCCTCCTATATTTTAAAGGATTAGAGAGAAAATTCATACCCAAACCATCCTCCATCCCTACGCTCACTATTTTTTTCTTAGTTTTTGTAGACCTAGGGAAATACCTAGTTGAACCATATATACCCCCTCCATTATCCATGTAACGATAGGGTTTATTCAACATTCTAATGAAAGTCAAAATGTCATACACTAGGGATAAGTTCATTTCTCCCTTTCTATATATCTCCTTGATAAATGGAAATGATAACACCTCATCGAATTTTTCATCAACGTTACTTAGAATTAAGGAAATTATCATACTCAAAAGCATACCTGACTACTTCTCATCCCTTAAATTAACTAAAATTTGAAGAAAATCATGAGATATATTAACTTTATAATTACCAAATAATATGCAATATTATTCATTCAATTACTCTAACCAAATTTATTTAGAAGTGATATCTTAATGATAGATGGACATAAGGGTCAATATCCATTGATTTTATTTTTCCATTTGAGCTTCTCCATAAATCCAAATCCACATCCTGTAGAATTGACTGAGAACCTTTATCTGTGTAAGCCATATCAACCTCCTCATAAATCTTACAGCTAACATTTCCCACCACCCCCTCAGCCTTATTGACACCCTTTCGAGCCAAAAATTCTTATGCATTTTAAGTTCATATTATATCACCAAGTGACCATGTCAATTATATATAACACATGAAAACGATTCCATAAGAGTCTAAAAACTAGGAATGAGAATAAAACCCCTTGAATCATCATTTCCTCAGTTAACCCTCCTTTAGGTACAAACATGCCATACTTTTTCCAATGGTCATAATATTTGTATCCATTGAAGTTCATACTTCCCTCCATGAATGAACAAAATGGAATGTTCAATCTCCTAGAAAAGTTCCATAAACCAAAATTCCAAGGTTGCATAGGTAGTTTGAATAATGATTTGTCTAGTTTTTCATTAAATAATGGATACGAAACCTTTAGAATTAAAGGGGTCCAATCTAAGTGATAAAATTTTTGGACAATATTTATCTCATGTCCAACATCCTTATATATAAATTCCATCCACCCTAGACAAGAAAATGAAACTAAGGTCAATAATTTTTTTTTTTCCTAAGCTTAGTTGATCTAATCTTTAATTTTTTTATCTCATATTCTTTGGTGCTATAAATGACACACCAGGGTTTGCAATATTAACCATACAAATTGATGCATCATTTTTCCATTCCTTAAAATCAATTCTATATAGTAGCCTTATTTCTTCCTCAGACACCTATTATTTGTCTACATACAAGGCTCAACACTACACTTCTTACTCCTATGTATACCAATACCCCTAGAAGGACTCTTTGATGCCACTTTTCCTTCAAGTGGCCTAAGACTTGAATTGAAAAACACATATGGAACAAATTGACTTTGAAGATTCACCTCCACCAAAGGGAACTAATTTCTTTACATAAGGTCTTCACCATATCATGAAAGGATTCAAGAAAATTCTAGTTCCTAAATTGAAGTTGTAGGCCTAAGAAAAGACGAAGAAAAAATTAGAGAGGAAGGATGAAAAAAATAATATTTACAAAAACCATTAATTTTATTAGGTGAAATTAGTGCACTTTTAACACACTTGATCCAACCCCACCCAGAAGGAATTTCCATTTCAGAGCCTTATTATTATTGATCCAGAGCTAATTTTATTCTAAACAACCCATGCATTTTATGATAGCCATAGGTCACTATATGACCTGCAACTCATGATGTGATTGATTGTCAGACTAGTCTAATCAACCCGAGACTCATATAAAATCCCCATTATAATCCAAAATATCATCATATGCGATTGTCATGAGGGTAGCACAGACCTTATTCATGGAACAAGACCCTGCTTGAAAACCATAGCAACATCACCACCCCACAAACCCTCAAACACAACCATGATATACCCATGATATACATTTACAATAATCACAAAAAGATTGTATGCACTTATAATGAATGACATATTTGTATTGTTGGAGGTAGCTAGGTAATTTCCAACTACTCATATGGACGATTTTAAGAAGAATGCATAACAATCCATCATTATATCATTTGGATTTAAATGGATCAAGTGAACTAACTTGACTTATTGTTTTAATGCCATTGAAGGCTTGGATGCATGTAATTTGTCCTAGAGAGATAAATTATTTAAATATGATCCATAATGTTTTTTCAAATACATATGCATGATTCTTTCTTGGATAATAAGTAAATAGTTGTAAGATATTTTGAAGAAGAAATGGCTAGGAACAATAGGGGATCCATAAGTGGGTCATATAATAGATAAGGAAAATTAATATTGTACCAATTCTTATTCTGTAGGAAGAAGAAGATGATGTTATTGATGATGATAAATTGGCCCAAAGGATCCAATTTGGTAATTGAAGATGATGGTGCTTCACAAGGACAATATTCCATTTAAACCTTCAAGGTTCCATTGATCCCATAAAAAAACCCAGGCTTTGTGCACACAATTCAATTGTATTATAATTTATCTCGTCCTATAACTACATATATTTTCAAATCTCCTAAAGTTATAGTGTCAACCACTATGAAATCCTATATCCAAGTTGCTTCTAGTGAAAACTAAGATGCCCACAATATTCATAGCTTATGTTGATCCACATTTATAGGAATTTACTTCAAAAAAGGGGCCTATGACCAGGGACTGAGGATGGAAATCATAATGGTAATAAAATGGAAGAGATGATGCACTAGAGACTAGGTATATCAATAAGAAAATGAAAGTTACCACTACTAAAGTTGACATAGCCCAAACTCATACCCCATTTCAAAACATGAGAATAAAATTAATCCATTTGTGTTAGTATTGAGATTTGGCTTTCAAGCATTAAGCATTTTCATTATTGACATAGATTAATTACTATAAATGTCCAAAAACTTGAGAAATCATCATTTTTCCTTGGTATTATTGACTCATGCACTTATCCCTTTAAAAATTATTCAGTTGTATTTATATTGTAGTAAAAACCACATATTCCCTATTGACGAGTTCAAACTAGATCACGAGTGTATGCGAGTTGATATATTTAGCTTTGAACCATTTCAAAATGCTTAAAGAACATATATTTTGGGATAGTTCTAGAATGTGTACCTTGTTTTCATTTAAAAACCCTAGAAGGACCATGTGAAGCCTATAAAATATATTCCTTCACATAGGGTTAAGGATCTTATATCTAGATATCATCTTAGTTTTGATGTTGGAATTTTTTTCTGCCTATGATACAATGGAATACCCAATTTCACCTTCGTTTCTACTTTCCCTAATATACTGTGGAGTTTTGAGAGAAACCATTAAAAATAATTTAAAGATAATTATATTAGGGGATATATTTAAAAGGAACAAACCTAAAGGAGAAGGGAATTGGAGTCATCTCACCTTAGGATGATATTGATTTTTTATTGTATTCGATCTATTTGTAATAGAATCTCATTTCTTGCTCTTGTTTATTTGTGTTTGTTTAATGACACTTTTCATTATTTAAGTTTACTGAATCAATCAAGTAGATCTAGGAAGGTTTCTACTTCTTATTTTTTTTTTCGTAATTTAGATATAATATTCTTCTATTGAAGTAGAGTAGGAAGAGTGCTTTTTGCTTGTCTTGTACACAATATTCTTGTATCTAATCAAACCTCCTTCTCTTTCTCTTTCAATTCAAGTTTGAATGATCCTTCAAGGAGCACAAGCTACCATTTTTTTTTCCTCTCATATCTCTTTAAGCAAAAATTTACTTAAATGTTGATTATTTAGCTTAGTAGAGTAAAATTATTTCATAGTTTTTTTCCAAGGAAAATATTAGAATAAAACATCCAAGAAATTCCATGCATTTCCTGAATTCTCCCCATTGTAAACCCATCAACACTCATTATGATTCCTAACCCAGTAGGGGCATCAACTTTGGTGTATAAAAAATGTAGGCAACATAGGTAATTGACCTCAAGACCTCCTACATGAACCTCAAAGAACTCAACACCACTCGAGCTACCTCACTGATCTAATTTTTTTTTTCATTGTTTGTCACTAACATACTAGTCAACCAATTTCAATCAAGTAGCACATATTGTTTGAGAAAACCCAACAACATAATAGTGTCTATTTTGGGGAGAAAATTCTTGTGATTTAAATCTCTTCCTTAGATTGGATATAAGGATTTGTTATTAAAAATATCTCTCTAAGATTTTGTGTTTTCCTTTATCCATCCAATATTTGTGTTAGGTAAAAGTTGGAACCATGTTCCCAATTTCCATGATTATTTGATTGGTTTTACTCTCAAAATGCACAATTGTATGAGCCTTAAGTTTTAGCATGACTATGATATTTTCTAATAAAACCCATGTGTACTATGCTCCCTTGATAAATCATGCAATCCTATGAGGCAACTAAAAAATACAAAAAAAAGAAACCAATTCACTATTTGTTTACATTGTTTCATTATGGTTAGAAGTACGATGCACATTACTATATATATGTTATGGTATTATTTTAGTAAATAATTCTTGTATTTATGATGATGATGATGATTTTTACTCTCCACCAAGACCAATTTTAGTCTATTGGACTTTGAGAAAATATATAAGAAACTAATTGATTCATTTTAACATTTTGTTTCCATAATAAGAAAAAAATGGCCTCTTATTTTCTATGTTGTTTATATCATTCATGTACATGAGATATTTCATCATAACCATATTTTTAATAAGATAAGACAATTTTTTTTAGGAAAAGATAGCATATGACACATTGTTGTTGTTGTTGTTATTTTATTTAAATTTTCCAAAGAAAAATCACAATTTTATTCAACTTGTAAATCAAGGAACAAAATTACATTCTGCAGATGCCATTAGGAATTTGATCATGTCAACCTTTCGGTTAATCCACAATAAAAGAAAAAATTGTAAAAAATACATAAATTTGCAAGAAGTTAAGTTTGGTAATAATCACTTAACTTCCGCTTTTTGCCTTACTTCTCTTGAACTTTTTGTCAAACCCTACGATTGTGATCAATTATTACTATTGCCAGTTTATTTCCAGCTTCCTACAAAAGGACCTCTTTGACTAAATTAAAACCCTTAGATACATGGGTTCTCTTTGTACCCCCCGATCCCTTTTCAGTGAGAGTTTCTTCTTTCTACTGCTTTGGTGCTTTATTTTTGTTGGTCTTGTACCCTTCTGGATAAAAGTTATGATTCTTGATTGGACCCCAACTTCTTTGTCTTTTTAGTTGCCATGTTGTGCCTGAGAATCTATATTTGGAGTATTTTCCATGGTATCTTCTTCTTCATCCTCAGAGTTTTTAGGTACCTTCCATCCATTTGGCCTACGAGCCTGCTTTGTTTTCTTTTTTGGAGACTTTTTTTTCCCTGTAGGCATGTGTATTGTAAGTGTCCTATTTGAAAGAATATTCATAAAATAAATGTTTTATCATAATCTAAAACCTGGGTGCACTAAAAGTTTTATATTTTAGGTGGATACAATTAGGTAAACCTTTAATAAGGTCTATCTCCACACAAATTCTAGAAAAAGTAATGAGACCTTTTTTTTGTTCTATCAGTGTCCATTTTTTTAAATTTTCCAAGAGTATTCCCAATATCTTCCAGGACTTAGGAATTTCTCCCTATATTTCTGTTTTTAAAATTGAAATATGAAGAACCCTTTAGAACATAAATAAATTTCACAATTAGGTGCCCAAGAAATATATACCCATTGATGTAAATCTTCAATTCTCGGTCATAAGCCATTAAATTTGTATATTAGTGTCATAGATTGTAGATTAAAAAAAGACGATTTAACCTTTGAGGGTTTGATGCCCATTGTTGGAACTATTTTCTCTTATTCAAATATGTAAGGCCCTGACCAATTTTGGATTTGGTCAACAGAAGTTGCAACCTTCCCTTTCACTGCATCCTTGAATGAGGTTGGTCCATTGGGGTTTCTAATGCCTGAAGCTCCGCCCCTCAACATCAGATTTAAGATTATGGTAAAGTTATTTTCGATGCCATATAATTTCATATGAATGGCATGTTGCAACAATTTCCCCTAGAAAAACACACTTTGTAAGGACATTGGTACACCTAGGGTTTGTATGGCTTTCTTCAAGTTTTCCAAAAGATTCGAACCTCGAACCCTGAAAATGGTCGACTTCCCGCTTAGTGATTTAACAAAAATCTGTAAAACCTCCTCCATATCTAGTTTTAAATTTTGAGGCCTTTCGACCTGGGAAAGATAAAGCGATATGACCCCTAGTTCAAGCATAAAACTGAACTCAAGATTACACAAGTTAGCATCGTTCAGATCTAAGAGCACAAGGTGCAAATGGTTCACTTTATAATTTACATGTCCCCATACTAACGAGATTTTCGTTTGCATGCATGCCAAGAGGGAGAAACCCACGCCAAAACCACAAAACTAGAGACTTGAGGGCCATATCTGAGATGAGATCCATCCCTCAACCCCATAATATGATTGCATACTGTGACAATATGTTAAATAAAGCTCTAATGCCTGAACCCCAAGCTTCCAAACACCATTGCTGATGATGAGGAAGGAGCTTTTCACTTTAGCTCGAAGCCATATGTATTCCTCCGGAAAACGTGGAAATATGGCCTATGATGATTCCTTGCATCCCTTTCTCCACATACAAAGGTTGCCACAATACCCTCCCATCGACTGGTGGAAGGAAAATCTCACCTTTTCCTATCCATAAACCTCCCTCATCATTTGAAACAAGTTTCAGATCGTTAACGATTGTGAACAAAACTCCAGAGTAGAAAATCCTAATTCCTACCATCATTCTACTTCCTCATTGTTGTTAGTTTTAAAATTAAAATTTATAAAATATTTTAAAATTCTGTTAGTTTTTATATC
The DNA here is from genome assembly GCA_034641835.2 of Pinus albicaulis. Classification (NCBI taxonomy): domain Eukaryota; kingdom Viridiplantae; phylum Streptophyta; class Pinopsida; order Pinales; family Pinaceae; genus Pinus; species Pinus albicaulis. The sequence goes on along the minus strand of CM076580.1, from coordinate 1,130,449,402 downwards.
ATATTTTAAAAATATTATAAGCTTAAATTTTACAACTATATAAAATAATAAAATTTGACAAAAGTAAATTTAAACAATTTTCTTATCTTAAAATTAAAAGTAAAAAATTCAAAACATCAGATAACAGGTTATAATTTATATTTAAAAACCAACTTAAATATATATATATATATATATTTTTTTTTGCTCGGTTAGACTAATCCTACACCCACGGGTTTCGAACCGGTGACCTTGCAGAACGGAGTGCCTTAAGAGTGCACCCCATCACCGACTGCTCTACGCCTCGTGGGTCCAACTTAAATATATTAAATTGATATTAAATATTATTAATTTTTCTTATTTTTTAAAAGTAAAAAATTCAAAACATCACATAATAAGTTATAATTTATATTTAAAAACCAAGTTAAATATATTAAATTAATATTAAATATTGTTATATTTTCTTTATCCTTTTAAGTGATATTTTAAAGAAATACAATTTCGAACTTTACAACTATATAAAATAATAAGGTTTGAAAAAATCTTAGAAAATCTTCTTATCCTATAGTCATAATAAGGTTTGAAAAAAATCTTAGAAAATCTTCTTATCCTATAATCATAATAAAGTTGGGAAAAAATATTTAAATATCTTCTTATTATATAATAAAAAAATAAAATATTACGTAATAAGTTTAAAAACCAACATAACAAATACTAAATTAATATTAAAATGATGAGGAACTTAATAATATTTTATAATTTAATATCATCAACCATCACATCAAGAATGCATAATAAGATAAATACACAATATGTCAAAATATTTTAAAACGTTTTTGGTCAAAATATGTCACTATTTCATGAATCTTTGTAATCCAAGAAAAAAAACCCATTAAATCCAAGAAAAAAACCACTAGTTTCGGATTATGTGAAATAAAATGGACGTCACCATTAAATGAGGAAATTGTGATAGCAACGTTGTACCTAACAAATTCCACAACACGTTTAAAACGAAATAGACATCACAGCTGAAACTCTGTTGATTAATTCTCTAGGGGTCATAAAAAATAAAAAGAAATTTCAAACTAGGGAAAAAACAATATTTGACTAAACAATTTGGTGTGGCGTTGTTGGTTGGTGAGCCATTAATCTTCTTGATTTTTGAAGTATGGATTTTTTTAAAGGTAAAGTGGCATACCTTTATCATTCTTTGAATGAGGTTTAATTGGCTAATTTACAGGTCTTTGGATTTCTCACAAAACAATTGCATAATAGATTCAAAAATCAAGGAAGCCTCACTTGAAAGGTAAAATTCAACACATCTTATGTGGAAGAGGTTTCTACGCTTTTCTCTTTGCGCCAAAAGATGATTGAGACTTGATTTGTAGATGTAGCCCATGTTTCCTTGGAGCAAGAGTTATGCATCTAAACAAATGGATGTTGGGTTTTAACCCCAAAAATGACATTCCCTCGGTTTTCCCTATGGGGGTTCAACTTAACTTACACATATGTCTCTTCACCATTGGAACTATGAAGCTCTGAAATGCATGGGGAACTCTTTTGGAAAATACATTGACAAGATTGAGTCAAAAGAAAAGGTGTATTCATTTTCCCAAATATATGTGGAAGTCGATATGGAAGAAAGACGTCTAGAAGCAATAATGATTTCAATAGATAGCTAGAAGTACTTGCATCAATTGGATTATGAACAACTTCCATTCAAGTGCAATCTTTTTCATGAAAATAGACGTTTTGATAAAAATTGTAAGAAAATATAGGCACAACAATCAATAAGGTATGGCAATGAGGAACAATGGAATCAAGTAAATAGGAAGACAACACCCTTTACAAACATCGGAACAAGATGCAATGCTCTTTTTAAATCATGACCTACTATACTTGCTAGAAAAATTCAAGGAGGTCATTCTAAGGGTCAATCTTCTAAGAAAGACAGCGGGCCATCATCCTTTAGGAGAAATGAGAATAATTAAGGTACAAATAGATATGAGATTCCTGTATGGGATGAGTTGGACCATATGGATTACTAGCATGATCCGTCACAAGAACTTCAAAAATCCACCAAAGAAGGGGAGCCCTATTTAGTCCAAATATTTATAAAGGAAAATCAAAACCCAACTACCCAACTTATTAAAGAAACGAAGGAATCATCTTTGACCTTGATCTCTCAAAATGAAGGGGAAGGTGAAACCCATGTTGAAGGGGAGGATGGGGAGAATTTCAAGGACAAAAATGTCTACTTGCTAGATCAAGTAATGAAAGAATCAAACATGGATTTCTGTTCAAATGATGACAAAGGAGAAGAGGCCTTAGAGTAACACATCCAAAAAAAAAATTCTTATAAAGACAATAAAAAAGAAAAGAGAAGAACAAACACAAAGGGATATAACTATGGGATCCCAAAGAACCCTATCAAACATGATAAATTTGGGACCAAAAGAACCCAAGCGAAAATCCAAACAAGTGCACTCAAAAGGAGGGTGTTCCAAACCTTCACCTAAGTAATGAATTTGGTCTTTGGGAATTGTAAGGCATAGGAAATCCCATTAAAATAGTAGTAATTAGGGACAAATTCATAATTGAAAAGCATAAAATACTTATTCTCTAGGAGATTAAAATGAAAGCATAGGATGCCATTAGAGCTAGTAACTAATTTTGGAAACAAGTAAAAAATATAGTGTAGGATTAAAGTGGCACATTTATAGGACCCAAAAATCATTAGAATAAGAATGAGGTAAAGCTAGGATTTTTATTCGAATTGAAAATTGGATTCTCACAAAATTCAAAAGTTGTAGTTTGATTCAATCTATTATAGTTATAAACTTACATTCCCACTAATTACAAGGACAAAGATATTTGTTAAAAATTGATTGAAAATTTAATGGGTTTTGAATGGTCAAGAGACTATAACGGTTCTTGGAGGTTTTAATGTTACACTACATAGAGAAAGGAGGGGGATCTATTGTTCGTGATCTTTTTAGGGAGAATATTGAAGATTTGATAGTTGACAAGGATTTTTCTTGACATCAATCCTATTAGGGTTTTTCTTAATTGGTCCAATAACAAAGTTGGTTCAGGTCATATCATGGGTAGGCTTGATAAATTCTTTTTTGTTGCAAGTTTCTTCTTCAAAATGGAACCATTAAATCCAAAATTCTCACTATGTCCACCTTTGATCATAAAGTCATTTTTCTATAACTTCAACCCCTGCTTGATCTCACCCCACTTTGTTTGTGTTACAATCTCTTGTGCATCAAATCCCTTGAATTTGTTGATCTAATTATGCAAACTTGGTCCACTTAGATTCCTAGAAGGCCAACCTATATTTGGGAACAAAAGTTAATATTGGTGAAAAATAATCTCAAGCTTTGGGGAAAACATGAGCTAGAAATAATGATGGAGTTTGAAACTGTTACAATGGAGACGTGAAGATATAAACAAAATTTCAAAAACAACTTCATCACACTCTTAAGCAAGAGGAAGAAACTTGGTTTTTTAAATCAAGAAGCCTCTATTTTGAAGCAAGGGAAAGGAATGCACATTTATTCCCTAAGCAAGCTTCTGCCCACTAGTCTAAAAGTAATGTTAAATAAATCACACTTTAAGATGGCTCTAAAATATCAAAGGTTCCCAAGATTAAAATGAAACTTATAAACACTTTAAGAATTTGTACACTTAGTATGAATATGCATTACTTGCTAACGTGGAATAATTTATTAGCATCATACCAAAAATGATATCTAGTTATACCAATGAGAATTTGTAGTGGCCAATTGAGGAATAAAAAATTAAAGCAGCTATATGGGCTCTATATCTTGACAAAGCCCTAGGTCCATAAAGGTTTTCAATATTGTTTTGTAAATCCTTTTGGGATCTCATCAAATATCATCTCAAACGGATGCTCCAATATACCCATTGCTTATGTAAGTTGGGAGGCAACACAAACTCATCCTTTTTGGCTCTCATCCCAAAGTAAGTCAATCCTTCAGCCTTTTCTAGATTTCGGCATATATCATTATGTAACTCTTCCTATAACATAATGATCAAGATCATCACCTCTCATCTCATGTTTTTCCTCCCTAAAATCATCTTTGCTAATCAATGATGATATTTGCAAATTACGAAATTTTTTGATAATATTGTGTTGGTGTAGAAAGCTCTTCACTCCAGCTCATCAACAAAAGAGGAAGGAATGATTATTCAATTATATTATGGGTAATGCATTTGAAAAGTTGTAACCTTCCCTTCTTTTCAAGGTCCTAGGCCAATTTGGTTTCAATTTCAACTTTATAAAATGGATGCGGCTACATGTATTAATCCACCTTAGATAGCTCCATTTGCCAATGGTTTCCTAAGACTTTCCTTTCAAAGTAGTAGGGATTTAAGGCAAGGATTCCCTCTATCTCCAATGTTATATGTGATATTAGCTAAACATTTTAGTGGAAAATTGAAGTGGAAAGAATAGGGCGATCTCTTCTAGGCTTACAAATTGTAAGAGGCATAAAATGTATAAACCATTCACAATTTTCAAATTATACTCTTCTATTGTGGGGGTGCTTCTCTCCCTATTTCCTCACCATTAAAAAATATTCTAGTATTTACTGATGCTTTAGGGGGAGCTATTAACTACAAAAGGTGATAGATTTATGCTTGGAATGTGACTCCTCTAGTAATGCATGAATTTTCCTGTATGTTACAATTCTTGGTCACATACAAACAAGCTTCAATCTAGTACATCAGGATTCCATTATTTATCAAGCAATCTTCCACTCAATCTTGCCATGGATTTTTGGGGAAATTAAGAATGGAATTTGACAAACGTGGTTTCCAATGGCTTAACAAAACAAATAGGATTATTATAATGAAGGAAGTCTTTACAACCCCTCCCCATTTATCAAGGATTTGTATTCCTAGCACCCAAATATATTTCAAATCATATGTCAAAAATAATAAAAAATTTTTATGACAAGGGGACCAATTTAATGAGAAGAAATGCCACCTTATAAACTAGAAAAAAATTGGAAATGAAGATGCTATGAAATATTTGGAAACTCATGATCTATATTTAATGAATCAACATTGGGTGCTAAATTGTTGGGGTGGCTAAACATAGGAAAACTAAATTGGTTGAAAAGAGTTCTATCGAAAAAATATTATAGAGGGGCGAGATTCAAAATCATGGAATTGGAAAAGAAGCACTTGAATATGCCCCCTATATTTTCACTTTTGAAATTGATCTCTTTTATCATTTGGAAAAGGTTCACTTAGATCCCTAGAAATGGAAAATGTATCAATTTATAGGAAGACACCATTATTGGGAAAGAGAACTTAAAGAACATATCAAATTTATTATCAATATTTTACTAGATTCATGCCAAAGGTAAATTAATTTTATATGATTTATTAGATTGAAAATATGGATTCAGATCATGGCTTAGATGGAATTTGGGTGATATTCCAACCCATCTCTATCCTTAGCTCCTTCTCTCTTATAACTAGCAGGATTCACCCCCAAAAATATTTCAAAAAAGGACCAAAGAGGTTAGGGATAGTCCTTATACTCAATTAGGTATGGATATATGTCCCTTCTTGAAAAACTTCATCCTCCAGTTAGCTCAAAAAAATGGAAATAATATAGAGGATTGCTAGCCTTCCCAAAATAAATACCTTTTTTGGACTCTCTCTCAAGGAAAATTATAATAGCTAAAAAATAAGGAAAAAATATATAATGGGACCTTCACACTGTGTTATATGCAAAACAAGTGAGGAATCCATTCCTCACATTTTCCTCTTTTGTAAAAATTCCAAAATGGTGTGTATACGTGCTACTCAGGGCTATTTCTAAGGATTCATTGGATGCAATCATGGGAGGTTTTCATCTAGAAATGGAACAACTTATAAAATGGTTCATTTAAGGAAAAACCCACTTTTAAGCGACTTTGGGAGGCCTTGCCAAAATTTATCAATTGAAAATTTTGGTTAGCTAGGAATAAAGAAATATTTAACAATAGAAAGTTCTCTCCCCAACAAATTGTAGTGAAATGTATCTCACTACTCTCATTGCATATACAATCTAAGTCATTAAAGCTAGACATGGATTTGGATGACTTTGAGGAAGCTTGGATGAATTATCTCAAGATTAATAACTCAAGTTATAATTCTCAATCTATAATTCCAAGTGAAGATTGGATTATACAAAAACACCCCCAAGAACTTAAGTTATGGAATATTCAACAATCATCCCACATTATTTTGTCCAAAAAATCTTATAAAAATAACTTCATGGTAGCAGGTGGGGGTGGGAATCTACATGATATTGTAAAAAACAAGCATTAGGGGAATTTTGAGGTCTAAAATGGGCCTCCTAAGGAAAATGTACAACCAAAATTCACTTTATGAGAACCAATCACATTTTATAGGATGACATCATCCCTAATGGTTGAGGTGACAGTACTTGAGTTAAAGGTATTTACTTGTCACATTCTCAATGTTGGATAAAAATTCATGGTTAACCATAGTAGTGCTCTAAGTACTTTTAAAGTCATAAAGTAAAATACTCGTAATAAATGTCATTTCACACTTTTTGAATAAAATATTATTATTATCATTTCATATTTATTGAAAGAAACAATGCATACCTCTACACAATCTTCATGTCTTTACACACTTTTCAATAAATATTATATTTGTCTATTTTCATATAATTATTTTAAAATTATATATTCATCTCATTTTATTTAATATTATATTATATTATTTTTATATAGTATATTAATTACATGTTATTATACAATTTAAATAATATAAATTTTAATTAATATCATATAATATAATTAAGAATTTATGCATTTTTATTTATATTTTATTTTAAGTTATTTAAGTACAAAGGACAAATGCATTAGTTGTTTAATGATAATGACTTTTTCTTGAAAATATAATTCTTATTTATAGTCATATCAATACAATTTTTTTATTAATTTTATTTTGTTACAATTTTTGAGTTGAATTTAACTATGGTTACATGGATTATCGTGCAAAAAGTGAATTGTAAATTCATAATTTTTTTTTTTTTGTTTAGCTATTATTTTATTATTTTCTTAGGAGGCCTATTTTAGACCTCAAAATTCCCCTAATGATAGTTTCTTTTTGCAAGGCCTTGGAAACATTTCAAATAACTTAGTAGAATATCTCTTTGGCAAGGTATATCTTTGGAAACAAAGGAAGGTTCGTATCTATTGTTGTGCTAGGAGCCTTGATTCTTGTTCTTATTGCTTTGATCAAGAATATTCCCTTAAGGGATATTACATTAAATTACCTTCTCGAAAGAATTAAAAATATAGCAAATAAATTTAGGGAAATAAGCACACATTTTGGGAGGTAAACTATTGAAAGCATTTGATAGGGCTTTCCAGGTGTGAAGGGGTGGACACAATTTGGTATCTTGTCTTGCTCACTTCAAATGTGCTAGTGCATGGGTATTATGAGCAATTCATTGTGCCATAGCTATATAACCTGTGCACATTCATTATGATATGGACTAGCTTGGAAGAAGGGTTTTTTATGGAATTAATGAGGGTTTTCCCACTTCTACTCTTGAGTATAGGTTCATTATGGAAAAAGGTCCACTTTCCATTGTATTATAGGGATTAGGTCCATTGATTATATTTTTTCGATGGAATTACTATATAATCAGGTTCCTCATGCAAATATTTAGTCTTCATATTACTAGGCATCCTTTGGATTCTTGGATTTTTTTTGTAACCTAGGTTGGTGGTGCTTTGGTGTTCATTTTCTCTTACATTCCTCTTAGCACCACACTCTTATTAAGGAAGAAGATATTTGTCTTTAATCCAAGTATGGTATCATCTGTTAATTTTAGTTTCATTTTATTTATTTTTATTTCTTCTTGTATTTTACATTATGGTAGGATATTTATTGAAAAACTAGAGGTTGAAGAGGTAAAAAAGGATGTGTAGTGGCAAGAGGAGGCCATTCAAGAAATTTAAGCTAAACTGGTTGAAATGGAGCAGAGAACTACAACCTACAATGTTAATGTTGTGAATATTCTCTAGATTCTATGCCAATCTACTAATAATATTGAAGCTAAATGTGGCTGTTTGAGATCCCTTTTTTGGGCCTAAAGGATGGAAGCTTTATCACTTGGATCCAACAATGTAGAGATTAGATATTCAACCCATGAAATTCATGGAGAGGAAATAATTCGCCAATCCAAATACCTAATGGATATTGTAGATTAAAATCCCCCATACTCAGTTGGATTAGAAGTATAGGACAATGCCTAATCCTAATGATGTTCTATTTATTTTCTCACTACCTACATTCTAGGCATTTTTGTGAAAACATCAACATGTAAGAAATCATGGAACTATAGCCTGTTTAGAAGCCTCAAAGATGTATTTATTAGTCCATATATGTGTTTAAATTACAAGTCTATGAAGCCAATGTTTATCCTCAACGATATGTATGTACTGTTGCTAGATTTGACACAATCATTTTAATTAATAGAATTTCTATTTAGAATAAAAATAAATAAATATTATTTTAATAATAAAAATAGATTGAAAATACACTTTGATTTAGGTAAATTTCTCTAAGGAGAGCAGATTTACATCACAATATGTTAACCTTATAAAATTTGAAGCTCTATAAGGTTTTAATTTATTTAATAATTAATACTATATTGGTTAATAGATTTTAGTTTACTGATAAACATTAATTTTTATTTTTTAAATAAAGTTAAAATTTTCATTATTGTCAACACAATTTTACATAAAAAACATACTAGGATGGTTTGCCGCTAGTGAAACCAAACTAGACACAACTTTAGTTTCCATGATATCCATATGAAGAGTTTTCTAAGTTTGAGCCAAAACATAAGAAAAACAATAACAAATATTGGGCCTCCAGGTGGCCATTCTTAGCCAAAAAACTAGAAAAACTAAGTCTAAGAAATGAAAATCTAGCTAATTGAAAGAGCATTTAGGGCTAGTCAAAGTAAAATGCTCCAATTTGGATGGGGTCCTTGTTTCATTTTGAAGAGAAGCATGAAGAAAGAGATAGACCAAGGTGAAGTTCAATTTTGTTGAGTTTGCAATCCATGGAGGGAAAGAGCACTTGAATCTTGTCCAAATAAAGGACAATTTATTCTTAAGCCTTGTTATTGTTGATCCAAATCCTTCCCAAAAAAGTTTTTAAATGATAATAAATGTCAACAATGTGCACGCATTAGTTGAAGCGGCCTCGAGAGTTTCCTATGTATAGAACCAAATCTTCCACCTCAGATAACACTCCAGAATCTATCAAGAATTGGCATTCATATGGAATTTATTCCTCTATGTATGATGGAGTATGGATATGTGTTGACAATGCTGGAAATCGTTCAACCAAAGAGCCATTTTTTTGGGTATGTGTTATATTCTTTCCATGATTAGTTGCATGCGCGAGGGGGTTATGGGGGGGTAAAGCCCCCCCTGTATGCTGCGTCAGGCGTAGTAGGGGGGTTATAGGGGGGTTATAGGGGGGGCGTAAACCCCCCTTGTTCGGGGTCCAGGGCAGCACCTCGGGAAAAATTTTTTAGACCCTATTTTTTGGTGGGTGGACCTGCCCATGATTTTGTGCATGGGTTTGCACATGGTTTTGGGGCATGATGGTTTTTGGCCCTTAGTATTTTGTAGATTCGGTCAAGGGAACTATGGTTATGTTCTAATCCAGGGTTAATGGATTGGGGTTTATGAATGCTTCGTGTTACACAAAATTTTAGTCATCTAACTTGTTACTATTAGATGGACCAAAGTACACCATGTAAGACCAATTTTACCCTAAGTAAAATTGCTTTCACTATGAAAAATAACTTAGTAATCCATAATTTATTATGTTTTTTATGGTCTAAACAGGAAACCCCATGAGGAATAATTAAATAAATCCTTATTTGTTTGATTTTCCTCAAGGGATAATTAGTTAAACAATAGTTTAATTAATATTCCTGGTCATATTTAACCCAAAACATGAAAATTAATTAGATAAATCACTATTTATCTTATTATTTTCTAGGAATAATTATTTAAACATTATTTAAATAATATTCCTTGTTAAATTTGACTAAATAATTTATAAATAATAGAATAAATCACTATTTATTTAATTATTACTCAACCACACTCTTAAAATAATAAATAAATCATTTATTTATTTATTATTTACAAATAAAGGGATTTGACCAAATTCAATTTTTTTCCCCTCCAACAAATATAATAAAATATTCCATAAAAGTGGGATCTAGATTTGGTTAATAATATTTTAATTATGCACCAATATATAGACTAACTCAATATTTTGTTATAAATAGAAGGGTTTTTCCATTCATTCACTACCTTTTGTTGCTTAAAGATTACTCTGGATCTATACTTTTGGTCTGACTTTGATCCTCCATCATTGTCATATTTTGCTACTATTTTTCTCGTGAGCTCCCTTTGAGTTCCATTTTTAGTCTAGGTTTTCTACACCATAAAGAGAGAGAGATATTAGATCCGATGCGCCGAGGACATACAAGAACTCATCCCATTGAGGGGGACTTATAACATCTTTCTATGTTCCCTTCCCAGGTGTCATAAATAAAAAAATTATTTAAAAATATTCTTGTCTTGTCTATTGGATGCATGGAGAAAATCTTGCTTTTATTTGCTGTTTAATGTCTTTAACTGCATAGATATGGATTTTGTAGCATTTATCTTGGTCAACTAACTGCAGATCTAAGGAAATTGGCAGCCATCTTTGATGTTAGGGTTGTTTTTTATGCACAACTAAAGTGAGCTTTTTTCATACACTTGCGATTAGAATTCACAGTAACGCTGCTTATGGTAAAGCTTCCCATTCGTATAGTATATTAGATGATTTTGTGCAATCCCCTATTGCCATCTCAATGATGGAACTCCTTCAGTCGTGCCCTTCACAATGAAAATCTCTACTAACTGCCATGGGCGCTGTGGATCCTTCAGATGATCATTTGATTTTCTTTGATGTTGACCAGTGAGAACATCCTCCCCTTCCTGCTTCTGTCGCCTTCCAAATCCCTGTCAAGATCTGGAATGCCAACGTCTCTTGTTGTATCATTGATGAGGGGGCATCCACCTGTGTGATGTTCGTGTCGGTTCAGAAGCAACTCGGATCTCCTGAGTTGGCACCTTCCAATATAACCCTCCAAGTGTGGGATGGCCACACTTCCCAGCTCATAGGCCTTTTCTGCAATTGTCCTATTAATTTTGAGGGTAAGACTATTTGTGTTGACGTAGAATTCATTGATGCCCCCTTAGATTACAGAATTCTATTGGGTCATATCTACACTTATGCAATGTATGCTATCCCATCTGCGGTTCACTGTAAAATGTGCTTTCCTCACAACAGAAAGATTGTCACCATTGACCAGATAACATATTATGAATCGAAGTCTCATACCTCCACTGAGTCCATCATCTCTTTAGTGGCCAATAAAAAAATAGTCGAACCTTTGACCAGTGTTTCACTAGGAGTCTACAAAGATTCCTCTTTTCTTGGTTCTTTCCCTGGTCTTTATCCTCCTGTCTCTGATCCCAGCTCGTTGAAAATTTTCATGATGTAATCATCCTGGTCCGACCTCAAGTGGCCCGCTTTGACTAGTCAGGAGCCCCGCCCCCCGCAACCTGCTCCTAGTACCTCGACTCAGCCTTTAGGACCCCCTCCTCAAGGCCCCTCATCTACAGCTGGTACCCATGAGCCTATCTACCCTCCTAGCATAGTTCCTTCTGGCCTTAACCATCTCAGAGCTGTCTCGCCTGGCCATTACCCCTCTTGTCAAATAATACTTCTAGCTCCCCCTCCTGGAGTATTTTCGGTACCTGTTATGGCTATCTTTTCCATTCCTAACATGACCCTAGGGATCCCAGTCTGGTACATTGATCCCCCAACCACTATCTTGCTTGGTCAGCCCAAACATTATCTTACTTTGACCTTGGTTCAACCGGTCCCCATGACCCCTCCCTTTGCTTACGTGTCTCAGCCACCTCAATAGGAACCTACTGCTATTGTGACAACTTCGAGTGAGGGGGGAAAAGCTTGCAAGAAGGCACCTAAAGACAAGGCTGCCTCGATAAACCCTGCTCCTCCTCATCCTCCAAAGCGTACCCCCCGGTGTGCTTTGTGTGATGTTGTTGGTCATGCCACCCATCATTCTGTTGAATTTCCTTGCATCAAGACCATGGTTAATGTCATGTTCCCTAAGTCTACAGTCCCGAAAACTTCTGTTCCTTCCTTGACTACAGCTAGGTACCCTAAGAATATTCACACCAACCACCCCTGTGATTTTTGTGATCTCCATGGCCATTATACCCACCGTTGTCCCCGCCTCACACATTATTGCGCCTCTTTGGAGGTAGTTTTAGAGTACGAGATTGAAAAGAACTAGTCTGCCTCTCCCATCCTCACGCAGTATGCTTTAGGCCAACCTGAGGATACCTCTACTCCCATTGAAATTCCCCCTCCCAATGTCAAGATGACAGAGTCTTTGGCTACCATCCTCTACCTATCATCATCCATGAGATCCACGGTGGAAGCCCCCTCTGAGACTTCCCCTTCTCTTTCGCTTGACCTCCCTTCAGCGATCACCCTGGGCTCAACATATGTGGATCCCTTATCTGCTTGTTCTTCCGTCACCCCCCATGACGATGCGCATCTAAACCTTTTTTCTCATGATGATGAATCAGGTAGCTTTTCCACGTCATATGGTTACCCTTCCACCAGTCACCCCATCTTTTATTGTGATGATGAAATCATGGAAGCCTTTTCCACCCCCGACTTCATCTTTCCCGCTCATAAGAGGAATGGCACCATCCGTGTGTATGGTGACTTTCATGACCTGAGCACAAGTTTCCCCCAAGGAAACTCCCACACACCACCTACCCGTCGGTGTGTGGGTGGTAGACATATTAGCCAGAGCACTCCCTCTAGCAGTGTTTCATTGATTTATACCTTGCATTCGGGTTGCTAGCATTGTTCAACATCCTCTCATTTGTTTTCTTGTGGCACCTTTTATATGGACCCCCCATCCACACCTTATATTGGTTATGCCGATGGTGCAAGTTGCTACTCTCGGAATCTAGCCTCGGTAGGTTGGCCCATTTTTACCCCCTTACATTCGCTTGTTCTCTTGAACGGCGTATGCATTGGTATTGCCACCAATAACTAGGCCGAATATGATGAAGTGCGAGGTTTATTAGTCGGTTCCCTTTCCCATCACATCATTCACCTTCATGTTCGTTTAGATTCCCTGCTTCTTGCCATGCAATTGAATGGTGTTTATCGTGTGCATACTCCTATCCTTTTTAGGAGATAATTACGAGTGAATCTTTTGATGCGTGAATTTGAAATCATTACATTCAGTCATGTACCTAGAGCACAAAATCACTATGTAGATAACATTGCAAACAATATTCTATATTGGCACTTATCACACGCATTTAACACAAGACAATAACATAAACCATAAAAATGATGCATATCCATTATATGTGTCGTTCAAAATGTTTTAGAGTCCATCAACTTTGATACATTTGACATGCCCATAGCATGTTACAAAAAACTCAAAACTAGGGGCACCACATGCCCCTACACCTAATCACTATCTGGAGGATCCGAGGCCAATGGCTCTACTCCTACAACTCGTAGATTGTGCATCCCCTGTCCGGCCATCGCCATGCACCGCATGACCCCTTGCCACTCTGAGGGTAGACCAATACATGACTCTATGTACTGGTCATCTAAGTCTTAGCAGCCACGCTCTGAAACACTGGTCAGAAGCCTCTCACATCTACGAATGATGTCCTCCAGGAGGGCCATTGCATCCTCATTTTGTGGTGCTCTCGACCCATAGGTCCTGCAGCTCATGCTACTGCGGGTTGTCCCATGTACCCGACTGGTTTCATTGGTGTTGTATTTTCATACAAAAAGTGAATGAATCAGTACCATATACAATCTTTTGAAACTTTAAAATGCACATAAAATATTAGCAACTTGTCACTTACCATCGGGTCCCCATACTCGACTAGGCGGAAGTGGCAAGTCCAGGTCCCCATGATAACTCAACCCACTATAGGGATAGTCGTCTATGTACAAGCTTTAGGGCATCACTGTTATTGATGGGTGCAACAGTTTCTGTGGTTCTTGAAAGTGGAGTGGAAAGCCTAGCAACCTCTGGAGAAAAGAACATGCTATGGCCTCAAAGGCTTGGACATATTGGAGAGAAGGGCCTTTGGATACTTCATGGAAATGGTATGGTAGAAGGTATGTCTAATTTCTCTCTGGATTTTAAATTTGTGAAAATTTTGTATATGGGAAGTAGAATCGGGTAAGTTTTCCTTCTGGTGCTAAGAGGGCGAACAAGATATTAGAGCTTGTGCATAGTGATGTGTTTGGACCTGTGTTAGTTCTATCATTGGGTAAGTCTGTGAACTATGTTTCATTCATAGATGACTTCTAAAGGAATACATGGATATTTTTCTTGAGGAATAAATCTAAAGTCTTTGACAGATTTAATGAATTTAAGGCTTTGGTGGAAAACCAGAAAAAGAAGAAGATAAAGGTGTCAAGGACAGATAATGGTGGAGAGTTCTGCAAGAATGAATTTGAAGAGTTCTGTAAGAAGTGTGGTATAGCACAATAGAAGACTACTCCATACACACCTCAGAAAAATGAAGTTACAGGAAGAATGAAGAGAATGATGATGGAAAAGGAAAGAAGCATGCTCAATGGTACTAGGTTAGGACAAGAATTTTGGGAAGAGGCAGTGGAGACTGCATGTTACTTCGTTAACAGATCACCTTCGTTAGCGTTGGAGGATAAGACTCCACATGATGTATGGAATGTTAAGAAACCCTCTCTTTCACATATGAGGGTATTTGGATGTGATGCATATGTACATGTTCCAAAGGAGAAAAGGACCAAGTTGGATAATAAATCTGAAAGGTGCATCTTTATTTGGTATAAGGATGGTTTAAAAGGTTACAAGATTTGGAACCCAGAAACAAGGTTGTGTACAACCGATATGTGGTGTTTAGAGAGGTGAAAGATGTTGTTAAACGTGAATTCCTACCAAAGGAACCTGAGAAGATAGAGTTTGAGCTAAAGGAGCATAAATCAGACTCTACAATAGAAGAAGATTCAGAAGAGGAAGATCCACAAAATCCAGCTGTGAGAAGATTAGTTCGGGAAAGAAGGAAACCAAAAAGGTATAGTCCATCTGTTAAAATTTTTCTTTAACTATAACTGATGATGATCCTAGAACTGTCAGGGAGGCAATAGATTCAGAGGATGGAAAACTCTGGAAGGAGGCCATGGTTGATGAAATGAAATCCTTGCACAAAAATGAAGCATGGGATTTGGTGGAGTTGCCAGTTAGAAGGAAGCCCATCGGGAGCAAATGGGTGTGTAAGAAGAAGATGAATGTAGAAGGCAAGGTGGAGAAATAGAAATCTAGATTGGTAGCAAAAGGTTATTCCTAGCTGCTGGGAATTGATTTTGGTGATATTTTTTCTCATGTTTCCAAGGTTACTTCTATTATATTATTTTTATTTATTGCTGCTGCCTTTGATTTTGAGGTAGAACAGATTGATGTGAAGAAAAAATTTCTTCACGAGGATCTGGAAGAGGAGATATACATGAAGCAGCTTGAAGGCTTTATGATGAAAGGTAAGAAAGAAATCGTAAGAAAGTTAAAAATGTATCTGTATGGGTTAAAACAGTCACCAAGGATGTGGTATCAGAAATTTGATACCTATATATGGGGACTTGGCTTCACCAGAAGCAAAGAGGATCATTGTGTATATTTTAAATTAATTGGTGACCATGTTATTTGTTTGGTCTTGTAAGTGGATGATATGTTGCTAATTGGAAATGACAAAGAAATTATCTAGGATTTGAAGACCCAATTGTTCTCCAAATTCAACATGAAGGATCTTGGTGCTGCAAACTATATTTTTGGCATGGAAATTAAGAGAGATCGAGCAAAGAGGAAGCTCTGGTTAAACTAGAGGAAGTATGTCGAGACAATATTGTAGAGGTTCAATATGCAGAATAGTAAACTGGTGAAGGTTCCTATTCCTATAGGTGTAAAGCTACCTATTGAATAGTTCCCCAAGGCACAAGAAGAAGAGGAGGACATGTCCCGTGTTCCATATGTAAGTGCAGTGGGTAGCCTGATGTATGCAATGGTCTATACTAGACTAGACATTTCACATGCAATGGGAGTATTGAGTAGGTTTATGTCAAAACTAGGGAAGGAGCATTGGACAACAGTGAAGTGGGTTTTCAGATATTTGCGTGGCACTATTGATTATGGTTTGTGCTACCAGGGAAGATCAGGATTGGACAGAGTATTGGACATCCATGGTTTTTTTGATGCAGACTGGGCTGGAGATCTGAACCAAATAAGATCTAAAAATGGGTATGTGTTTAGGCTTTTGAGAGGTGCAGTGATTTGGATGAGTAAAAGACAGTCTGTAGTGTCTTTTTCAACTACAGAGGCAAAATGCATGGTAGCCACTCATGCAAGCAAGGAAGCAGTTTGGTTGCAGAGATTGTGTTCAAGTATGGGGTTGGTGTAGCGAGTTATAAGGATAGATTATGATAGCCAAAGTGAAATTTTATTGGCTAAGAACCCTACTTATCATTCAAAGACAAAGCACATTAATGTTCAATATCACTTTGTGAGAGATATGGTTGAGGATAAAAGGGTGCTGGTAAAGGTGGAAACTTCGAATAATTTTGCAGATGCATTGACGAAGTCTGTGAGCACTCAGAAGTTCTCTTGGTGTAGAGAAAAAATGAATGTTGCAGAGCTAGACTAATGAATTAGTTCTCATGTGCCCCCCTGCGGAAAGAAAACAACAAGTCGGAGAATGTTGGGTATGTGTTATATTATTTCCATGATTAGTCGCACACGCGAGGGGGGTTACAGGGGGGGCGATAGCTAACCATGTACGTTGCACCGGGCGCATCAGGGGGGTCACAGGGGGGTGGAAGCACCTCGAGAAAGTTTTTTTGGACCCTATTTTTCAGTGGGCGGACCCACCCATGGTTTTGTGCATGTGTTTGAACATATTTTTGGGGCATGATGGTTTTCGGCCCTTGGTGTTTTGTAGATCCAATCAAGGGAACTACTATTATGTTCTAATACAGGGTTAATGGATTGGGCTTTATGAATGCTTCAACATGCATATATATATGTGTAAAGGAATATAATGAAAAATCAAGCTGGTAGTCCCAATTTGGGATCCAGGGGAAAGTCTTTATGTATATCTGTTTTAAGTCTTATTCTCTGCTATTGTTTATTTTATATTTTTAAGATTCATTTGAAAATCATTTCTGTATAGGGTTAAAACCTACATCCCTGATGTGAAGTCCTATACCTCAAACCATTTGGACTAGTAGCCCCATCTGGGGTATCGACTCGATTCCCATATATTCTTGAAGATTTTTCTTCGCTTTATCTGTTAACAAGAAAGAGGAGTGTAGAGGTGCCTTTAAAAATCAAGCGAGTGTTCTTGGTGAGTGTTTGGTTGCAAGTGTGTCAAGGTTATTCTAATGCGGAGGGGAAATATAAGTGAGCCTATAAGAGAGAGGTAATAGTACCAACCTAGTAGAGGCACACGTAACCAAGAAGGATCCCTCTAACATCCAACATAATAGTCCGTAAAATATGCAATAGTCATTACAACCAATCGATGAGAAATATATATCTAGTATCCAATAGAATAGTCCAAAAGGATGGGACAACAATAAAAATCATTACAATACATTCTCAATATCATGATAAGTACTAAAATAATTGAAATATTTCAACTACTTTAGCATAGATGAAAGAAAACATGAAATAAAAACATCTGAAAAATAGTCTTACAAATATTCATAATGCATGCATGAATAATGTGTTGGCCACAAAGAATTATGTTATTAAGTAAAAGTTCCAAGACACATGTATACAGTGAACACCACTAGCTCCAATAGTGGTGCGTTGGAGCCACTCCTTGCTCCCCAAAAGAACTAGCTTCTCTCTTTAATTCCTTGCTGGAGGAGCCAAGGTGAAAATTCCTCTACTCATACAATGAGGGTGCATATGTAACCAATAGGGTGTTGCTCCACCTTCTTGTGACTCTTCAACTACCCTCATGATTGTTTGACTTCCTATGACTTTTTGACTTTACATGACTCTTCATATTATGTATGTGTCCTTTAGACTTCAAATTTACAATAAATTTTGAATATATAATTACATAATCCACAATAATGATGTGGCATATGATGACTCGTGATAGGACATGACATGAAACTGATGACATGGACTGCATGATGATGTGGCAATGCCAAGTTATCAGTCTTTATGTTTCTTTCTTTCTGTGTTCAATAAGAGATGTATCCAATTTTTCATCTTCATGAGAGATATTATTTTTTATTTATATCTACCCTCTAAAGGGTTGTGAATCATATGTAGTATCCATGCAGTCCTGATCTTTGTTCTTCTATTGTAATCTAGCATTCCTTTGTCTTATCACACGATGATCATCTTATCTCTTCATCTCCATATGTGTCTTCTAGCATGTCCTTTTTATCCATCTCCTTCTTCAGCATATTTACATAGCATGATAGAGTACCTCCATCAGTAATCCAGTCATGAAATTGTGACATCAATCCAATAAATCCCTAGTTTAAGATGGGGCATATTGATCCACTGACTGAGCTGAACCTGGGTGATAGGCTAGGAAAGAGGCTCAGTAACTGCACAATTGTGCATCTTAGGAAGTCATGGGTGAAGATTTAGCCTTGAGATTACACAATGCACAATTCAAGCTGGACTGAAGAAGAAAACTATAAAATATGGGAGCTTAGTGTGACAGGATGAGGGGATGGGCACTCGATCAACCTATTGCACAATTCCTGGAGGACAAAGGAGCCCAAGTGATTGTAAAATTAGGCAATTCAAGAGCTCAGGGATGAGACTTGAGCCTTGAGACTACACAATGCCTAGTACTGTCTGGGTAGGAGAGATAAATTATGCAGTTTTAGGAGTTAGTGAGCCAAGCTAAGGATTTTTTCACTACTTCAACCAACTGCACAATTATAGGAGTTAGATCAGGCCTGGTGAATGTGGAATTTGCAGTTCAAGAGCTTAGGGTTTAAGCTTGAGCTCATATATTGTGGAATTCACATTTGGGGCCAGTATGGAGGGATAAATTACTTAACTTTGGAGGGCGAGGCTCGAGCTTGAGTAATGAAACTGCGCAATGAACAATCTTAGGAGGTAGGAACTACACATTGCATAGTGTCAAGACGCAAGGTTGCACCTTGTGGGCTAGGACTGCCCAATGCACACATTAGGGGAAGTTTGAGGTCTAAAATGGGCCTCCTAAGGAAATTATAAAATAATAGTGGAAATAATAAAATAAGATTTGATTACATCATCAAATTTTAGAGGGAAAAAAGAAAAAACTACTTTTTAAACTCGTATTTTCAACTTATCTCCCAAAGTTTTACTCAAATTTAGAGCGAGAGTACTCGTTGGATGGAAAATTTAATTCCTCATCCAAGGAGTACCCATGTTACATACTTTTGATGGATCCTGCTACACGAAAAATGAGAAATACATGAAAAATGTGATTGCAATCACATTTTTTCATGTATTTCTCATTTTTCATGTAGTAGGGTCCATAAAAAGTATCCAACATGGGTACTCCTTGGATGAGGAATTATATTTTGCATCCAAAGAGTACTCCCACTCAAAATTTGAGTAAAAACTTTGGGAGATAAGTTGAAAATACGAGTTGAAAAAGTAGTTTTATTATTTTATTATTTTTTAATCTTTTTACCCTTTTACCTAAAAATTGCTAAATCATCCCCCATGGTTGACATCATCATCTTGAATCCTATTGGTTCTTATAAAGTTTATTTTTATTGTACATTTTTCTTAGGAGGCCCATTTTAGACCTCAAAATTCCCCTAATGGTTCAGGAAGGTCGGATGAGGCTAAGTTGTTGGGAATTTTCCGAAATTTGGCTATGTGTGGGATCAATGAAACTGATGAGAAAAATGATATGAATTAAATATAATCCCACACCTAGAACACTTGATGACATAGCATATATCATCAAGAACACATGAACACATAATTTCTTCAATGTGACAACCTTTGCAGCAACTTAAGAAAAGTGCCACACTAAAGGTACACTTTACGATGACCTTGATGACATTCGTGTGACAATGCTTAAAACTTTGGAAATGAGTGCGATAGATGTCTACATTGTAAGATCAACTCATTTTCACAAATATAACCTCTGGAAACCACCAAAATAGGCTTATGTACATTGTGTGAAACTTCACATGCGAAAATAGGACAATTTCTAAATAACGAATGAAACTTGCAATATGTGAACGATAGTGAAAGTAAAAACTAACAGAGTGAAGATAATGGCGAAAAATACACTAATTAGAGTGAAAGAAAGTGAAAGTGATAACCGAAAACATGAAAATAACACTCCCGAAAATAAAGGTGTGTGGAAGTGACAGTTTTCAAAACTCACTGAAATATAAGTACAAACACAACTAAAAGTGAGAAATTGTCGATGTTAGTGCACATTGACTGTCAACTTGGATTATAAATCACACATGCACAGTCTTGATGAAACATGCTATTATTTTTCAAGCTTGCATAAAAGAATGTGATCATGCACTTTCTACGAACTCAACATGTGTGAGCAAGTGACTTCGACACTTCCAACCCAAGAAGGCATCTCAAAAGCATCAACTTATAAATAAGAAGTTACTATGGAATGGCCGATCACAAGATCCATGGTAGGCCCAAAAATTCAAGTATAGACAAGATTTTGAATGGTGTTTGTCGCAGCGAAAACACTTGGCGACACACTAGTGGAACTTCAGCTTCTCTGCCTTGGTTAATTATTTCGTGTAGGGTATAGTTATTCAGGGAGTATTGATTGATTTTTCAAATTACCATGGATTCGCCACTTACCCCATGCATAAACATATTCCCCTTCATTCCTTTACTCAGATAAACACAAAAATAATACCCACGATCACACAAAATGTTTTGAATCAGGATAGGGTAATGAAGTTCACAAGGTTTATATTTTAAGAGTATAGTTTTTCATCACTGGTGTTGCTCCACTGCTAGCAAGACTTGACAGTACCCCAATGGAGTCACTTCAGGAACACAAACATTGCTTTGCTACTAGCGATCTTGGACAGTACCCTGACGAATTTTCTTGCTTGACCTCTCTGCGCAAGAATCCTTTATCTTCTTTTGCCTTTATTTATTTGTTTATATATATAGGACTATGCATTGACACTTATTTATTTCATGGTCAGAAGAGGCATCCAAACTTGTTGAGAGAAGGAGAGGTTATCCCTTTAGAGAAGCATATATAAGACCTCTGATATTGGTTTTCTCATTTAGATTTTTCTCTTGTCCTTCTCTACTTGATTGGATCATCCTGAAAATACTCAAACATAAATACTTGAGTGTAGGCATGAGGTTTCTAGAATATACATGGAGATCATGGTCCGACACAAGGATTTATTAATGCAAGTATCACATTTTCCATTATAACATCATCAACCAAAATATGTAACCAAGACAAGGAATAAGGAAAAAGAGTTAGTCAAATGTTGCAGTGTCATAAAGTCTTTTCATATTTTTCCACATTCCCTTTTGAGCTAGAAAAGCATCTTCATGCAAGGTATTACTGATAGAAAAAAAGGAAAAGACACAACACAATAAGAAAGAAAAACCAAAGCACAAGAAAAAGAGGCTAAACCAAAGCATAATGCAAGACAAAATTGAGAAAATACAAGATATACTAAAGAGAACAAGCACAAGATGAGTGCAAGAGGGGAAAACTAGAATGCAGCTAGTGCTAATCCTAATATAACAACTAGAAGGTTGAGGTCACATATAATAAAATTTACAATGACACCATCGTAGTTGTTCTTGACCTCCAATGAAAAATATACGATCAATTAAAACAGATATAAATTAATGTGCAAGAGAAAAGGTGGGATCTTGAATAAATTGCAAAACAAAGTAAGGTCTTTCCTATGGGCAAAAAGATGTGTGACTACCACTACTTTCATCCAATTCACTTTCTTACCTTTTTGATAGAAACCATAATCAGAAAAACCTCAAAGACTTCTTGTGAATGCACCTTCTTCTGTGTCATATTTCTGAGCAAGCATGATAAAATGCTGAAACCTATTATTTGCAATGGATCTTACAGAGTAAGATTTCTCCAACCATTCGACGATTGGATCATGCAATTCAAACCAATCCTCTTGAAAACACTGCAAATTTTGAAATAATGAATCTTCAGTTAAATGCGTGGAATCATGATAAGAATATCGTGAGGGAAAATATCTCTGATCATATTCATAATACCCATCATAACCATAACCATCATATTCAACATAGCCATCAGGACCTGACATAACCATCAATGAAGGCCGAAGTGCCTCAAATGATCGATAAAAATATGAATATTGAGATGTTGAATGATGGAGTTAAAAGGATGTAAAACAACTGTCATTGGATATAATGGTGGGGGAAATAATAAAACGAATGAAAATCATCAATGAAATAATAATGATGAGATGGGTTTATTAAAGCATCAGATTCCCAGTTTTTAATTAACGAACTTAAATCAATTTGAACAGATCTGTGAATGCTCTGAACAATAGAATCAAATTCATCACATGTTGAATGTGAAAAATCATTTTCCTGTAACTAGTGATAACTGTATAAGCATCATAATCATCAAAATAATTTAAAAGGGACGCCAACACAAAAAACACATGAGACCAATCAAGACAGTGTGAGTGGAGAAGGATTTGATTCACGCGATAACCCGTGCATTCACTATCACTCAAGAGGATATCATGTGTGATGAAGGGAAATATTTGCAATATAACATTAACAAGAAAAACCAAGAGTTGACTATTAAGAAATGAATCCTATAAACATGATTCCTTTAGCCAAATATAGTGTTTGAAGTGATAAACTTCACAATTCCATGAATCTATTAGATAAACATATTCCGAACTTGTGTTTGATGCAAGAGATTTGCATGGAAATGTATGATCTAAAGAAGATTCTTGAATATTCTTCAGTAACTGAATTTCGAAAGTTCGAAATATTACACCCGAAATACCAAACATCTTTCAAAAATAATTTTACATCGAGTGAAACATGCAAAGAGAGGGATTGTGCAATAGAAACCATATCTAACTTATTTTGGGGGGCTTACTAAAGTCGCGAGGTCCTGACATAACCATCAACGAAATTTGAAGAGCCTCCACCCCCTGGAAAGACCTAGAAGTATCAAGGATTGTTAAATCATATTTTAAAGACTGAACCAAATCGTGCATGGTGTGAGGACAACTTCTACTACTGGTTTCAACAAGACCACTACTCACTAGATGGAAACCACCTCTGTCACTGATTTGACCAAATTATTCAACACCCACATTTCTCAAGTTGAAAAATCATTTTAATCTCAAATATGAAGATGTATGAATCGAAAAAATTCCATGAGAAAGCTTATTTGAAGTGTTGTATTCATGCAAGAGAGGAGATGATGCGGGATGGAAAGAGTACTCAATGATTTGATTGTTTTCATTTTCATCATGGATAAAATCACTACATTTTGTCAATTGATAAGTTCACTCATCAAATGAAGAACTTGTAGAGCATGGAGTATCTTCATCGCAAGTAGATGCATCGCAAATGGTAGAGCACAAGGGATAACGAGATAAAGAGAAAGTGTCAATAAGGACATCTTATTTGACTCAATCAAATTCAAAATGTAAAGTAAAGTGTTCATGAGAAACCAAAAAATCAGATTATGCACTTGGGAATTTGTGATCACAAACATCAGTGAGTCATCATGATCAGAATGGTTGTTTCACAAGGCTACGGATTGATTGAAAGAATTGATTATGTTTGATTCACTATCGAGATTAGCATATTTAAAATCATACAAGAATGGAAGTGAATTGTATTCACATGGAGGATTTTGAAAAAGAGAAGAAATATTGAAAGCATATTCACCTTCTTGCTACTCTACCTACGTAATATGAGTTCCTTGTATCTGATCACAATTTGAACCAACAACTCTAAAATGAAGAGAGTGTGAAAAACTAGCTGGTGGAGCAGATTGATCTGGTGGATCAAAATAACAATATTCGTGACATGTATATGATAGGGGATAAAATAAATACATATCATATTCGAGGATAGAGTTATGAATAATAACACCATCTTGCGGATTGGGGGAGGTAGTCTTCACCATGGGCTTCATGAGCCATTCTGGGATTTCCTCCATTGAATATGAGTCATGAAAAGCAGAAGAGGAATGAAAAGATCAATTAGAAATTTGATTCGAAGATCTCCCAACTTTATTATCATCACAAGGAGGCATCATCATTGGAAATAAAAAAGGAGAAGGACAGGGAAAAAAAGGAGTAGTGAATTCCTCCTCTAAAATTAGAGGCATCTCATGGTTTACAAGAGTTGGGGAACTAGAAACATCAGGCGGTTTGGATTCACCATGCAAATATATATAAACCAAACACTAAATTTTTTATTTAAATAAATCCCAATCTGTATCTTCTTCTGGAAATTCACAAAAAAGGTGAAATAATCGATCATAAAAATCCTTAACTGATTCATTAGGCTTCATTCTTAACAGATTTATTCTTTTATAAACATCTCGGTAATCATACCTATCAAAGGCTTGATGAAGCTCCTTGAGGAAATGATGAAAATAATGGATGGAAGTAGGTGGTAAGATATGGCATCATTGATTAACATGACCTTCATGGGTGAAGAAGAAAATAACACAAGAAAACCCTTCATCATCAATTTTGTAAGATTCAAAAAATTTAAGAAAATAGAAATACACTTGATTATGGATGTTCCATACGCACTACCAAACTTTAACTGAGACAATTGATAGAGAGGCTCATGGGGGATTGAAAGTTGAAAAATGGATAAATTAGAGAAAAACCCCGAGAGTAATATTTGAGGATGATCCATTCTAGATAAGAGGTTCAAAACATAATAAAACGAGCATAGATTGTCATATTTCCCTCCTTCTAGTTCCATTTTGTTGACAGTGATAGAAATCTGTCAACCAATGAGGTCTCCCTAATGTGAATTCCCAATTAGACCTCACACCATTTGGAATAAGAACCCTATACAGGGTATTAACCCAACTACCATATATTATTGAAGTTTTTCCTTAGTTATTTTTGTTAGCAAGAAATAGGAGTGCAAAGGTGCCTTAAAAAAGAAAGCAAGTGTGCCTGGTGAGTGTTCAGTTGTAGGTGTGTCAAGGTTCTTCTATTCCGGATGGGAAAGAGAAGTGAGCATATAAGGGAGAGGTAATAGTACCACCCTAGTAGAGACACATTCAACCAATAAGTATCCATCTAACATCCATCGAAATAGTCCATAAAATATGTGACGGTCATTACAACCAATCAATGAGAAATATTTGTCTAGTATCTAGCGAAATAATCCACAAGGATGGAACAAAAATAAAAACCATTACAACACATTCTCAATATGATAAGTACTAAAATAACCGAAATAGTTCAACTACTTTAGCATATATTAAAGAAAACATGAAATACAAACATCTGTAGAATAGTATTGCAAATATTCATAAACCATGCATGATTAATGTTCTAGCCATGAAGTCTTTTTTTATTAAGTAAAAGTTCCAAGACACCTCTATAAAACGAACACCACTAGCTCCAATAGTGGAGCGTTGAAGCCACTCATTGCTCCCCAAAAGAACTCTCTTGTCTCTTTAATTCCTTGCGGGATGAGCCAAGGTGAAAAGTCCTATGCTCATACAATGAGGGTGCATATATAACCAATGGGGTGATGCGTCACCTCCTTGCGACTCTTCGACTACCCTCATGACTGTTTGACTTCCTATGACCTTTCAAATTTACATGGATCTTCATATTTTGTATGTGTCTTTTGGACTTCCACTTTACAATAAATTTTGAATAGATAATTAATAATCCACAATAATGATGTGGCAGATGATGAATCGTGATAGGACATGACATGACACTGATCACATAGACTGCATGATGATGTGGCAGTGCCAAGCTAGCCTTCTTGTTGTTTCTTTCTTTCTGCCTTCAATAATAGATGTATCCAATGTTTCATCTTCAAGAGAGATATGATTGTTCTTCATATCTAACCTCCAAAGTGTTGTCAATCAGATGGAGTCTCCATGCGGTCTTGATATTTGTTCTTATTTTGTAATCCATTGTTCCTTCTTCTTCTCACCTGATGATCATATTATCTCCTCAATTCCATATGTGTATTCTAGGATGTCCTTCCTCTCCATCTCCTTCTTCATCATCTTGCCATAGCATGATAGAGTACCCGCATCTACAATCCACTCATGGCAAGATGAAATCAGTCCGATAAACCCCTAGTCTAAAATGGTTCATATTGATCCATTGACTGACCTAGAGTTGGGTGATAGGCTAGGAAGGAGGATTAGTAACTACTCAATTGTGTAGATCAGGCAGTCAAGGGTGAAAATTGAGCCTTGAGACTGCACAATGCGTAGTTTAGGCTGAATTGAAGAAGAAACTATGTAATCTAGGACCTCAGTGTGACAGGCTGACTGGATGGGCACTAGCTCAACCTATTGTGTAGTTATGGAGGAAAAAAGAGCCCAAGTGATTACGATTTCATAGTTCAAGAGTTCAGGGCTGAGGCTTGAGCCTTGAGACTACATAATGTGCAGTATTGACTCGGGAGGATAGAGAAATTGTGTATTTTTCAGATTCAGTGAGCCAGGATGATGGATTTTGCACTATTTCAGCCAACTACATAGTTCTGGGAGGTAGAGTAGGCTTGGTGATTGTGTAATAGCACAATTCAAGAGCTTGGGGTTTGAGCTTAAGCTAAGATATTTCACAATGCACATGTAGGGCTAGGCTGGAGGGTTGAATTAGCGTAATTTTAGAGACTAAGGCTCAGGCTTGAGTAATGAAACTACACAGTGCACAATCATGGGATGCAGGAAATGCGAATTGTGCAGTGTCAAGAGACAAGGTTGCAGCCTGAGGGTTGGGATTACGCAATGCGTAGTTCAGGAAGGTCGGATGAGGCTAAGTTGTTTGGAATTTTCGGAAATTTGGCTAAGTGTGGGATAAATGTGAACAATGACAAGACTTAGCTATGATAATTGTTATGCGGAATTATGGATTACATATAAAATGCATTCCATAAATGTGGTGCTATGCATTTATAACAACAGATCAAATAATTTGTAGATACTTTTCCTAAGAGTAAATAGACACACATAAAGATGGAGAAACCTACTTGGGGTCCAAGTGCTTCCTATTCTCGTTCTGTCACTCTTGCTGTAGTTTCCAATCCAACTTTGATCACCAGACTAGTTCCTACAAGTATAAACACTAAACATCAAAGAGATTACAATATACATATGGATATTTACTTTAATCATTTAAATCAATGAAACATGAAACATATACATTAGCTAAGAATCCATAATATGAAAGATAGAATCTTATACAATTAAATATGTGGGAAAGTAAGCAGAAATATTTATTAATGGATAGAAGGGGAGGTTACAACCAACGATTGATTTGATGTCACCAAATCCAACATCATCCTAGCCTCATCACACTTAACATCTCTCCAGCAGCATATCACTCAAATCAAACACTCAATTGAGAATCCAACAACATTTCTCTACCAAATTTCTTCCTTCTCAAGCACTAGGATTTGTGCTCAATTTATAGATGAGCTGAAGGTAGTTTCACAGTCATTGAGTTTCTAATAATAGATAATACATGTTCCCAAGCTTAGAGGTGTTGAATGGACACATGGATTTGAAGTTTGGCACATATGCACTCTTCTAGAAGGCACTGACCATGTGGAGATTCCAGAACAATGAGAATTTCACTCCCAATTTACCAACGCACCCTTGAGTGTCGGGAAGTGATTTGCAGAGCACCCTTGAATGGAGGTGACTGCATATGCAAAGCAGTTAGTCCCTTGAGAGACTGCGTTGGTGAGCTCATAGGTGATATAACATGTACTTCAAATCTTGGAAACCTTGCAATGGAAGTCATGGATGATTTGTTCTTGTTCTTTGTCTTAGGGCATGTAGCAAATGAAATGATAGGGGATGGTAGACCCTATTCATTGGTTTTGGGGATGATGTCCAGTTTAACCAGGTCATTGGGAATGGTGCCCAAATTGACCCATAATAGGTTGCCCCCTAAAGCATGAAGTTAGAATAACAATATTTTTTGAATGAGATGTTTTACACTGTGATGGGCTGGAGCTAAAGCAGAGTGGTGACCTGCATATATATTACAATACATTACATCATGATATATCCTCTTGATCACGAATTTCTGAGGGAAGGCATTCCCATGATCAACACATAAACTATCTAATAACATGTACATAATGTAGAAAGTCATCTACATTATAATGTTGCCCAATACAGACATGCCTATAGATATAGGCCCATGTTCGGATGACGATCTGTATGTAAGGTCACCATATAGATGATGTGTAAAAAAATCCTGAAATCGTAGCTTGGATAGCTGAAACTAGATCTGGGGTCTTATTATCTCGTTCACTTGATTGTTCGGGTACAAGTCTAGCCATGTGAAAATATGATTTGTAGTCGAACATGGTAAGACATCATTTGGTTACCAACCAATGATGTGAGCTGTTAACTGTTGGGAAAAATACTGAGAGGGGGGGGGGGGGGGTGAATCAGTATTTAGGACTTACTCAAATCTTTTTACTTTTTCTTACTTCAAAACCCATACGCTACTTTTTTGAACCAGACTCGCGTATACACGTGGATATCCTTCATAAAACTCGCGTATACACAGAGATATTATTATGCCATTAATTCTTTACTTAGTTCTATGCAACATTATTTCTTCTGATGATTAGATAACAGTAAGCATGTGCAGTAATAATAGAATAAACCATCACACATAAGCATCACACATGAACACCAGGATTTTAGGTGGAAACCCAAGTCGGAAAAACATATTCATAGTTGTCTCGACTAATATTTTATTATAAAGAAAACATCTTATTCTACTCTATATGTGAGTGCGATTCATACAGTCACCTTGAGCACCACGTGCTCGTTTTGACCTCTCCTGGAAGGGAGCTACGACCCTCTGCTCTCGTTTACCAGCCTCTCCTGGAAGGGAGCTACGACCCCCTGCTCTCGTTTACCAGCCTCACCTGGAAGGGAGCTACAACCCCCTGACTGAAGGCTACAACCCTCAGCACCACCATGGACCACGTTTCATCAATTTTCACACTGGATCCAAAAGATTTCTTTATAGCACAACTTGCAGGCCACTTTTCATCATATTTTCAGACTGGACCCACTCCACACATTTAATCTCAATCATACATCAAAATGATACTTATAACTCATTGACAGATAACAGTAAACCAATAGAACAGAATAAACATCTTATACCACACACTTCAGCAAACCCTAGTTTTCATACGCGCTTTCCTTTCACTGATACCGCGTATATACGCACTTCCAATCACATAAACCCGCGTATACATCTGTACATATTCCAGAACTGATTTCACAACCCATACGCGCTTTCCCTTTATCAAACCCGTGTATATACGCGCTTCCACTGTTCCAAACTTGCATATAGATCTTCAGACATTATAGGGCAGCATACTTCTTCAAATCAGATATTCAGTTCAGATTTAACCCTTAACTTTAGACAGATGTTCGCCTCATCTCAGATCTAAGCATTCCATAAACAGATCTAGAAAATACAAATACATTTCAAATCTAGATTCCCTTCTTCATCATTTTCTTCATTGGTGCATCATGCATTCAGATCATTCAAATATTACCCTTTCCATTCAGATATACTTCAGAGAGAAGTATTCATTCAGACTCAGACATCTCGCCCACATTTGCACAATGAATTTCTTTTCCTTATATAGGTTTACCCTTTATCAATACCATGAGCCAAAACCACATTACTTTCGATGGTATTCTTGGACGGGGTCACATAGATGAATCATTACTCAATACAATGGGTCAATACCATGGTGGTTACCCCTGGTTTTACATATTTAGAGCGCTTTTTCCCATACGCGACTTGGCACGTTATTTCCAGCGTGCATACGCTACTTTGTCTAGACAAATCCGCGTATGCCTTGAGACATACTCTTTTCATCATGTTCTAGCACATACTGACATTCCTTCCATCATTACCTTCTATACTCATTGTATATACATCAGATTTACATCATTTAGCAAGTTCATCAAGACACAATTCATCTTCATCAAGTAGGTTTCCATCATCTTTATCAAGTGGGTTGCCATCAAGGACAACACTCAGCATCATATTGCCAACAATCTCCCCCTTTGGACTTGATGGCAACCACGATGGTGTTTGATCACCACAACAGATAGATACATCAAGAATACAATGACACCATGTCACTCTTGAACCCATTATTTCTCTTTATTCAAACACCATGTCACTCTCCCCCTTTGACATCAAGGGAAAAGGGCGGACCAAAACCAACACAAGGTTTTTTTCTCCTCTTGTAGAAGGAAGCGTTCTGCAGATATGATGTACACTGAAGTGACCATGCTCCCCCTGAGTTCATGCTGAACCTACAAACATATTTTTCAATGAAGTGCATGACTCTATGACCTTCCTATCACCAATGACTCATACTTACATCAAAGATCCATCCAAGTGGATCTACATATGAGACTCAAATACCCAACCAAGTGGGCTTACACATCTCAACTCAACTACCCAACCAAGTAGGTTTACAAATTTGACTCAGCTACCCAACCAAGTGGGTTTACAAATTTTGACAAGTCCTTACATGACTGAATAAGACCTTTTTATCAAATTACAAGTATGACTTTTTATGACCAATACCAGAAAGACCTCAAGAGAGAGATCATATTTCAGAATCATCATAATGCCAAAAATGCATTATACTCAGCAAGACTAGTGCTCCCCCTGAAAATGTGCATCCAAACATCCTTTCCATATGTCCAAGGCTCCTCCTTAGCTTGTGCAATCTGAATACTTTTAACAGCAAGTCATCAGTAACAATCTCTGCATGATCTATCCAGATCTCCGAATCATAAGACTTCCATCATATCCAAAAGATATTCTTCATCAATTAAGCAATCCGGGCTCATTCATAATCTTTAACATAAGAAACCATGTATCATTTCATTAGCATGAGTATAACCAGAATAATGTTAACAGTACAATCATTAGCAGTCAGACTGATGCTCCCCCTGAACCTTTACTCCTGATCTTCAGCTGTCATACAAATTATTTTATCATAAGTTCATACACGACTGTCTCCACTGTAACTAGCGTGTATACGCGACTTTAGTTCACAGAACTTGAATATGGAAAGTGAAACATAGAAAATTTCACATTCCTTCATCTCCCCCTGAATTTTTCCTTCCTGTACCTGTCTTCTTCATGTCAAATGCTCTGTCAGCAATAATCATAACCAGATTTTCCAAATCAACCATGAGAATCATCATACATCGCTCCCCCTGTGATGATACATTACTAAGCTCCATAATGTATCTCACATCACTTCTGCAGTCATTAAGAGAAGTAAGCTTCAGAAGCTGATGACTGCAGTAGGGTCAATATTCCCTACGTTTTTGACCGGTCCTCCTTCTTTTTCCAAATTTGCTTGAACTTTCTAATTGTGTGTTGAAAATTGTCCACTTTCTCAGATCTGTTCAACCTGCATTCTTTTTCTACATGTCCATACTTGTTACAAGAATAACATCTCATGTGTCCAGAGAAATAAGCATAAGAATCATAATGAGTATTTCTAATCTTCCTTATTTTGCAATCAGCTGCTTTATGTCCATACTTGTTACATGAAAAACAATATCCCTTGAAGAAACCAGAGTACCTTTCTATGTAGGATCTGTTTGTTTGTGGCTGAAACAATCTGCTTCTGCAATTGGCTGCAACATGTCCATGATTATGACATTTAAAGAATTCAATATTATTGAATGATTTCCTTTGAGAATTCATGATTGTCGGTTGACCTTTTTCTTCTTTCAACACTTCAGGCTTTGCATTGATATCCTTTGAATCTTTAGCACTTCCTTGTGAACTAGATTCTCCTTTAACAGTTTCATGAAAACCAAGACCAAGTTTAACAGAAGGAGGCTTTTGACTACTAAGAATATTTTCAAGAATCTTAGTACTATCTTGAAACCTCAAGAGTTTATCCTTTTCTTCTAATTTACCTTTGCGAGTTTACCTCAACCTCCAATTTTTGGCATTGCTTCATCATGCTTTCTTCAACCCTTTTTCCTTCTTTTACTTGATCATTCAAATTTAATATCTCTTATTTCAACCCATTTTCTTGCTCTTCAAAGATTTGTAAAAGTTCTTCATTCTTCTTATTTGATTTTTCCAGATCTGTTTTGAGAGAGATGATTTCTGCTTCACGTCCTTCCTTTTCAAATGATTGTAGAAGTTCTTCATTCTTCTTATTTGATGCTTCAAGGTCTGCTTTCAGAGAGATGATTTTTGCTTCAAGTCCTTCACTGTGATTGGTTACTTTGTCCTGCAGTCTTTGATACATTTCTATCTGTCCTTTCATTGTTTCTATCTGTTCATTCAATCTAGAGATCACATCCTTGAGGATAGATTCCCTCCTTTTAAATTGATCCCAAAAATTACTTTCATCATTGATCTTGAGATTTGCTTCTAGACTTATACTGTTACTTTCACTATCTTCACCATTGCTTGCACAAAGAATAAAATCATTAGAACAACAATCAATACCTGTTTCATCTTCTTCATTTTATGCTGCACATGTTTTCTGAGATATCTCCTTTCCTTGAGTAGCCTTATTCTTTTGCGTCTTTCCCATTGTGACATATCTCCTTCAAGCGATCAAGCTTCTATAGAAGGACCACCTCTGATACCAATTGTTGGGAAAAATACTGAGGGGGGGGGGGTGAATCAATATTTAGGACTTACTCAAATTTTTTTACTTTTTCTTACTTCAAAACCCATACACTACTTTGCTGAACCAGACTCGCTTATACACGCAGATATCCTTCATAAAACTCGCGTATACACAGAGATCTTATTATGCCATTAATTCTTTACTTAGTTCTATGAAACATTCTTTCTTCTGATGATTAGATAATAGTAAGCATGTGCAGTAATAACAGAATAAACCATCACACATAAGCATCACACATGAACACCAGGATTTTAGGTGGAAACCCAAGTCGGGAGAAAACCACCGCTGCCGTTGTCTCAGCCTTCAATATTTTATTATAAAGAAAACATCTTACAACTATGTACTGGTGCAGACTCATACTAGTACGCAGGCACCCACCTACGCTCGTTTACCAGCCTCTCCTGGAAGGGAGCTACGACCCCCTGCTCTCGTTTACCAGCCTCTCTTGGAAGGGAGCTACGACCCCCTGCTCTTGTTTACCAGCATCACCTGGAAGGGAGCTACAACCCCCTGACTGAAGGCTACAACCCTCAGCACCACCATGGACCACGTTTCATCAATTTTCACACTGGATCCAAAAGCTTCCTTATAGCACAACTTGCAGGCCACTTTTCATCATATTTTCGGACTGGACCCACTCCACACATTTAAGCTCAATCATACATCAAACTGATACTTATAACTCATTGACAAATAGCATCAAACCAACAGAACAGAACAGACATCTTATACCACACACTTCAGCAAACCGTAGTTTTCATACGCGCTTTCCTTTCACTGATATTGCGTATATACGCGCTTCCATTCACATAAACCTACGTATACATCTACACATATTCCAGAACTGATTTCACAACCCATATGCGCTTTCGCTTTATCAAACCCGCGTATATATGCGCTTCCACTATTCCAAACTTGCGTATAGATCTTCAGACATTATAGGGCAGCATACTTCTTCAGATCATATATTCAGTTCAGATTTAACCCTTAACTTCAGATAGATGTTCGCCTCATCTCAGATCTAAGCATTCCATAAACAGATCTAGAAAATACAAATACATTTCAGATCTAGATTCCCTTCTTCATCATTTTCTTCATTGGTGCATCATGCATTCAGATCATTCAACTGTTACCATTTCCATTCAGATATACTTCAGAGAGAAGTATTCATTCAGACTCAGACATCTCGCCCATATTTGCACAATGAATTTCTTTTCCTTATATAGGTTTACCCTTTATCAATACCATGAGCCAAAACCACATTACTTTCGATGGTATTCCTGGACGGGGTCACATAGACGAATCATTACTCAATAAAATGGGTCAATACCATGGTGGTTACCCCTAGTTTTACATATTTAGAGCGCTTTTGCCCATACGCGACTTGGCACGTTATTTCCCGCGTGCATACACTACTTTGTCTAGACAAATCCGCGTATGGCTTGAGACATACTCTTTTCATCATGTTCTAGCACATACTGACATTCCTTCCATCATTACCTTCTGTACTCATTGTATATACATCAGATTTACATCATTTAACAAGTTCAGCAAGACATATTCCATCAGGGACAACTTCATCAAGTAGGTTGCCATCATCTTTATCAAGTGGGTTGCCATCAAGGACAACACTCAGCATCATATTGCCAACATTAACAAATGCGAGAGAACCACCATTGATGTTAATGGCCCTCAAGGTACTGCAGTACATTTCATAAGGTGTGAATAGATGATTTGATGTCGAACGCCAAACAAAATATTTCAGTCAAAAGTCCGGAAGCGAGGATCTTGTCGATGCTATAGTAAGCCTCATGGTACTGGAAGATGATTTTTCTAAGTAAACTTCTTGGATGATGATTTGAAGCTGACAGGAAGTCACTTTATTGTGAAATGAGAGTTAATTATTTCTGAGACAAAACATGACTTGATATATAAATGTTCAGGGATGACTGTCATGAGAATGAAGGTTTATGAGTATTGCAGAAGGATGATTATTCACTGGATGACTTCTCTTTAACATATCGACGACAATGAGATGAGTTGGAAGCATTGACCCAAAACTGAAGTGAAGGCATGATGAACCATAGGCATGAATGAACCGTCAAGAATATTACCCAACCCAAATAGTCACAATGATGGAGTGAAGTGTCAGGTTCAAGAGCGACCTGCTACCGTAAAAAGTTCTATTCACTTTCCCAAATTTTCCCCGGTCTTTTGTCGACTAGTACCTCTTTATTTTTTTTAACAAGCTTGAGGAGGATAACATATGCTTGATCTATAATTCAACCCTTCAGGAAAATAATGTATCACTATTTAATAATTTAACGAGTCTAGTGATGAATGAAACTCAATTCTTGCCATGATCGACAATCCCGTCCCTATTTTATGTTTTTACGAGCCTAACGACAGTGATAGCCCAGTCCTTTTTAATATTTAGAGAGTTTGAAAAAGAGGACGAAAGAAAACTCCATAAGTAATTTTTCGTAAAGTTGTCACTTAGATCCGAAAAAGTGTAAAATAATATCTAAGAGAACCTCCTAGCCATGTTCGACTAAGGCATTCCTTTTTCATAAATAATCTATCTTAGTCCAGAAAATAGTTAAACTTATACTGAGTAGATATCAATTCATTTACTTTTACGATCTCAAAAAGACAAGTGATCGACAATATTTTCACATTATCGGAGTCTGAAAAGAGCTAAAAGAAGACTCCAAGGGTTCCTTTTTCGCTGTTATCGAAGCTAGAAAAAGAGATAAAAGTGCGCATCAAGTCCTTTTTCATTTTTAACAAAGCTCAAAAAATAAGGATAAAATTATGCTTTTTGGTCAAATAATTCTTGAAATATATCTGCACGACTAATTTGTTCATCAGTTGTAAAACTTGTTCAGAACAACATCAAATGGATTAAAAATACCTATTTCATGATAAAAATAGAATAAAATCATAGTCACAACAATAAATATGATTTGCAAATAATCAAATGACTAATAAAAAGAGTTTTACTATTCAATTTTACCATTTGAAAGTTACCATTTGCATTTTGGAGCTTTGAACCTGTTTTTGCCCCTGAACTTCAGCCGTTGATTGCGATCGATTCTGTGGATGGTTTTCATCGTTGTTTGATCCAGGTTGGTGCCATAAACCCTCTCTTTCTTTTAGTAGTCAATTAATTTCCTTTCATTTCAAATTTTTATGGATTTGGGCTCCTTAGGGTAAATTATTTTTCCAAAGAGGGCAACACACTCTTGAGCATCGAAAAATGTGTTGTGGAGCACCTAAATTGAAGCCTAGGTGCATATGCAACGCATTGTACCTTGTTCAAGACTGCGTTGGGTGCAATTCACATTCTTGATTCTTGCATTGTACCCAAAATTTGTCTGATTTTTTGCATTAAAAGGGGTCTAATGAGTCTTATGGTTATGTTTCAGGATTTCATTAGACTAGAATGACGATTAATTGGAGAGAAAGAGAGAATGAATAAAAAAACATGGTTCCCCTAAATGATCCGGGTATAGTAAGATCCCTAAGAATTTGTGGGTTATTAAAGTACTTTCGCTTGTCATGGACGAGGCAAAAAATAGAAATCTTGGAGTTCTTAGTTTGAGCATGGGATCCGACTATTGAGGCATTTCATATTAGGAAAAAAGTGGTTCCTATTATAGTGCAGGATGTGTATTTTCTTACAGGCTTGTCAAGGAAAGGCTTTCCTATTTCTCTCTCAAGGTCTGCTCTTAGAGAAGAGACAATGAGAGACTATGTTTTGCAATATTTCTATCCAGGGGCAGAGCCAAGCAAGGATGGGAAAATAAACATCCATGACATTCGAGATTTTCCTTTGAGAACCATTATTTTCAATATCGCAAAACTTGCTGGCACCGTTAAACTATATGTAGCGAATAGATAATATATGCAGTATGCATTAGAGTGCATGGAGCCAATAGTCTTCAACTAGTCTGAAGCTGTACTTTCTTAGATAAGAGAACAATTGAACAAGGCAAAGGGAGGAAGGAAGAAAAAACTTAGTTATGGTTCGATCCTCATTTTATTTTCCTTAGAGCGGATTCCACTGATGCAGCCTCAGCATGTGACACTAGGTGTGTCTAACCTTAGAGATTCGAGGATGCATAGATGGGTAGAACTAATAGCTAGGCATGCAGGCAAATCGTCCATTGTGTTCTTGACTATGTTCTTCGCTTGGTTCAGGCGAATGGTCTTCGACATCGATGAGTATGCATACGCATGTGTCGATTTCCAAGGAGTTCCAGACTTAGCTTTACCAGAAGGTGCTCAGTGGGGTGAAATATGTAAGAATGTTTTGACCATGTTTTTGATTTTTCTAAGGTTTATAATTTTTTTTTGTATTTTGATGTTTTCCCAAGACTAAACTAAAGCTTTAATGTAATGAAGATGTTGGTCGAGTTCAACTGGTGGAGGAACCAGAGAATGGAGGGGATGAGCCAGCAGAGAGGGCTATCGGGAGAGTAGTCCTTCAGGATTTAGACACGGTTGAGACTCTGTCTGAGCTTGAATATCACATATAGGGGTTGAACTTTGGGATTCCGAATTGCCAGATCTAAGAGTTACCCATGCAACTACAATGCACACTATAGGTGTTCCTAACCACTGGATGCAGTTATTGCGTAGGATAGCTAGATCTATATCATATTACCATGAGCATCACTAGTTTACTTTTGACATGTTGCATACATTTTGAGGTTAGATGACCAATGTGTCTTGGGCACAAATTTTTGTAAAAACCTATAACTATTTATCTATTTGATTTCAAATTTTTCCTATGTTTGTTGTGTAATCCTATTCAATTATGTGAATGTATCAATACATGTGTTGCAAATGTCTATCTAAAATATGATTAGCTAAAGAATCCGTCAATGTGTTCAAGTTTATGGAAATGTGTTGAAATTGAATAAAATCAAAGTGTGTTTCCAAAAGTCGAACTCTTAGGAACAAACGATGTAGTGTTGGATTTCTAACAGTATAAACACTAGTAAGTTGTAATACCACAAGTTTTGAGTCTAACCTTATGATTATGCGGCTAATATAAAATGAAATGACATCAGAGAGAAGTTCGATCAACATGTTATATTCAACGATATTGTTTGTCGATTTACCGATACAAATCCCTTGAAAACTCACTAACTCTCCGTTTGGAGCAAAAATGGCCCACGCTGCAGAGGATAGATTTCACATACTACAACTAGCACCATAAGCATATCCCACAAATGGTTCCAAATATTCAGACATCTGTGATGAAATGTAAAGTGGATTACTAACGTCAAGAAAAATCTAAAACAAACTAAGACAATGAATGCAAATCAAAAATATATATATATATATACACACACACACACACAATATAATACAAAAAATTACTACGCTCATAATTAAGCATAGTAACGTTTCAGATACAATCCATTTCGGGGATGCGCCAATGGAATTCCATCGTAATCCAACAACTCATAGGCACCCTTAGGAAGAACTCTTTTGAAAATATAGGGCCATGCCATAATGGCTCAAATTTTTTGATATTCCCAAATTTTCACTTGATATTTGGAATATTAGAGTTCTTAATTTTCTTAATGAATTAAGTAAATAAAAGGGTGGAGGGACCCATAATCCTCATGATGAATTTATATCCACTTTTTATGTGTGAATGTGGATTAATTAAGCCTATATCTACATAAAGGAGGTAGTGGAGCAACTACTAATGTGAATGGATTGGAGATCATGTCTCATTAATGAGATAGATCGTGGAGGTTGATACAGTCAACTAAGATCTTGGAAGGAATCAAACAAAAGATCATGGAGAATTTATGATGAAATGATGGAGGAAGTTGCGCAATTAATGCACACATGATGGAGAGGGTGTACATTGCACCTAGACATGATGGATGACTTGGAGAGACAACACAGTCAAACATGGAGGATCATGTCCACATGCACAACGCAGTTTAGATGAGGGCCAAGGCATGGGAAGGCTCCGAAAATATATAAAGGAGATGAAGACAACAATGAAGGTAGGCTATTGATTTTAGATTTTGAGGTCTGTTTAGATATGGAATTTTCATGTGACATTCCATTTCTTTCTTGGGCTATTTAGAAAATATTGCAAGTGCCATTTAGCACAGGGTGTTCCTAGTCGGGAATCCCTCCTCTTTCATTGAGTGATCTCTTGGAAGAGGGTTGTAATTCATTCTACAATAGGCATTGGTGCCACTTATATTTTCCATCATCTGCAGAAAATATACCTTCAGGAATTACACAATTTCTGAAGATCAGTCGGAAGGTGGAGGTTGTCTTCAGTATTTCAGCTGGAGAATCGGTGTAGGATTATTCCTATCACCTTGGACTTGAAGATAAGCATTCCTAGGGCTTCATTTTAGATCTAGCACTAGGCCAAGAGTTATTGATCTCCTAGCAGTAGTAATTCCATCCAGAATTACACTGTCCATTCTTGCAGATCCAAAGGAGGAAAGAAGTTGCTAGCATTTCAGCTAGTAATCCTGTGAGGGATCATCCCCTCACCTTTCCATCAGTATTTCCATCAGCCTGGAGTCTATTGCAGCATATTTTAGTAGGCATAGAGACTCTCTCTCCTTTACAACACAATTTTTATGAGTAGTTGTGTAACAACAGCTGCAATCATCATTGGATGATTGAGAAGCCAGATCTAGAGCTTCTAGCTTGTATATCTGAAGGAGGGATCAACCCTTCAAGCTTAGATCTGATCTTGTCACATATTTCAGCCATATATTTGACAAATCTAGCTTTAGATATGTAATCCTAGAAGACAAAGGATCAAACCCTAGGAGGGTGGTTTTCCAAAGTTGTAGATCTGGAAAATCCTTTCTGGGTTATCTTGGGTTCCCATCACATTGGCCAGATCTTGAATCTTGGCATCATCAGAGTTCCTGAGCTCCCTAGATCTTCATTTCCTTTTGTAGAAATTCATGCATATCTTCAGTAGAAGGGAAAACACATTATTTCTTCCTGTAAGCTCACCAGTTACGCAGTGCTAGTTATAGCATGATTGCAGGGTGATTATAGGCCATCTCTTTGGCTAGATCTACTCATTTTCTGTACATTGTGCAACTGAATTATCTCAATATAATAAAATGGCTCAGCTTCTCTGTAAATTCTGATGTTGTATTTAGATCTATTGTGTACTTAGTTGCAGTTCTTATATTGTGTTTAAGTATTACTGCATTCTCCCTTTTGGGATATTATAGTGGTATCAAAGCATGATCTTTGGCTCAACTTGTGGACACTTCATCTTGCATCAAAAGAAGAAGAAGATAGATGAGATCTGTCATGAAGGAGGTTTTTTTCATTTATCTCTTTAGATCCAAGAAATATCTCTCCTAGGAGGTCTATCAAATGAAGAGGGAAAAGAAAAAAGAAGATCCAAAAAGAAGATTTGAAGAGGAAGGTCCAAGTACTTCCTATCAGCAGAAAAGAAGACAGATCTACTATGCCCACTTTCTTTAAAGAAGGTGAGAGGTATAGAAATGAAGAAATAAGAGAACTCGAGACTCATGAGACTCTCAGTTTGTATCTTGAAGAGTACAAGGAAAATTCTAGAGCTTTGAAAGAAATTCTAACTGTCCAAGAATTCTTTGAAGTGAAAGAAGAAAGAAGATCCTATAGCAAAAATAGAAGGAAGAGGAACAATAGATTATATTTGCCTACATTTGATGGATCTTCCTCAAGCACTGTTAAGGCTTGGAGGAAAGAGTTAGATACATTTTTCATGCTACATCCTGTGGCTGAAAAAGAGGTTGTCCAAATTACAACACTTCATATTTTAGGTGAAGCAAATGATTGGTGGTTTAGTCACATGGAGCATGCAAAGGTGACTAAATATTCAGATTTATTTCACAAGTTCAGGAAGAAGTTTGATGTAAGGAAGAAAAAGATGTGCCACAAAGAGACATTTCCTAAGGAAACAAAGGAGGATGTCATTCTCGTCACTCTGGACAAGATGTCACTACATATACCACCAGCTGCAGAAGTACTTACATCTAGAGAAGAGGCACTTGCAACCTTGCAATATAGTCTTGAGCTCTTGACACATAGAGTCCCATGCATGATTCAAGAGATGCAAGAGGAAGAGGAGGAAGATTCCAACGCTGGTACATTGGTAGAAGAGTAGCCATATCCCTTACCAGTAGTTGGAGACATCATTGTCCTGGTTGGAGGAACTCTTATGTTCTATTAAGAGGTTCCCACACATCAGTTGATCCAAGCTATTCCTACACATTCATCACCTATTGTTTCAGTAGATACTATTGAAACTTATGGGGACATGCCATCAGGGCCAATGCATAACCAAGGGTTAGAAAAAAATGCTGATTTGAAGTAGCAATATATTACAGCGCAAAGGACCCTTGATCTAATCAAGGAGGAGATGAAAAGATATCCTAGTTTTTCATGGATGGACTGCATTCAACCTTTTGAGTTGAAGTGTAGAGTTTCAGAAGAAGGGATGAGCATGATCCTATGTACAATGACTGGTTATGAGATCAATATTGTATCTTGCTTTGAGATAGTATATGTATTACCTTGCAGATCTACAACGCTGTCACTTAGTAGCAGTGATAGCAAAGAGGCCCCATTATTCTTGGAGCATTCTGAAGGTAGCTTCACTCATGAAGCAATGGAGGTTAAGATGATGAATGGTAGACATCTCGATATGAGAAATATTTTCTCCTTTCTTGATGAAACTTTCTCAATGAGCATTTCACAGCTCAAAGAGAGACTTCTACCTGCAGCAGATCCAAAACCTCATTGGTTTTGGAGGGCCATGGATGAGAAGAAGGTCTCATTAAGAGATCTCATTGGAGGTGCACTTCAAAATTTCTTGGAGTGCAAAGTTCTTCATCAGTTTGAGGAGGTTGGTGTCCTACAATGGGAGGATACCAAGTATTTATAGAATGAGATCCATCATCCACATTGGAATGAATGGTTGATAGTATGGAGCAAGGGGTTGCCAAACCACTTGAAGATCTATGATACAGACCAACAAGAAGCATGGCTACATTGGTTGCTCTTGGGTGAGTATGGATACTACTCAATGAGTCATAATTTTTTGATTCATGCCTTACACATCAATGGAAGAATGTAGAAGAAGAAGGAATGGTTACTTTGGTTGTTAAAAAGAGAGTTTGGACAAGACATGTTATATCTTATGTCCATGTATTTACTCTTGTTTGGGATATGTCTCATGTATTTACACGTATTTCTTTTTGGGATGTATCTCATGTTCATCTATGTACTGGGGGTTGGGAGAAAGCATAACTCTCACATGATGTGGCATAAGGGAGCTTGTTTGTATTATGTTGATGAGACATCTCACATGTCCATTACTTTATTGTTGCTCCATGACTTGCATCATGATAATGCAAGGAGGCAGCAAGAATTCTTCTTTATTTGGTTACTATTGGGAGAGTATGGGCTAAATTCTTCCCATACATTGAATGACATTGTTGGAGGATGGCAACAGGAGGCCTTACAATGTTGGCTTCTGTTGGGTACATGGTATAATGATGATGTGATGGGGCATCAATATGCATTATTAAGGTGGCTTCTCTCGAGAGAATATGGCCACTACATTTGGTAAAATGATGATGTGAAGTGGCAGCAAGATCTCTTGTTGCTTTGGTTTCTTTTGAGGGAGTTTGGCTTGTCCATATTACATAGAGGAGATGGAGGATGGTAGCAAGAGGCCCTACTTTGGTGGTTACTATTGGGAGAATATGGTTTGACACTTTGGTCTACCCACATGTCTCTATTTATTCTTTTGCATAATGTTGGAATAATGCTTGGAACCAACAAGGCCAATAGGGCTAGAGATGAGTGCATGTCAATGCTCAATGTACTTCATGAAACATGGGATGAAGAGGTGTATTGTGAGATGGAGCTTTTCCTTTGTGATAAGAACCACTTTATTTTATGTATCTCATGTGTTGATGATGATGTTGGACATCATATGGTTGTCACTTGGTACTTCATGGAAAGAGGAGGACATCTAACCTTACAGTTGGAGGTCATTATGCATTTTGAAAGACAAATTTGGAACCAAACATGCATGACACATTGCAGAAAATGGAGGAGGCCTTCCTTATGTGGATGCCATTTGGAGGGAAATGGATGTCTTATGCATCTAATTTTGCGGTTGCTTGAGGTCAAGCAACATTTTTCTGAGGAGGACTGTAATATTCCCAAATTTTCACTTGATATTTGGAATATTAGAGCTCTTAATTTTCTTAATGAATTAAGTAAATAAAAGGGTGGAGGGACACATAATCCTCATTATGAATAAATATCCACTTTTTATGTGTGAATGTGGATTAATTAAGCCTAGATCTACATAAATGAGGTAGTGGAGCAACTACTAATGTGAATGGATTAGAGATCATGTCTCATTAATTGGATATATCATGGAGGTTGATACAGTCAACTAAGATCTTGGAAGGAATCAAATAGAAGGTCATGGAGCATTTGTGATGAAATGATGGAGGAAGTTGTGCAATTAATGCACTCATGATGGAGAGGGTGTACATTGTACCTAGACATGATGGATTACTTGGAGAGACAGTGTAGTCAAACGTGGAGAATCATGTCCACATGCACAATGCAATTTAGATGAGGGCCAAGGCATGGGAAGGCTCCAAAAATATATAAAGGAGATGAAGACAACAATGAAGGCAGACTATTGATTATAGATTTTGAGTTCTATTTATATCTAGAATTTTCATGTGACATTCCATTGCTTTCTTAGGCTATTTAGCAAAGATTGCAAGTGATGTTTAGCACAGGGTGTTCCTGATTGGGAATCCCTCCTCTTTCATTGAGTGATCTCTTGGAAGAGGGTTTTACTTCATTCTACATCAGGCATTGGTGCCACTTATATTTTCCATCATCTTTAGAACATATACCTTCAGGAATTACACAATTTCTGAATATCAGTCAGAAGTTGGAGGTTGTCTTTAGTAGTTCAGCTGGAGAACCGGTGCATGATTATTCCTATCACCTTGGACTTGAAGATCAGCATTCCCAGGGCTTCATTTCAGATTGGGCATCAGGCCAAGAGTTATTGACCTCCTAGCAGCAGTAATTCCATCCAAAATTATGCTGTCCATTCTTGCAGATCCAAAGGAGGAAGGAAGTTGCTAGCATTTCAGCTAGTAATCCTTTGAGGAATCATCCCCTCACCTTTCCATCAGTATTTCCATAAGCCTGGAGTCTATTGCAGCATATTTTAGTAGGAATAGAGCCTCCCTCTCCTTTACAATGCAATTTTTATGAGTAGTTGTGTAACAACAACTACAATCATTATTGGAGGATTGAGAAGCCAGATCTAGAGCTTCTAGCTTGTAGATTTGAAGGAGGGATCAACTCTTCAAGATTAGATATGATCTTGTGACATATTTCAGCCATCTATTTGGCATATCTAGCTTCAGATCTATAATCCCAATAGATAAAGGATCAAACCCTAGGAGGGTGATTTTCCAAATTTGTAGATCTGGAAAATCCTTTCTGGGTTATCTGGGGTTCCCATCACATTGGCCAAATCTTGAATCTTGGCATCATCAGAGCTCCTGATCTCCCTAGATCT
This sequence comes from Pinus albicaulis, assembly GCA_034641835.2. Lineage (NCBI taxonomy): Eukaryota > Viridiplantae > Streptophyta > Pinopsida > Pinales > Pinaceae > Pinus > Pinus albicaulis. The sequence continues at coordinate 1,130,404,595 of CM076580.1, read as the reverse complement.
ACATTTAATTTTGCATTAGTTCATGCATATATTCAACAGAAGGGACAACGTAATATTGCTTCTTATAATCTCACTAGTTACACAGTGCTAGTTATAGCATGATTGCAGGGTGATTCTAGGCCATCTCTTTGGCTAGACCTACTCATTTTATGTACATTGTGTAACTGAATCATATCCATTTAATAAAATGGCCTAGCTTCTCTGTAAATTCTAATGTTGTCTTTAGATCTATTGTATACTTAGTTTCAGTTCTTAGATTGTGTTTAGGTATTACTACATTCTCCCTTTTGGGATATTACAAATTTCCCTGTACCTATTACATCAGCTTCTTGATCATAAATAAGGACCAAGTCACCCTCTGAGAAAATGAGAGGCTGGAAATTTTTGTCATATTGCGCCTTTATACTTATCTTATGCGCTTTGTTGGCCAATTGGGATTCACGACATGTTTCATCAAGATGGATGAGGTTAAAAAGACACACTTCTTCTTCTGAGGTGTCAGGTAACAAGTCGATTGTGAGTTTCAAGGACGATATTTCACATTGGATTGGAAAGATAACTTCCAGACCATACACCAATTGAAAGGGAGTAAATCCATTTGCGTTTCTCACAAAGGTTCAATATTCCCACAAGGCCGAGTACAGGATCAAATGTCAGTTTCTTTTATGAACTCCTATCATTCGTTGAAGCATACATTTAGGAATTTTGTTGATAGCCTCAACTTTCCCATTTGATTGTGGATAATAAGGAGTAGAATTATCACGTGACAATCCTAACTTGGCAGTCAATTTAGTCATCATATGGTTGCGAAAATGATTCCCATGATTTGTAACTATAGCCTGTGGGACCCCAAGCCATGCAATAACATGATTAAAGAAAAACAATGCAGCTGTTTGTCCTGTGTTGTTGAATGTAGGCATTGCTTCGACCCATTTGGTAAATTTCTCTACTGTGACAATAATATAACCATGCCCCTTAGATGAAAGAGGGTTACATGTCATGAATTCAATACCCCATTTCGAAAGTGGTCCCACAGAGACAACAAGAAGCATTGGTGCTAGCGGTTTGTGGATTTTACGATCAAATATCTAGTACGCTTGACAACTTCTAACAACAAGGATGCAGTTGCAAAATATGGTAGGCCAAAAGTAACCAATGCAGAGTATCTTATACGTGGTAGCATATCCAAACAAGTGTACACCACAAGCCCCAACATGACAATCATTTAAAACCTTTTCAGCCTCCTCATGAGTGAGACACCTCCATAAAATGGTATCAAAACCATGACGATAAAGTGTATCATCGACGATCATTTAATCTTTGGCTTGGTATCAAATACGTCGTTGGTTAGAGCGAGAGGTATCAGGCTGAAAATTTTGGGTCTGGAGATAAATGATAAAATACCCATGCCAAGGACCAGATGATTCAATCAGAAACAGAGATTCGTCAGGAATAGATGGTTTTGGCGTAGTAGTAGTACTATCAAAGGGAAGGTCATAGAGAAGCTCAGCCAAAAATAAAGACTTCTTTGACTTGGATTTGATGAATTCCAAATCAAATTCCTACAAAATGACAATCAATTTTGAATACTTGCCACCCAGCAATTGACGTGATAAGATATAAGTCATGGGGTTGCAATCCGAAATGAAAATGGTCTTCCGGAACATGATATAGTGGCAAAATCCTTGGATAGTTTGAACAACCGCCAAGGCAATATTTTCTACGTATGAATACTTCACTTTCATATCATTGAGATTACGACTCAAATAATAGATCATATGTTCCATCCTATTTTCTACTTGGACCAATACCATAGCAATGGTCGTATCAGCCATGACGATATATAATAAATAATCACTCTGATAATTGGGGGGATACATTAATGACGCCCGGACAAGAGTATCCTTGAAACCATCAAAATAAGCTTTCGCAACTTGGTCCTAATGGAAGGGAACCCCCTTTTTCAAGAGCCGAGTAAATCCTTTAGCCATTTCGGCATAGTTGGGTATGAACCTCCTTAGGAAGTTAGCCTTTCTTTGAAGTTTGTGTATCTGAAGTAAATTTGATGGCGCAGGAAAATCAAGAATGGCCTGGATCTTCAATGGGTCAATTTGAATGCCTTCTTAAGAGACAACAAATCCAAGAAAATGACCAAAACTAACTCAAAACACACATTTATGTGGATTGAGGTGTATTTTGTAGTGACATCAGTGTAAGAAGAGGGCTCTCAAATGCATCGGGTGATCAATCTGATTTCATGAATGCATGGGTAAATTGTCTAGATAGGGTTGAAAAATGTTCTTGATGTCATTGAAAGCATAATCCATTGCTCTTTGAAAATTTGCCCCAGCGTTATTTAAACCAAACAGTAGTTTCCTATAAGCGAATGTGCGCTAGGGACAGATGAATTCTGTCTTATATTGATCCTCTGGGTGGATATTGATTTTATTGTAGCCGGAAAATCCATCCATGAAAATCATCAATAATATGGTTGATAAAGGGAGTAGGATAGTTGTCTTTTGGACAAGAAATATTGACATCCTATTAATTGACGCACACTCTGATGGTTCCTTGTTTTTTAATGACAGGAACGATGTTGGAAACCCACTCAGTTATAAGAACAGGGTAAATGAAACCAGCACACAAAATTTTCTCAACTTATGATTTAATGGCAGCGACCTTCTTCTGATGAACAGGATGAAGGTGTTGACGTACCAATTTAACATTAGGGTACATATTAATAGTTTGTTCAATGATACTAGTATCTATTCCTGTCATTTCCTCTTAAGACCAAGAAAATACATCACAAAATTCATGAAAGAGAGAGCGATATGTTTCGATTTCTGATGGAGAACAAGATACATCGACATAAATATTTTCTACAATGCCAGGTTTGGTCGAAAAATCGATAGAAATGGTTTCTTCAATATTTAATAAGTTTTGCTCAGAATCAATTGCATTAATAGGTAAAGAATTCAAAAATAAATTTCTGATTGATGGGTGATATACATCACTAAGATTACTTTATTCATAATCAGGAAGATGGGAACGATGATGATAATATTCCCATGGTTCTCCTTTCGATATCATGGTTACCAAAATATTCTCATCTATCAAGAAAGTTGAGGAAAAAGGATCAGATGGAGTACCAAAATCTAAGGAACGACCAACCCAAACAATCGACGACGATGATTTCGGATCCCCTGCCCAAGCCAGATAGTTTGATTGCTATGCCAGCTCAATAGGGCTAGGCAACATAAACTCATCCAACGTAAAAATTTCATAATCACCCGTACTCTTCCTTAAGCTAGATGGAGTGGAAGAGATCATGTAGCAGGTCTCTATACTTGCAATTTCTACCGACGTCACAGGCGGCGGTAATGAAAAGGTTCCCATGAGAGTGGAATCCTTTAATAGTCCTAGACCAATGTTCTGAAGTGCGAGTTGGAGTGAATGAACAAATGGAACACTTCTAGTTACCTGTGAAGCGAAGGCAAAGAAGGATAGTTGATTGATGACTGTGATGGCACCTTTATATGGAAAGCGATCATTCTAAAATATGTAGAAACAATTGTAGTCATAGCATATACCCATGGCATTCCAAATAGTATATTGTAGTCAAGGGGTCTGTCAATGACCTCAACATGAACATTCACTATTTCCCCCCCTAGTTCTACATGCAGGTTATTGATAATACCACAAGGTTTATATGTACGTCCGTTAAAATCCTGCAACGTCGTTGATGATTGAGATAGGTGCGACGAGCCAAGTGAATTTCAACAGTTTGGAGATATAATACACGTAGATTCCCCCTCATCAATAATAGTACGATGAACAAGGTGATTGAGAACATTTACTTGGATGGATAATGCCAATTCTACTGGTAATTGTGGCACATAGCCCGTGTGATTAAAGACTACAAGATTAGAATCAGTTGGATCAATTCCACCAATATTCGAAAATAAAGCCTGTTTTTGGGAGGGACAATTTTGTAATACCTCAAGAGTTGACATAACTAAAGGGGATTGAGCCAAATATTCAACTATATTATAATTTTGAGCAGCTCTTGCTCGAGGATTATATGTCGATTTATGAATGACTCCCTTTGGTGGCTTTATTGTCAATTAAAGAATAGCAGGTGGTGGTACTGATTCCGTAGACAGATTCGTGGTAAAGGTAGTAGGTTGATTAGTGACCTAAATACCATAATATTTATTACACATTGACACCAAATATCTGTTGAAGGTTTTGTGACAGATAACATAAGCACTTGGGAAATAGAAGCTGGATCCGTAGCAACCAAATTTGTGTCTGGATTCGAAAATAGATCTGTCAAAACAACTGAGACATGTGAAGTCTTAACCATTTTTGAGACTTTAGCACGACGAGGACAATCTCGAACAAAGTGTTCGTCATTACAGATTATGCATGGATAACGAGGTTTCCTGTTTCCAGACGATTGATCAGATGATATTTCCTATGGGTTAGAAGTTTGATTTTTCTTTGATTTCTATTTTTTCTTACTTTGGGGTTGTGCATCACTTTTTCCTTTGTCAAACGACACAACACTAATTTCTGAGGAAGGTGCAGGATTAGATGCAGTAGTATGATGTGTACTTGCAATACCAACCATACCGTCTCTGGCATGAAAATCCTTAGATCACGACGCGTTAGGAATTTTTTCATAGAGTGTGCCAGACGGAGTATAAATCAAGTCTAAATATTGGGCATGAGAAATAACCTGCTCTTCAGTGAAGACACCACCCTTAGCCACATCCTCAATTATAGATGGCAATAGGGACTTAATGAACCACTCAGCAAGGAGCTGATCAGGAACAAAGGTCTTAACCATTCTATGACGACGATGCCACTCATGAATATGATCAGAAATGTGAGTAGCATTAGTCTGTCTAAAACTAGTTAAGAGTTTCGTTCCAATTTCATATCGTATGGGTACTGGAAGTGAGTCAAAAAGACAGTAGCTAGGGCAGTGAAATTATCGAAATATGCTCTATGTAACTCAATGTACCATTTTGTAGTTGGACCAGTGAGTGTATGCTGGAAAAGACGTAGCCGAACATAGTCATCATTCAGGGAGTTTGATCAACACCACAAATGATAAGTCATAACATGAGTCAATGGGTCTTCCCTAGGGTTTACATTGAACTTAGGAATATCAGAGTGTAATTTATGGGGTATCACTAGCCACCAAGGAGCATAGTTGATTGGATCATTGGTGAGCCGATTTAAATCTGGTAACTCTAAAGTTGCAATAAAGGGAAGCTGTCGATTAAGGTCAGGTTGAGCATAGCCAGGGTATGATGGAATTTCTTGGGAAATAGGCCTTTGATCACCAGCATAAGGAATCTACTGTTAGTAACCCAGATAGGGGTTGTTTTGATAGGAAAATGCTTGAGGATTCTGTTGACCAAAAATTGTGTATGATACTTGTTGAAATGAAGATTGAGGAATATGCGCCTGAGGCTTCCAAGGGGTCTGTCCAATAATGTTATAACCCAAACTAGGATAAATTGGATTAAGTTGAGGATAAGTATAACCTGGTTGTGGCTACGACATTCCGTAATATGGTAATCCATCTTTTGAATAAATGATTCCGAGTACAGGTTGTTGTTGTAAATTGGCCGAAGGAGTTGGAGTCTGAGGACCCAATACTTGAGGGTATTGAGTTGAAGGACCCGCATGAAATGGTTGTTGTACAAAAGTTTGAGTCTGTAGCAGGGGTAAAGATGTATTAAAAAGTGGAATTGATGTGGATGAAATAGGTTGAATAGGTTGATACGAGTGTACAACCGTTTGTGGTTGGATAGGAAGAGTGGGCTGCCATTGACAAAAATTCATTTCGAAATTAGGTTGACCAAAAAATGATGGAGTACTATCAAAGTGGATGACCATAGGTTTCCCCCCAGCATGAGGAGTATAATAAGACAGAACATATTGTTCTCCAAATGCAGGGAGTCTAGTTAAGATGGTACTGGATGGAATAAACCCAGATGGAACAACTTGATATTTCCTTGATGATGGATATAAAGGATCAACCCGTTCAGTACTCACTATAGGTTTACCAGTTAGAATACCAGGCATTGACATTAGTGAAGTCCATGGGTTTGAATATGCACCAGATAAATTCTAGATAAAGATTTATAAATTGATGGGACCAAAGGGCCACCATGTAAATATGACTCTGGTGAAGTTGTGAACATTGACGGTGTAGCGAGAGCAAGTGTTGATGCAATTGGAACAGATGGTCCAACCGAAGATGTTGGTTTAGGCATGGTTACTTGAAAAAATGTATACCCTTTTGAATCGATGAGAATTTGAATAGGAACATGATCAACAAAAGCAGAGGGTGGTGATTGAGGAAAAGACTCGTATAGGTAAAGATCCTCCCCAAAATGGGTTGGAGTTAAAGGTGTATCGTCTTGTGGGATTTCTTCAATCGAAATTAAACTAGGTGGAAGGATTTCACTGTCAGGCCCAAAGTATATTTTAGGAGGTTGACTGCGTGATATGGGAGACTCAATGTCTACAATAGGTTGTGGGGTGGCCGATACAGGAACAAATTCTAGTCGTTCAACTTTGGGATGCGTATGTTCTGGTAAAAAAGAGACAGGATCTGGATCAACTTCTAGTTGAACAACATCGGGTTCAGGCGGTATGGTATCACTAATTGGATGGATCGTGACCATGGGTAGCTGTGATGACTTTGTCTCGACAACAGTAGATGAACCAGGATTTGTAGAAAAAACTTGTACGGACTCTAGTATATGTGAAGATGATGCTTCACCAGAGGTACTAATGGTACTGGTTTTGGTAGAGCGATGTTGCCTTCGTCGACCAGAGGTGACTTTCGGTGGTAAAGGTGGTTTCAATGAAAGTCTACGCAAACAATAGGGAAAGGGATTTTCTTCTTCCATGATGAATGATTTATTTTATGACAAAAAACAAATAAGAAAAATAAAAGGATAATGCTAGGCAAAAGGTTTACCAAGAAACTGTGAACTGCAAAATACCTCATGGTGAACCAAGAAGTATGGGCAAGAAATCTCTCCGACCGCTGTGTTCGATGTATCAAAATTTACAAGGTGGCCGACTCGATTCACTATGGATGGATAAAAACCTAAATTTTTCCACCCAAATATACCCAAAGGTACGTGGAGGCCCAAGTACGTATTAGTGCCATCTAATGGGAAATCGCACAGTGAGAGCACCCCTTTATATTTTTTCGTACTATAACACCGCCCGATATACTCGAAAGTACATGGACGAGCTACAATATACTTACGTACATGGAGTGAGGTATCACACTCGGAATGTATCATAGACAATTAACAAAAACTGCTATGTTTTACGACATCGGAACATGTCTCTAGCCTAGACCTTCTAAATGTTATGATTATGGTTCCAATGTTTTTTTAGGTAAATTAATGTAAATTTTAAGTTGATCTTGTTTATCAATTTTCCTTTCAAGGTTCACCGTGATGATGTAATGGAAATTCCTAAAATGCAAACTAAAATGATAAGCAAAATTTTCACTTTTAGCTTTTTCAATGAAAATCTTAGCTACTAAAGGGAAAGAATAATAAGTTTTGAGAGCAAAGAACAAAGAGCACAAACTAATATGGAGCTTTCCTAATTTGTTCCTATGCAAAACACACAATCCACTATATGCAAATGCAGGTTTTATTTTTAGTCTCCTTAATGTGAATGTAAAAAGGAAACTATATGCATCAAATCAACAAAAGCAAATGCTTTCTTCTTTGAGAAACGATGAACTTAACAACAATTTATCTTTTAGGAAAAGTGAAGAATTGAACTACAATTTTTCCTACAAGAAACGAAAAATTTAACGATAATTTCCTTTATGAAAAAAATGGATCTAATGTAGAAATAAAAATACTTTGAATTTGATTTTTCAATGATAAAGAAAAAAACTTAAAGAGACATTGAACAAACTTACTTTTCGAAGGAGGAATATTCAGGTAAATTCATTGGTCTCTATGACGCATTAGATAGTTGAAAACACAACAAACAAAAAGCTGAAAGTAATGGCAATGACAAATTAAAAGGGAATTTTGTTGGCTTAGGGGGAAACACAGTCTCTAAGGGGAGACAGTGTGTTGCAAGGAATCCCTGAGTGGGAGACAATGCTATGCAAAGCACTGTGTCTTGACCAACAGTGTGATGGGCGCAACAGAGAAAAAAATACTCAAGCTAATGACACACTTCTAATGCAATTATTAGGTTCAAAATCCTAATAATTGAGAGTAGATGCTACTGGGTGGATAAGCAGAGGAAAAATACACCAAGGATGAAGGTAAAATCCCCAGTGAAGTCGAAATTTTTTTATGCGGAATTATAGATTATGGATAAAACTCATTCCCTAAATGTGGTGCTATGCATTTAGAACAACAAATAAAATAATTTGCAGATACTTTTACTAAGAGTAAATAGACACATAGAAAGATGGAGAAACCTACTTGGGGTCTAAGTGCTTCCTATTCTCCTTCAGTCGCTCTTGTTGTAGCTTCCAATCCAAATTTGATCGCCAGACTAGTTCCTGCAAGTATAAACACTAAACAACAAAGATATTGCAATATACATATGACTATTTACCTTGATAAGAAAGTCATTGATTGTGAAACTACCTTTAGCTCACCTATAAACTGAGCACAGATCCTAGTGCCTGAAAAGGAAGAAATTTGGTAGATAAATGCTGTTGGATTATCAATTGAGTGTTTCATTTGAGTGATATGCTGCTGGAGAGATGTTCATTGTGATGAGGTTGGGATGATGCTGGAGTTGGAAACATCAAATCAATCGCTAGTTGTAACCTCCCCTTCTATCCATTAATAAATATTGCTACTTACTTTCCCACATATGTATCTGTATAAGCTTATATCTTTCATATTATGGATTCTTAGCTTATGTATATGTTTCATGTTTCATTGATTTAACTAATTAAGGTAAATAGCCATTTTTATATTGAAATATCTTCACTATTTAATTTTTATAATTGCAGGAAGTAGTCTAGCGATCAAATATTGGAAGCTACAACAAGAGCGATAGAATGAGAATAGGAAGTGCTTGGACCCCAAGTAGGTTTCTCCATCTTTCCGTGTTTCTATTTACTCGTAGGAAAAGTATCTACAAAGTCTTTGATCTATTGTTCTAAATGCATAACACCACATTTAGGGAATGTGTTTTACCCATAATCCATAATTCCGCATAACAATAACACACCTAGAAAACTTTATGGCACAACATAGATCATCGAGAACACATGAACACATACTTCCCTCAGTGCGACAACCTTTGAAACAACTTACAACAAGTGAAACACTAAATGTACACTTTGTGATGACCGCGATGAAACTCATGCGACAATGCTTAAAATTTTGGAAATGAGAGCGACTGATGTCTACATGGTAATATCAAATCATTTACAGAAATATAACCTATTGAAACCACCAAAAAAATCTTATGTACATTTTTCAACACTTAACATGTGAAAATACGATAATTCCTAAAGAGAGAACGACAGTGAAAGTAACACATGCCACAGGGAAGATAATCATGAAAGCGAAACTAATTAGAGTGAAAGAAAATGAAAGTGACAAACAAAAACATGAAAATTGTACTCGCAAAAACAAAGGTGCGTGGAAGCGAAAATTTGCAAAAGTCACCGAAATAGAAGTACAAACGCAACTAGAAGTGAGAAACTGTCGATGTAAGTGTGAACTGACTATCGATGTCGAATGAAAATCACACATGCGCAACCTTTATGGACCGTGATATGCTTGTTAAAGCTTGCGTAAAATAATGTCCTCATGGACTTTTTACAGACTGAGCATGTGTGAACAAGTGACTTCGACACTTCCAACCCAAGAATGGAGCTCAAAAGCATCAACTGACTAAGAAGTGACTATGGAAAGACCGATCACAAGATCCACATTAAGCTCTAGCATTCAAGTATAGGAAATATTTTGGAGGGTGTTTTTTGCAGCGAAAACACTTGGCAACACACTAGTGGAACTCTGACTTCTCTTCCTTGGCCAATTATTTCATGCAGGGTCTAGTTTTGCAGGGAGAATTAATTCATCACTCAAATTACCATGGCTTCCTCACTTACCCCGTGTATAAACATATTCCCCATAATTCCTTTACTCGTCTAAATGCAAACATAAGATCAACGATCATACAAAATTTTTCAAATTAGGATAGGGTAATGAAGTTCTCAAGATTTATATTTTCATAGTACAATTTTTAGTCTAGTGTTGCTCTGCTGCCACCATGCCTGGACAATACCTCAATAGAGTCACTTTAGGAACACAAACATTTATTTGCTGCTAGTGAGCCTGGAAATTACTCTGATAGATTTTCTTTCTTAACCTCTCCACGTAGGAAACCTTTATCTTCTTTCAACTTTATATATATATAAAGTCCTTTTCTATTTTGCCTCATTCCCTTTCGAGCCAACAAAGCATCTTCATGAAAGGTCTTATTGATAGAACAAAATGAAAAGAAACAACACAACAAGAAGTAAAAACCAAAGCACAAGAAAAATAGGATAAACCAAAGCATAATGCAACACAAAATTAAAAAACAGTGTCACAAAGTCCTTTTCTGTTTTGCCTCATTCCCTTTTGAGCCAACAAAACATCTTCATGCAAGGTCTTACTGATAGAACAAAATGAAAAGGAACAACACAACAAGAAATAAAAACCAAAGCACAAGAAAAATAGGATAAACCAAAGCATAATGCAACACAAAAGTAAAAGAACATGAGAGATGCTAAAGAGAACAAGCACAAGATTCATGCAAGAGGGGAAATTAGAATGCAACTAGTGCTACTACTAACCTAACATCTATAAGGTTGGGGTCACGTATAATGAAATTTCCAATGAATCCACCACAGTTGTTCTTGACCTGCAATGAAAAAGATACAATCAATTAAAAAAATATGAAGTAATGTGAAAGAGAAAGTATGAGAGCTTGAATAAATTGCACAAAAAATATAGGTATTTCATGTGGGAAGAAATATGTGTCACAACCACTACTTTCAACCAATTCACATTCTTACCTTTTCAATGGAAACCATAATAAGAAAAACATCGAAGACTTCTTGTGAATGAACCTTCTTTTGTTTCATCCTGCTTAGCAAGCATGAGAAAAGGCTGAAAATTTTTATTTGCAATGGAGCTTGCCAAGTAATATTTCTCCAACCATTTGGTGATTGGATCGGGAAATTCGAAACAATCCTCTTGAAAATCTTGAAATTTTTGAAATAATGAATCTCCAATTAAATGCATGGAATTAGGATGATAATATCATGAGGGAAAATAGATCTGATCATATTCAGCGTGCATGCCAAGATAGTGAGGAATTGGAATAGCCATCAACGAAGGCTGAAATGCCTCAATCGCTCGAAAAAAATCCAAATAGTGAGATGTTGAATGATGAAGATTGAAGGATGTAAAACAATTTTCATTGGAAATACTGGTGGGAAAATGATAAAACGAATGACAATCATCAAAGATAGAATAATGATCAGATGGGTTGATTAAGGCATCATATTCCCATTTTGTAATTAATGAAGATAAATCAATTTGAATGGTTCTACGAATGATCTGAACATTAGAATCAAATTCCTCGCATGTGGAATGCCACAAATAATTTTCCTGTAACTGGTGATGAACTGTACAAGAATCATAATCATCGAAAGAATTTAAAAGGGATTACAACACAACAAACACATGAGAATAGTCAGAAGATAATGAACAGAGAAGGATTTGATTCACATGATAACTGGTGCATTCATTATCACTCAAGAGGATTTGAGTTGCGATGAAGGGAAATATTTGCAATACAAAATTCACAAGAAAAACTGGGATCTGACTATTAAGAAATGAATCTAATAGAAATGATTCCTTCAACCAAATATATTATTTGAAGTGATCAACTTCGCAATTCCATGACTCTACTAGATAAACATATTCCAAACCCAAGTTTGATGCAAGATATTTGCATGGAGATGTATGAATTGAAGAATATTATTGAATCCAATCAAAAACCAAATTTTGAAAGTTCGAAAAAGTACACCTGAAATACCAAACATATTTCAAAAAGAAATTTACATCAAGTGAAACCATGCAAAGATAAGGATTGTGTGAGAGAAACACGATCTGAATTAGTTTGTGGGGCTTACCAGAGTCGTGAGTTCCTGGCATAACAATCAATGGAAATTGAAGTGCATCGACTCTCTGACAGGTCTCAAAACTATCAAGGATTTTAAAATAAAAGTTTGAATACTGAACTAGATTGTCCATTGTGTGAGGATAAATACTAACACTAGTTTCAAAAATCCCATTGCTCACCCCATGGTAGGTACCTTTGTTATTTATTTGACCATATTTTTCAACAACTAGATTACTCAAGTTGAAAAATTATTTTAATCGCAAATATGAAGATGTATGAATTGGAAAAAATCCATGAGAAATATGTTTTGAATAGTTGTCTTCATGCAAGATAGAAGATGATGCAGGATGGAAAGAGTACTCAATGATTTGATTTTCATCATGGATAATCTCACTACCTTATGTCAATTGAGTTAACTCATCAAATGAAGAAATTGAAGATCATGGAGTATCTTCAGCATAAGTAGATACATTGAAAACGGTAGAGAACATGGGATAGAGAGATAAAGATGAAGGTTTGATGAGGAAATCTTCTTTGACGAATCAGATTCTAAATCTAAAGTAAAGTATTCATGAGAAACTGAAAAATCAGATGATGCACCTAGTCATTCGTGATCGCATACACCAATAGAGTCATCATCATCATAATGAATTTTTCCCAAGGCTACAGATTGTTCGAAATAATTGATTGCATTTGATTCACTACTGAGATTATCAGATTGAAAATAATCCAAGAATGAAAGTACATCATATTCACATGGGGGATTTTGAAAAAGAGGAGAAATATTTAAAGCATATTCACCTTCCTTTTCTTCTACCTGCGTAATGTGACTTCCTTGTATCTGATCACAATTTGAACCAACAAGTCAAAAATCAAGAGAATGTGAAAAACTAGTTGGTGGAGCAGATTGATCAGGTGGATCAGAGTACCAAGAGTCATGGCATATAGATGATATAGGATAAAATAAATCCAGATAAGCTTTGAGGCTAGAGTTATGAATAATAACATCATCTTACAGAATGGGGGAGTTAGTCTTCACCATGGGCTTCAAGAGCCATTTTGGGATTTCCTCCATTGAATTTGAGTCATGAAAACTAGAAGAAGGTTGAGAAGATGGATTAGGAATTTTATTAGCATATATCCAAAATTTATTATCATCACAAGGAGGAACCCTCATTAGAATTGGAAAAGGAGGAGGATAGGGAAAGAAAGGAGTAGTGAATTCCTCCTCTAAAATTAGAGGTGTCTCATGGTTTACAAGATTTGGGGAAGAAGAAACATCATGTAGTTTTTATTCCACGTGAAAAAAGGTATGAGCCAAACACTCAAACTTTTTTTTTAAATAAATTCCAATCCATATATTCTTAAGGAAATTTACAACAAAGGTGAAGGAATCAATCAGAAAAATCCTCAACTGATTCATTATGCTTCATTCTTAATTGATTGATTCTTTTATAAACATATTGGTAATCATACCTATCAAAGGATTGATGAAGCTCCTTGAGGAAATGATGAAAATAATGGATGGAAGTAGGTGGTAAGGTATGGGAAAATTTATTAATAAGACTTTCAAGGGTGAGGAAGAAAATCACACGAGAAAAGTCTCCATCATCGATTTCATAAGATTCACAAAATTTAAGCAAACCAAAAATGTGCTCGGTTATGGATGTTCCATCTTCACCATGAAACTTTAACTGAGACAAGTGATAGAGTGGCTCATTGGGGATTGAAAATTAAAAAATGGATAAATTAGAGAAACACTCCTATAGTAATATTTGATGATGATCCATTCTAGATAAGAGATTCAAAATAGACTCAACATGCACAAATTGTCATTTGGCCCTCCTAATTCCATTTTGTTGACAGTGCTGGAAATCCATCAACTAAGGGGGTCTCCCTAATGTGAAGTCCCAATTATACCTCACACTGCTTAGAATAGGATCCTCATCCGGGGTATCGACACGACTATCTTGTATTCTTGAAGATTTTCCTTGGCTCTATCTATCAGCAAGAAAGAGGAGTGTAAAGGTGCCTTTGAAAAGAAATTGAGTGTGCCTGGTGAGTTTTTGGTTGTAGGTGTGTCAAGGTTCTTATATTTTGGAGGGGAAAGGGAAGTGAGCCTCTAAGAGAGAGGTAACAGTACCACCATAGTAGAGGCACATGTAACTAAGAAGGATCTGCCTAACATGCAACATAATATCCACAAAATATGTGATGGTCATTACAACCAATTGATGGGAAATATCTGTCTAGTATCCAACGTAATAGTTCACAAAGACGGGACAACAATAACAACCATTACGCAATGCACAGTTGAGGATAGGCTGAAGGGATGAATTGCATCATTTTGGAGGCCAAGGCTCGGGCTTGAGTATTGAAACTATGTAGTGTGGAATCACAGGAGGAAGGAACTTCCCATTGTGAATTTTCAAAAGGCAAGGTTGCAGCTTGAGGGCTAGGTCTGCATAATGTGTAGTTCAAGAAGGCCAGATGAGGCTAAGTTGATGGGAATTTTCAGAAATTTGGCTAAGAGTGGGATCAGTGAAACTAATGTGAAATGTGACAGGCCATAACTGTGATCACACACCTAGAACAATTGACAACACAACATAGATCATCCATATCACATGAACACATACTTCCCTCAGTGTGACAACCTTTGCAACAACTTACAACAAGTGCGACACTAAAGGTACACTTTGCAACGACTGTGACAATACTCGTGCAACAATGCTTGAAAATTTTGAAATGAGTACGACAGATGTCTACATGTTAATATCAACTCATTTACACAAATATAACCTCTTGAAACCACCAAAACAAGCTTATGTACATTGTGCGACACTTAGCATGCGAAAAGATGAAAATTGCTAAAGAGAAAACAACACTTGCGATATGTGAATGATAGTGAAAGTAACACATACCAGAGTAAAGAAAATCACAAAAAGAACACTAATTAGAGTGAATGAAAGTGAAAGTGACAACCAAAAACATGAAAATGAAACTTGTGAAAACAAAGGTGCGCATAAGTGACAGTTTGCAAAAATCGCCGAAATATAAGTACAAATGTAACTAAAAGTGAGAAATTGTCAATGTAAGTGTGCATTGTCTGTCGACATGGATTTGAAATCGCACAAGTACAATATTGATGAACCTTGTTATTCTTGTTTAATCTTGCATAAAATAATGTGTGCATGCACTTGTTACTGACTGAGCATGTTTGAGCAAGTGACTTCAACACTTCCAACCCAAGAAGGGAGCTCAAAAGCATCAACTGGCTAACAAGTGACTACAGAATGATCGATATCAAGATCCAGAGTAGGATGAAAAATTCAAGTATAGGAAATATTTTGGAGGGTGTTTGTCATAGAAAAAATAATATGAAAGTAATAAGAAAATCTATCCACTCTATTTTGGGCTTGGGAGCCACCCAAATATTTGTAATAGGGTATGCCATGCCTCAGTTGACTTGTTGGAAAGGTAATTTTAAAGTAATATAAATAAGAGATACAAGCGTAGGGGAGGATTAGAGTTCATAAATAATAGAGGCTAGATAGTAGGGGTTGAGGAGGGAATAATTTAAGTGAGTGGGGGAGGAAAGGAGGGTTGGGGAAAAGACGAGACATAGGTGGGACATAAAATCTGAGAGGAAAAACATAATTCAGAGACGAGACCTAGAGGAGACAAGGAAATTGAGAACTAGAAGAGGGGTGTTGTAGGTTAATTTGGGCATCATCCACCAAGACCTAGTCAAAGTGGACATCATCCCTAGGACCAATGAATAGGGTTTATCATCCCCTTATATTGGAGTTTCTATATGCCATAAGTGAAGACGTTTTATTCATGGCCTCTATTGCGAGATTTCCAAGGTTTGAAGTATATATTACATGAGCCACTGACTCACCAAGGCTTCTTTGCAAGGGACTAACTGCGTTGCAGTGCCAATACCTCCATGCAATGGTGCATTGTAGTGCACTTCCCGACACTCAAGGGTGTGTTGGTCACTTGGGAGCATAATTCTCATTCTTTTAGGAATATCCACATGGTCAGTGCCTTCTAGAAGAGTCAATAGGTGTCATACTTCAAATCCAAGTGTCCATATAACACCTCTGAACTTGGAAACATGTCTTGCCTATTATTAGACAATCATTCATTGATAAAATACCATCATTTTACCTATAAATTGAGCAGTCATCTAAGTCCTAGGAAGGAATAATTTTGTGAAAAGTTATGCTATTGGATTATCATTTGATAAGAGAGTGAAAGTACTGATATGATGCTGAGATGATGCCAGATGTGATGAGGTTGGAATGAAGTTGGAGCAGGTCGACGACAAATCAATCCATTGGTTGTAATCTTCTCCTCCTTCTCTTTAATAAATATTTCTGTTCATTTTCTCAGACATATGTCTATATCTTGTGCAATGTATTCTTGATGATGTATGTATTTCAGATCTAATCAGTTTGATTTGATTAAGATAAGTAGATACTTGTATATTGTATGTTGTTTTCTGTTCTCTGTTTGTGTTTGCAGGAATCGATCTAGCGACTTGAGTTGGATTGAGAGCGACATAAACAACGACAAAAGGAGAAGGAGAGTGAAAAAATCACAAGTAGGCTCTTTCTCATTTCTGTATATCTGCTTGTTTTAGAGAAAATAGTAGTTGTCTTTCCTCTATTTTTCTAAGTGAAGGAGAACCACACTTAGGGAATTTGGTTTCCATAGATTAAAATTCCGTATAACAAATTGGTGACTTTGCTGGGGAGTATCTTATCATTCCTGGTATTTCTGCCTTTGTTTATCCTCCTCACTAGCATATACTTTCTATTTTCAGTAATTTGAATGAACAAATTGCATTAGAAGTATGTTATGCTACTTGTTTTTGAAACCTTGTTGCGCCCAACGCACTGTTGGTTAGGGTACAATGCATTGCAGTGCACTGTGTTCCATTAAGGGGTGATCTGCAACACATTGTCTCCCCTTAGAGACTGCGTTAGCCCCTCAACCACCCAAATTCCATCAAAATTTGTCATTTCTTTCATTTTTAGCCACATATTTTCTGTATTCTTAGATGTATGATTACTTTTAGAGACCAGTAAACTTTCATGTTCTTACTCCTTTGAAAAGTAATTTGTTCAATGTTTCATTAGCTATATTCTTTATCATTGGAAAATAAAATTCAAAGTAGTTAATTTTTGCATGAGATCAATTCTGTTTTCGAAAAGGAAATTTTTGTTTCATTCTTTGTTTCCTGTAGGAAAATTGTAGTTCCATTATTCATTTTCCTAAGAGAAATTGTTGTTTCATTCCTTGATTCTCATAAGAAAACACTTGTTTGATTGATTTATGCATATAGTTTCCTTTCTTTCATTCACATTAAAGGGAGCTGAAAAAAAAAACATGCATGTGCATCTAGAGTTTGTGTGTGTTGCATGGGAACAAGTAAGGAAAACTGCATTTAGTTTGTGCTCTTTGTGGTATACTAAAAAACCGATTGCTATTTCCCCTTGGTAGCTAGGATTTTCATTGAAAAATCTAAATTGAAAAGTTTTCTTATCATTTAATTTGCATTTTTAGGAATTTCCATTACATCACACGGTGAACCTCAAAGACAAACTTTTAAATAAGATCAACATAAAATTTACATCAATCAACCTAAGAAAGCATTGTAACATTACCGATAACATTTAGAAGGTCTAGGCTAGAGACGTGTTCCGACGTTGTTAAAAATAGCAGCTGTCGCTAACTTGTCTGTGATACATTCCAAGTGTGATACCTCACTCCACATACATAAGTATATCGGAGCTCGTCCATGTACCTTCGGGTGTATAGGGCGATGTTCTAGTATGAAAAGTATAAGGGGGTGCTCTCACTGTGCGGTTTCACATTAGACAAAGCTAATATGGACTTGGGCCTCCACATACCTTCGGGTATATTTTAGAGGACAAATTTAGGTTTCTATCCATCCATATGTAACCAAGTCAGCTGCCTTGTAACTTGTGATACACCGAACACAACATTCGGGGAGATTGTCTGCTTGTACTTCTTGTTTTGCCAGGAGGTATTCTGCAGTTCACAATTACTTGGAAAACCTTTTTCCTAGAATTAACCTTTGATTTTGTTTTTTTGTTTTTGTAATAAAATCAATTAGTCATCGTGGAAGAATAACATCCATTTCCCCATCATTCGCATAGAATAAATGTTGGGTGCAGGAATTACACTTAAGCAAACTCCTCAACACTTAATTTGTCAACCCAGGGGATTCGTAAACTTAGAGACGAAGCACAGGAAATGCCAGAGATGGTATGAATATTTCTAATGTAAATACCTACTTTCTTTAAAGGAAAGATTGCAGAATCAAATCAAAAGATAAAAAGGCAACTTGAACCATAAAAAATAATCTAAGATTGGAACGAGGAAGTATGCATTTGCAAGAGAGAATTAAAGATAAAAGGAAATCACTTCCACTAATGGTTGTTTAATCTACTGAGTGTGTGTTTTATCTTAGTAGAGACACTTTAGTAGTCTCGTTAGATGGGCCCTTAAACCTGCTTCTATAGAGATTTCCTTCTTGCATTAATCTATCTTACACTAGTGCTTGAACTAGTACAGGATCAGAGATTTATGTAGAAGGTATAAATAGTGTCTTTACTGAAGGATTTTTTTTACTTCATGCAAGGGCTCGAACTTTTCAACTTTCAAAGCACTCAAAACTTGTGGCAAGAAACTGGTTCTTGCACCGGATCAGAGCTTCCTACACTTAGCTTTTAATCCTTAAAACAAGTGTTCAATTATTACACGTGCTAGTTTTCTATCGAATCAAATTGTACACATAAAAGTGAATGTTTCTGATCTTAACAAAATGAAGAAATAAAGAAAAAATCATTTATTCTGTCATAAACATTTAAAGAAAGAAAGAAAATTGCGGAAATTAGACTAAGAAACTTGCTGCATCACACCAACGTGCACTAGTGCAGGTTCATTTCTCCTACTTGGACCAGGCGGAAAACCAATTAAACAGAATTGCAGGAAAAGGAAATATCACACCAACGTGCGTTGGTGCAGGTTTGTTTCTACTTCTTGTACCAGGCGTATGAAAGCCAATATGAAATCAAGTGAAGGGAAATAAAATGTATCTGCTTCACACAATGGATACATTTTCACTCAGACAGGAATACATGTGCTGAAAGTTAAATCACACTTTGATAATATAAAATCACATTACAGGAAACCGAAAATAGGGTAAACGTGCTGGGTTGGATGGGCCGTAGCCAACCAACACATTTCCCTTTTAAGTTAAAACGATGCTCAGTAAACTAGTCAATTCATCAGCTTAAAAACAAAAACACAATTTCTGAAACATGAGGCAGAAAACCTTTTATTAATTCATTGAGGTGAATACATGCCTTAATACAATGTCCAACACAGATTCGGGCGATAAAAAAACAACCGGTTACAACCTATCAAATTTTCTCTAAAAACTCTACTCTAAAAACTCTTCTCCTCTTGCTCCTATTTACACTTTACATTATATAGATCTGTTGGCCGAAGGCCACAATAGATCGTTCAACTGCTTCATAACAAAATGCAGAATTTAGTTTCGACCTTCAAGATAAGACAGTTTTGCCAAACTGGCCGTAGCTAACCAGCTTTTGCCCTTCACGGATTGGTCTTGGCTTCCTTTGAATCATTCGCTGTCATGGCTGAAGTGGCTCAAGACGAGGTGGTGATCGAGGAGGTTCGAATCTGCCGCGAAGATCTGTTGTGCTAGCAATGGTGCAAGATCCGATCCTGCACTAAGATCAGTGGTCACGGTAAACACTCTAACTATCAAATAACCATTGGAGATATTGATAAGTAAAAAAAGTGATTTAAAAGTAAGAAATCATGTAATAAATATTTAATTAATGCGAAATTGAATTAAAACATGAAGACTAAAGGTTTATACGAAATATGTCACCGTGCTTGGACTGGTGCAAGATGAGGGTGCATAAAAGAGGTGAAACAAAGGTAAATGGTTATGATTTAGGAAGGGGAAAATGGTAAAAATAGAGAAAATTAGGGGGCTAACATCCTCCCATCCCTAAGCTGTTGTGTGTCCTCACACAACTCTTTACCTCTACAAAAAGCCTTCAAAACTTTGAGCGTTCCAGCTCACTCTTGCTCTGGCATACTATCATCAGTCTGCAATGTTTTAGACTTCTTATTTTTGTTGTTATTCAATTTCTTCGTCACCTTTTTAAGTCGTCTGAAACATTGCGAAGCATGATACTTCCATACACTGAATTCTTCTTTTCCTAGATTTACGCCGTGAATTATTGTTTATTCTGTTCTTTTTCCTCCTGCGCTTTAGCTACGAGCTACTCTAATTTCTGCAATTGAAGCTCTAGCTCGAATATCCAAGCAGCAGGAGCTACCGAGTCTTCTTCCTTTTATGTCCTGACAGGGGCTGTATTTTCTTCAGGGACCTTAGTATCCCTCATGACTTCAGTAAATACTTATTCCTCTTCCAGCTCTTCTTCTTCTTCTTGCTCTTCCGGTTCTTCTTCTTCTTCTTGCTCTTTCAGTTCTTCTTCTTCTTTTACTTCTTCTGGTTCTTCTTCTTCTTCCACTTCTTCCACTTCTTATTCTTGCTTTTTTGGTTCTTCTTCTTCTTGCACTTCTTCCGGTTCTTCTTCTTCTTCTTACTCTTCCGATTCTTCTTCTTCTTGCACTGGTTTAGGAGGGGATTCAACGTTCTGTGGGGACTGTGGTTCTGCACCAGGTTCTTCATTCTTTTTCCAGGCCTTAATAAAATCAGCCAACAGAGTGTCAACTTCAATTTCCATAGATTTTATTGCGTCCGCAAGGACTGACAAAAAATTGTCTTCTTCGGGGGTCTGTTCATGTATTGGTGGCATCGAAAGAGTTTCTTCAACAGGTGTACCTGCTGTGTTCTGCTTCTTTGGAGATGGACCTTTTCCTTCTGTTGATTTCCCAGGTCGTTTCCTTTTTTCACTGGTGCAAGAAGGACTTCTCTTTACACTTGGACCCTTGCTTGTGCTGGCGGGGGTCTCTGTTTTCTTTTCAGCAGCTGTTTTCTTTCCTATTGATGGATTTTTATCTAGCTGCTTCAACAACACCTTCCATGTCATGCCCTTAATTTCCAATTTTTCTGGACCAAGATTTTGATCAGGCCGTGATGATACAATTTCTTGTCGCCCTGATCTTCCCGTTCGCCCTGCACACTCTTGGCCATATTTTCTAAACTCTTAAGCAAAAAATAAGTGAAATTTATCCTCCACTGGACGTTCTGGCCGGGTTTGAAGTGTTGCAGCATCCTGAAATGATACAAAAAGGTGAGGGAGTACCTTCCCTCACAAGTCACAAATTTCTGGAGGATAAAAAGGAGGTCCTGCCACTGTCCCAGCAGGGCGCTACGCAGAACTCCTTTCTTCCAGTCTACCTTCATGTGCTTATCAACGATGAAACGCTTCTAGTGCTTCCTCTCGAGCTTTTGATTTTTAAAGTACTGCACACCAGTGTTTTGTAAGCCCGTCGTTGCTGCTATCGATTTTTTCGTGACTTTAAATTTCAGGGGCCCAATTTTTACACGGCCATTTTTAAAACTCTTTGCAAACTGTAGGGCCACTTCACTATTGTGCCCATCAAATTTCTGCAAAAACTGAAGAAAGCCTGACTCTCAAAATAGTGCAAGACTATTGCAAAACTTAGCAGTCTGATCTACCTCACTGAGGGACGAAGGTTCACATCGAATAGGCGGCATCTCTGCTTAACAGTTATGAACAGTCCAAAAATTGCATGCAATACCGAAAAATTTGGCTCTTTATAGATAGGGATCCAACCGTCCACCATCCCTTCTGTCTTATCACCGATCCATCCCACCAAAATAACCATGGATGCATGACATGTTTAGAATCATGCGGGATTGGTAGTTGCAGCGACGTTTTTAATGGCTAAGTGAGGTAATCGTTATAAGTGAAGGAAATTTGGGATCATGGCGGAAAGGGTAATTATATCCAAGCAACGGTTAAACATTTCCGCACTCCATAATTCAAAAAAAACTTTAGCATTTATTAAAAAAATGATCATGATTCTTAACTAAAAACACCTTGTACTTTAAAATTTTTTCTCCTAGTTAATATGATAGACAAGTGCTCCCTAAATAAGTGAAAATGATTCTTGTAAACTTTTATGATGACCACTTCCTATGACATATGCTCATGAAAAGAACAAATTGTACTCAGCTTCTGTCAAGGTGCATGCTTGCACTGATCTGTTAACACCGCTTACTATGTTGTTCTGCTGGTACCATTATGCTTATATTATTATATAGGACGATATTATTGCACTAGTGCAAGCATATTGTCTGAAAAAAAAGAACATGGAATTTAAGTAAAATATAGGCTGGACTTCTAGCATGGCTTCCTCAACTAATACTGGAAATTTGCTTCGCCCTTTCTTGATGCTTCATGGAATCTTTTTGCTCTGTGTATGAGATCCTGCAATGAATTCATGAGGGAAAAAAGAAGTGGGAAAGGGGAAAATTTCAGAATGGGAAGGAATTTTGTTACAGGGATTCTAGGATTAGTACCACAAAAGGGAATAAACATAAGTGGGATAGGGAAAAAAATTCAAGGGTAAAGTGTGATTTTTACGAAGTGGGTAGGGTAAATTCAGAAGAATGTGGGAAGGTTAATCATTTTGGGATTTAAAGAAGAAAATTGAGGGAATATTATGAAATGGGATATGAAGAAAGGAAATTTTTTTTTTGGAAGGTCTGCCTGCACTGGTGCAAGAAAAAATAACTGCAGCGAGAATTTAGTGTTACTTGAATAAAAATATCCATGCTAATTACCCCAATTTATAAAGGTTGGTCCTGCTGAACCTGCTTTTACTCGGTGGTTGCTAGCATATCTAAAGATCAAGCAACATTCTCTTTTTATTAGAAATTTTTGATCTTCCTGCCAGCAAGCTGGTTTTCAGGTTGACCCTTCTGCAATCATGTCAGTGAACTGATTTCCACAATTACAGGAAAATATTTTTTCTTTACTTTTTTATTAAATTTTTTTTTTTCTTTCTTTCTTTCAGAAGAATTCATGTTTTCAAAAGGTTGGTATTACCATTTATCACTACCCTCTTGAATTGTTGTTGGAATTGCTGTATAAAATCTTTCTTGGCAAGTGGTTGAAAATACTTCTTTAATCTATGTCCATTTAGCAAAAATACTGAATTTCGGCCATCAATAGTTTTGACTTCTACTGCTCCATTCTCGAATACTTGGATCACTTCATAAGGTCCCATCCAACGTGTATGGAACTTCCCTTTAAAAATTTTAAATCTAAAATCATAAAGGAGTACCCAATCACCTGGTTGGAACTACTTTTTCTGAATAGACTTGTCATGCCACCTTTTTCGTTGCTGCTGAATAAGGATGTTTTGCTGAACAACATCTCTACGAAATTAATCTAACTCATTTAATTGGAGAAGATGTTGTTGTTATGCCTCAGAGAGATATAGTCCTAACTGAACTGCAGTTCTGAAGCATGGAAAATTTTAGGGGCTAATATTCGCAGGTGGGCTAATTTTCCATGGCTTTTCCAAAAAAAGATTCGCCAATTTCCATTTTTTTATAAAAATGATTTGCCCAAAATTTACAATATAAAATTATTTTACATTAAAAATCGGCAACATTATATAGAAAATACATATAATATCATTATAAATTTGAATAATTTTACAACTAAATCAATAAACATTTTATAGTTTTCATATTAGGGACTAGTGAGATTTGCCATTTTTTTAAACTTCAAGATCATTTTCCATCCTTAAAATTATCCATGTTCTGAAGGTTTTGATATGGAATTCAATTGGTAACAAAACCTGTTTGCCATATACTAGCTCATATGGTGTATTTCCCGTGCTATTTCTCCAAGTGGTTCTGTATGCCCTCAAAGCTTCTAGTAATCTTTCAGCCCAGGCTTTCCGATGCATATTGACTGTCTTTGTAAGAATGGACTCGATCACTTTGTTTGTAGATTCCACCTGGCTATTTGCTTGCAGGTGATATGGCATGGATTTCCTATGCCGGATCTTGTATTGCTCCATCACACCCTATACTAGATTAGAAATAAACTATGGACCATTGTCAGAAACAATTTATCTAGGCACACCAAATCTAGTAAAGATTTCAGTAAAAAGACAATCAACAACAAATTTTTCTGTAGCAAAAGAAACAGCTTTAGCTTCTACCCATTTTGTAACAAAATCTGTACAAACAAAAATATGCTTTTTACTTAAGGATGTTGGATTTATTGGCCCTATAAAATCAATAGCCCATTTTTCAAATAGTTCAATCATAACTTGGGGGCATAAAGGAATTTCATTGGTTTCATTAGGCTAGCCCATTTGTTGACAGCTATCACGTCGCCTGACATACTGTTTGGCATCCTTAAACAAGGAAGGCCAAAAGTAACCAACATGTAATACTTTATATGTAGTCCGCTTATCAGCGAAGTGGCCTCCACAAGGTTCATCATGAGCAGATTTCAATATGTCAAACACACTTCCTCCTCTCTTACACATCTACAGATAATCAGATCTAGACCAGTGTAAAAGAGATCTCCTTGAATCTAGGAATATGCAGCACTTTTCTGAATAATATTCCACTTTTCATGAGCGGAAAAGTGAGTAACCAAGTAATTAGCAATATTAGCAAACCACAAAGAATATGTAGACATAGCAAAAAGATGTTCATATGGAAAATCATCATTAACAGGAGTTGATTCACCAGGATTATCTAATCTAGAAAGAAAATCTGCTACAACATTAGAATTCCCTGGTCTATCAACAATAGTAACATTAAATTCCTGCAACAATAGAAACCACCTAGTCACTATACCACTTGTCAATGGTTTGTTCATCAAATATTTAATCGTGGAATGATCAGTATGTACAAATACTTCATATCATGTAATATAGTGCATGAACTTATTAATTGCAAAAATCACTGCTAAAAACTCTTTCTCTGTAACTGTATAAGTCCATTCAGTGGAAGAAAAATTCTTACTAATATAATAAATAGCATGGGATTGCTTATTTTCCTCTTGTCCTAAAGCTGTGCCAATAGCCAAATCTGAAGCATCAGAGGAAATGTGAAAAGGTAGGGACCAGTTTGGACCTCGCAAAACTGGTGCCTATACTAACTTTTCCTTCAATGTTTCAAAAGACTGTTGGCAAGCCGTGGACCAAGAAAATTCACTATCCTTAGCTAGAAGTTGGAAAAGAGGAGCAGCTATCTTCGAAAAAATTTCAATGAATCTTCTATAGTAACCAGCATGTCCTAAAAAACCTCTTACTTCCCTTTGAGTTTTGGGTGCAAGAAGATGCAGAATGATTTCAATCTTTGCCGGATCAACCTGGATACCTTTTTCAGAAAACAAATGGCCAAGCACCACTCCCACTTTGCACATTAATCTACATTTCTTGTCACTCAAAGTGAGATGGGATTCTTGACAACGAAGAAGTACTTTCTCCAAATTTTTGAGAGCTTCCTGAAAAGAATCACCAAACACAGAAAAGTCATCCATATAAATTTCTACAAATTCTAGATCAACAAAAATGGCCAAGACTTCCCTTTGAAAGGTAGCCAGGGCATTAAACCAAATGGAAGAACTTTATAAGCAAATTTCCCCCATGGAAATGTAAAAGTATTTTTATCCTGATCTTCGGGTGCAATCTGTATCTGGTTATAACCACTGAAGCCATCCAAAAAGGAGAAACATTTCTTTCCTGCAAGGGTATCAAGCACCTGATCAATGAAAGGGAGAGGGAAGTAATATTTAAGAGTGGCTTTATTCAATTCTTGATAATCAATACAAATACGCCATCCTCCATCTTTCTTAGGTACAAGCACTAATGGAGAGACCCACTGATTGTTGGAAATAGGATAGATAAAACCGACATCTAAGAGTTTATGTACTTCTTCCTTCACAATATCTCTTAGAGCTAGATTCATTTTCCTTTGGGGTTGTCGGACAGGTTGGGTTCCTTCATGAATATATATATTATGTGTACAAGTTTCAGGAGGGATACCCTTCATATCTTCATAGACCCAAGCAAAGGCACTAAGATGGTTTTGCAAAAAATTTACAAGCTACTCTTGCTAAGATGAGTCCAAATCTGAACTAATCTGCAAGGATTTTCCAAGGCTAATCTCAACAAGAGTGGTATCAGGCTTAGGAGTACTCAAGGGAGTGGTCAAATGCAGTGGTACAGAAGAATGAGAATCACGATTTTCTTGAAAATCTAGGCTGAAAATTTGGCTCAAAGGCTCATAATTAGGCATAGTGTCTAGATTATTCATAAAATCTTGAATCTCATATTCTTGTGAAGACCCAATATAATGATGGATAAGGGGAATAGAAGGAGTCTCCTCATCATTGCTTTGATCCAACCATAAAGTATCTCAAAGGTCCTGAATGGATCTGGTAGGGGGGTATAAAGTAAATTTCTTCCTAGAATCTCCATGTGAAATATACATATCACTGGAACGACATCCAATATATGCATCGGCCGTAGCAAGCCATGGTCGACCCAAGATAAAGGGATGTCATCCTACTGGGTTCTTTTTCTGAAGCACAATAAAATCAGCAGGATATTCCCAAGAATCTAATGAGATGATCACATCATCCAATACTCCTTTTGGATTAATTTTAGATCTATCTGCTAATTCAAGCACAATGGGAGTAGGGTGAAGATGAGATAACCAAATTTGATCCATGGTTTTCTTAGTCATGAATTTAGTGGCTGCCCCCAGGTCTATAAGAACATTAGAGACAAGGACATTACCAATCTGAACTAAGACAACAGGGTTTCTGGGATCAGTATATTTTTCCATAGACACACATCCCGTCATCAATTTGCTGCCCTACCAACAAATTGAATGGTTTGGATTTCCAATCTCTTCCTCCCGAGTTTCTTAAGACACAGTTCCTTAATAATCTTGGTACAAATGGGGATCTCTTTGATGGCTTGAAGCAAAGGTATATTAATGAAAATATTCTGAAGCTCAGATGCCAAACTAGTCTCAGAAAGAGGCTCACTCGTTTCCATTACTAGCCTCTCTGGGAAGGGAGGCTGGTTGGAAGAAGATGACAAGGATTCAGAGGGTAAGGGTTGCTTAGTGACAGCTTTCGGATAATGGTTAAGAGTTTCCTCTTCTCCTTTCTCTTCAATGATCACCATAGGTTGTTTCTGATTTTTTGATGTTACAGTCCTTCCCGATCTTAATTGAATATCATGAACCCCAATTGGAATAGACTGGTATTCGAATGATAAAGGTGGGTTTGTTACATAGATCATTTTCACTGCTTTATTATTATTAGGATTGGGCATAGGTTGAGTAGGAAACTGAGGAGGTCGAAAGGGTGGAGGTAAAGGCAATGGTGGAGTAGACTGGCTCGGAAGTTGAGGCATTGTATAAGGTACATGTGTAGATGGATAGGACTACATAGGTGGCTGGTAGGAATATGGAGAATGAGTTGGCCCTCTCCAACCCTGTTGCCATGGTTGAGAAGGTTTCCCATGCTGATATTGATTCCCATACTTCCATTGCTGATGAGAGTTAGGATAATAATATGCATGTGAATTATAATTAAAATAGTGTGGAGAAAATTCAGAAGCTATACCTGTACCTACTTGAGGCCAATTCCTTTTTGCTCCCATAGCATTCAAGTATTCCGCTTCAGGCTTTCCCCTTGTAAATACAGCTTTAAGTCCTGGTATAGAGGGACATTTTTCTGTGGTATGGTCTTCTGCACAAATATCACACTTATTAGTTTCTTTCAGATTAAGAGGACACTCTTTAGGAGGATGCTTATCTCTACATTTAGGACAAAAAATACATAATGACTCTTGTTCCTTCATGAGTTTCTGCTGAAATTTTAAAGAGTCTAACTGTTTGGTAACAATGTTAATTATATCAATTTTCATGTTTTCCATTTTATTTTCTAGTGCAATAACCATAACATCATTAGATTCAATTTTTCTATTTCTATTTCAAGTTCCTCTACCGGATCTGTACTGGTTTCTTGAAAATTTCCTGCATAACTCACAAATTTGATCGAAATTTTTCTGAGAAATATCACCTTGTTCTAACATATTCAAAATATTTCTAGCATTATCAGTAAGTCCTCTTAAGAACAAGGTTCTAATAGTGTTGGGATCAAGCTTAAGTTTTGACCTTTGTAAAATATACAAAAATATTTCCAGATAATCTTCAAGAATTTCATCATCATCTTGTATGATTGTAAAAATTTCATCTTGCATGTCCCAAGTTTTGCAATATTCTTGATATTTAGATAAAAACACTCTCTTAATATGATCCCAAGAGGTTATAGTGTTTCCTCCTAACCCCATAAACCAACGTAGAGCTGAGTCCTTGAGGGTAACAGGAAATAATCTTAACTTCTAAGCATCAGTTGCATAATCATAACTTCTACACAGAATATCAAACTCAAATAGAAAAGAGTTAGGATCTTCATGAACTTTACCATGGAAATGAGGGTGAGATGATGGTGGAATATTCTTCATTTACGCCACAGTATCAAGATCCACAATTAGAAACAAAAAATTGGATTATTCTTCACTTACCTGGTTGTCACCAGTCCCTTCCAAATGATCTTCTTGGTCCACCATTATTCCCCTTTTACTTGTACCGCTCTCCACAGGCTGATCCACACCTGAACTGTTATCACTAGAATCTAGGTGGATTGTTCTTACGTGATGGGTTTGAATTGGATTGGGCTTCCTGCTTACATAAGGATACCTAATATGAAAATTGTTTTCAGAATTCTTTCTACCCTTAGTGGGCTTCGAACCCTTACCTTTCCTAGGCATTCATTTCAAAAGGAAAGAAAAAAAGAAAGATAACAAAAAACTTCTAAAAAAATGTTGTCAAAAATAAATTAACACTAGAAAAATTCCTTCAAAGAAACAACACTACAAAAATAAAGAAAAATTACCTCTATTGTACAATCAGAAAATTCTTACTAAATCAAATCACCTCCCCGACAACGACGCCAAAATGTTGGGTGCAGGAATTACACTTAAGCAAACTCCTCAACACTTAATTTTTCAACCCGGGGGATTCATAAAATAAGAGACGAAGCACAGGGAAATGCTAGAGATGGTATGAATCTTTATAATGTAAATCCCTACTTTCTTTAAAGGAAATATTGCAGAATAAAATCAAAAGACAAAAAGGCAACTTGAACCATAAAAAATAATCTAAGACTGGAACGAAAAAGTATGCATTTGCAAGAGAGAATTAAAGATAAAAGGAAATCACTTCCACTAATGGTTGTTTAATGTACTGAGTGTGTGTTTTCCCTTAGCAGAGACACTTTGGCAGTCTCGTTAGATGGGCCCTTAAACCTGCTTCTTTAGAGATTTCCTTCTTGCATTAATCTGTCCTGCACTAGTGCAGGATCAGAGATTTATGTAGAAGGTATAAATAGTGTCTTTACTGAATGTTTTTTTTACTTCATGCAAGGGCTCGAACTCTTCAAGGTTCAGAGCACTTAGATCTTGTGGCAAGAAACTGGTTCTTACACCAGATCAGAGCTTCCTGCACTTGGCTTTTAATCCTTAAAACATGTGTTCAATTATTGCAAGTGCTAATTTTCTATCGAATCAAATTTCACACATAAAAGTGAATGTTTTTGATCTTAAAAAATTGCAGAAATAAAGAAACAATCATTTATCTTGTCATAAACATTTAAAGAAAGAAAGAAAATTGCGGAAAGTAGACTAAGAAAATTGCTGCATCACACCAACATGCACTGGTGCAGGTTCATTTCTCCTAATTGGACCAGGCTGAAAAGCAATTAAACAGAATTGCAGGAAAAGAAAATATCACACCAACGTGCACTGGTGCAGGTTTGTTTCTCCTTCTTGTACTAGGTGGATGAAAGCTAATCTGAAATCAAGTGTAGGAAAGTAAATTGCAGGGAAAGAAAATGTATCTACTTCACACGATGGATCCGTTTTCACTCAGACAGGAATACATGTGCTAAAAGTTAAATCACACTTTGATAATATAAACACACATTACAGAAAACCGAAAATAGAGTAAATGTGCTGGGTTGGCTAGGCCCTAGCCAACTAGCGCGTTTCCCTTTTAAGTTAAAACACTGCTCGGTAACCTAGTCAATTCATCAACTTAAAAATAGAAATTTTTTTTTCTGAAACATGAGGCAGAAAACCTTTTATTAATTCATTGAGGCAAATACATGCGTTAATACAGTGTCTAGCCCAGATTCAGATGATAAAAAAACAACTAGTTACTGCCTATCAACTTCACTCTAAAATCTCTGCTTTAAAAACTCTTCTCCTCTTGGTCCTATTTACACTTTACATTATATAGATCTGTTGGCTAAAGGCCACAACAGATCTTTCAACTGATTCACAAAAAAATGCAGAATTTAGTTTCAACCTTCAAGATAAGACGGTTTTTCAAAACTGGCTATAGCTAACTAGCTTTCGCCCTTCACGGATTGGTCTCAGCTGCCTTTGAATCATTCGCTGTCATGGCTGAAGTGGCTCAAGATGAGGCAGTGATCGAGGAGGTTTGGATCTGCCGCGAAGATCTGTTGTGCTGGAAATGGTGCAAGATCCGATCCTGCAATAAGATCAGCCGTCACAGTAAGCACTCTAACTATAAAATAACCATTGGAGATATTGATAAGTTACAAAAGTGATTTAAAATTAAGAAACCATGTAATAAATATTTAATTAATGCTAAATTGAATTAAAACATGAAGAATAAAGGTTTATACGAAATATGTCACCGTGCTTGGACTGGTGCAAGATGAGGGTGCATAAAAGAGGTGAAACAGAGGTAAATGGTTATGATTTAGGAAGGGGAAAATGGTAAAAAGAGAGCAAATTAGGGGGCTAACAATAAAACTTAAACCACCTTTACCACCGGAAGCCATTTCTGGTCGGCGAAGGCGAAATCGTTCTACCGAAACCAATACCATTAGTACCTTTGGTGTGACATCATCATCACATATAACAGAGTCCTCTTGACTTGTTTCTGCACATCTTGGTTCATCCACTGTTGTTGAGACAGTGTCCTCGCAGCAACCTGTGGTCACAATCCATCCAATCAGTGAGACCATACCTCTCGAACCTGACGTTTTTAAACTGGAAGTTGATCTGGATCCCATAGTTATTTTACCAGAACATCTAGATGAACCTTCCATTTGGTTTAAAGAACGTTGGGGAAACATTTCAGAGAGAAATGGAATACGATTTCAATGACATAAAGCACATTGCTCAAAATTATCTAGACGATTTACCCGCGCATTCACGAAACCAAACTGATCACCCGATACATTTGATAGTTATCTTTTTATGCTACCGAAACTACAAAATATGCCTCAATCCACATAAATGGGCTTTTTGTGTTGGTTCTGGTCGTTTGAAAGGATTCGTAGTCTCAAAATAAGGAATTCGAATCGACCAACTGAGGGTCCAGGAATTATTCATTTTCCTGTGCCATCAAATTTACTTCAGTTACGGAAACTTCAATGATAGGCTAACTTCCTAAGGAGGGTCATACCCAACTTCGCCGAAATAGATAAAAGATTTACTCGTCTCTTGAAAAATGGGATTCCCTTCCATTGGGATAAAGTTGCACAAGATTCTTTTGATGATGTCAAGGACACACTGGTCTGAGCGTCATTAATATATCCCCCCAATTATCAGAGTGATTATTTCTTATATATCGTCACGACAGATACTACCATTGCTATTGTATTGGTCCAAGAAGAAGATGGGATAGAACATCCGATATATTATTTGAGTTGTAATATCAATGATACAAAAGTGAAGTATTCATACGTCACAAAGCTTGCCTTGGCAGCCATTCAAGCTATCCAAATATTTTGCTACTATATCATGTTCCAGAAGACCATTTTCATTTCGGATTGCAACCCCATGACATACATTCTCTCACGTCAATTGCTGGGGGAAAAATATTCAAAATGGATTGTCATTTTGCAGGAATTTGATTTGGAATTCATCAAATCCAAGTCAAAGAAGTCTTTAGTTTTGGCTGAGCTTCTTTACTACCTTCCCTCTGATAGTACTGATGCTACATTGAAACCATCAATTCCTGATGAGTCTCTGTTTCTGATCAGATCATATGATCCTTAGTATGGGGATTTTATCATTTATCTCCAAACCCAAACTTTTCGGATCGATACCTCGTGCTCTCAACAATGACGTATTTGATACCAAGACAAATATTATATGATCATCAGCGATACACTTTAACGTTGTGGTGTCGATGTGATTTTAAGAAGGTGCCTCACTCATCAGGGGACCAAGAAGGTTCTAAATGATTTTCATGCTGGGGCTTGTGGTGGACACTTGTCTCGATACGTTACTGTGCAGAAGATACTCTGAGCAAGTTAATTTTGCCTACCATATTTCGTAACTGCATCCTCGTGGTCAAAAGTTGTCTTGCGTGCTAGATATTTGATCGTAAATTTTGCAAACCGCGAGCGTTGATGAATTCTGTTATTGCTGTGAGACCATTTGAAAAATGGGGCATTAACTTCATGACCTGCAACCCTCATTTGTCCATGGGGCATGGTTATATTATTGTCACAGTAGACTAATTTACCAAGTGGGATGAAGTGATGCCTACGTTCAATAACACAGGAGAAACAACTGCATTATTATTTTTCAATCATGTCATCTCACGGTTTGGTGTTCCATAGGCTATAGTTACAAATCATGGTAAGCTTTTTTGAAATCATATGATGAATGAGTTGAATGATAAATTATGACTGTCACATGATAGTTCTAATCTTTACTATCCACAATCCAATGGAAAAGTTGAAGCTATTAACAAGATTCTTAAGTGAATGCTTCAATGAATGATAGGAGTTCATAAAAAAAATTGGCATTTAATCCTGTACTCGGCTTTGTGGGCATACCGAACCTTGGTAAGAAATGCAACCAGATTTACCCTCTTTCAATTGGTGTATGGTCTAGAAGCTATCTTGCCTATATAATGTGAAATAATATCATTAAAACTCATTGTTTACTTGTTTCCTAAAAAATCTACTGAAGAAGCGCGTATTTTTAACCTCATCCATCTTACTG
This sequence comes from Pinus albicaulis, assembly GCA_034641835.2. Taxonomy (NCBI): domain Eukaryota; kingdom Viridiplantae; phylum Streptophyta; class Pinopsida; order Pinales; family Pinaceae; genus Pinus; species Pinus albicaulis. The sequence goes on along the minus strand of CM076580.1, from coordinate 1,130,371,199 downwards.
AAATGCATCGTGAAGTCGCATTGGCCAACGAAGCACATAAGAGACGAATTAATGCACAATACGACCAACATGTCTAGCCTCGCATCTTCTCTGTGGGTGACCTAGTCTATATTTATGATCAAGAAGCTTATGTAATAGGTACAGGAAAATTTGAGCCGTTATGGCATGGCCCTTAAATTTTCAAAAGATTTCTGGCTAAGGGCGCCTACGCGTTAGTAGATTATGATGCAATTCCATTGGCATAGCCTCGAAATGGGATGTATCTTAAACATTACTATGCTTAGTTGAGCGTAGTAAACTTTTGTATTATATTGTATATATGCTATTGATATTATTTTACTGTCTTAGTATTATTTCTAGATTTCTCTTGAAGTTAGTAATCAGCTTTACATTTCATCGCAGATGTCTGAATATTTGGAACCATTCATTGGGTATGCTGATGGTGCTAGTTGTAGTATGTAGAATATATCCTCTGCAACATGGGCCATTTTCGATCTGAGCAGCGAGTTAGTGAGTTTTCAAGGTATTTTTATCGGTTGATCTACAAACAATATCACTGAGTATAGCGCATTCAGACTTCTCTATGAGTCCATTTCATTTGGTATTAACCGCATCATCATTAGGTTAGACTCACAACTTGTTGTACTGCAACTTACTAGCATTTATACTATCTGAAATCCAACACTACATCATATGTTCCTAAGAGCTTGAATTTTGGAAAGACATTTTGATTACATTCAATATCAACACATTTCCAAAAATTTGAACACATTAACTAATTCCTTAGCGAATTATGTTTTAAACAGACATTTGCAACACATGTAAAGACATATTTTCAATTCATATCACATAATTGAATAGGATTGCGCAATAAACATAGGAAAACACTGAAAACAAATATATATATAGTTATAGGTTTTTACAAAATTTGTGCCTAAGAAACAGTGGTCATCTGACGTCAAAATGTATGCAAAATGTCAAAGTAAACTAGTGATGCTTGTGATAACAAGCTATTGATCTAGATATCCTATGGAATAACCACATCTAATAGTTAGGAACGCCAATATTTTGGCGCTGTAGTCTATAGGTAGCTCTTCGATTCATAAATCCAGAATCCTAAGAGTCAATTCCTCCATGTGATATTGTTGTTGGCAATATGATGCAGAGTGTTGTCCTTGATGGCAACCCACTAAATGAAGATGAAGACATGAGATTTTTGGCATGTGTTGTCCTTGATGAAGATATTCTTGACTTGATGGACTTGGTAAATGATGTAAATCTGATGTGATATGATGTTTGTTGACAATATGATGTAGAGAGTTGTTCTTGAATGGCAACCCACCTGATGAAGATGATGGAAACTTACTTGATGAAGTTGTGCTTGATAGAATATGTCTTGATGAACCTGTTCAAAGATGAAAATCTGATGTATCTATAGAGAGTACAGAAGGTAATGAAGAAAGGAATTCAATATGTGCTAGATCTATGATGAAAAGAGTATGTCTCAAGGAATACGCGGATTTGCCTAGGAGAAGTCGTGTATGCACGCGGTAAATTACGTGCCAAGTCGCGTATGGGAAAAAGCGCTCATAAAGTGAAAAACTAGGGGTAACCACCATGTTATTGACCCATTGTATTGGGTAATGATTCGTCTAAATGACCCCGTCGAGGAATACCATTGGAAGTAATGTGGTTTTGGCTCATGGTATTGAAAAAGGGTAAACCTATATAAAGAGAAGAAATTCATTGTGAAAATCAGGAGTGTGGGAGCAAGATGTCTGAGCTTGAATGAATACTTCTCTTTGAAGTATATCTGAATGGAAAGGGTTAAAGGTTTGATGATAGATCTGAATCTATGATGCACCTATGAAGAAATGATGAATCAGAATATCTAGATCTGAAATATATCTGTATTTGCTAGATCTATTTATGGAATGATTAGATCTGAGATAAGGTGAACATCTGTCTGAAGTAAAGGGTTAAATCTGTGTGATGTATCTGTTCTGAAGAATTGCAATGACCTAAATGTCTGAAGAACCATACGCTAGTTCGCCGCAGAGGAAGTGCGTATATACGTGGCTTCGCTGAAGAGAAAGCACATATGCGCAATGAAATTAGATCTGTAATATGTACAGAAGTATACGCTGGTTTATGTGAATGGAAGCGCGTATATATGCGACATTAGTGAAAGGAAAGCGCGTATGCAAACTAGGGTTTGCTGAAGTCTGTGGTAAGAAATGTCTGATCTGTTCTGCTGGTTTACTAATATCTGTCAGTGAGTTATATGTATCTGTTTCATGGTTGACTGTGCTTAAAAGTATGGAGTGGGTCCAGTCTGAAAATATGATGAAATGTGGCCTGCAAGTTGTGTCCTAGAGAAAGCTTTGGATCCAGTGTGAAAATTAATGAAACGTGGTCCACAGAGGTGCTGAGGGTTGTAGCCTTCAGTCAGGGGGTGGTAGCTCCCTTCCAGGTGAGGCTGGTAAACGAGATCAGGGGGTCGTAGCTCCCTTCCAGGAGAGGCTGGTAAACGAGTCAGGGGGTTGGAGCTCCCTTCCAGGAGAAGCTGGTAAATGAGCGCAGGTGGGTGCCTGCGTGCTGGTAGAGTCTGCACTAGCACATATGTTGTAAGATGTTTTCTCTATAATAAAATATTGAAGGCTGAGCAACTGCAGCGGTGGTTTTCTCCCGACTTGGGTTTCCACCTAAAAATCCTGGTGTTCATGTGTGATTATTTGTGTGATGGTTTATTCTGTTGTTACTACACATGTTTACTGTTATCTTAACATCAGATGAATGAATATTGCAAATAACTAAGTTAATAAATATCTGCATATTTAGATCTTTGCTAATACGCGAGTTGTATGAAGGATATCCGCGTGTATACGCGAGTTTACTAAAGGAAAGTAGCGTATGGGTTTTAGAGAGTGAAAAAGTAAAAAGTTTTGAATATGCAGTAAATACTGATTCACCCCCCCCTCTCAGTATTTTTCCCAACAATTGGTATCAGAGCAGTCCTTCTGCAAAAGCTTGATCGCTTGAAGGAGATCCATCGCAATGGGAAGTCAAGAAGGAGTAATGTCTATAAAGCCACCTCTATTCAATGGAAGCAATCTGATATTCTGGAAGGTACGAACAAAAGCATATCTGCAAAGTCTTGGTGCAGATGTATGGGCAATCGTGGAAGAAGGTTATCAATACCCGGCAAGTATTCCTACTGATGCAGCAGAAAGGAAGAAGTATGAAATCAATGCCAAAGCAGTGAATGTCTTATTAGGAAGCATGTATGAATCAGAATTTGCTAAAGTGATGCAGCTACATTCAGCAAAAGAAATATGGGACAAAATCATTCTGAGCTATGAAGGAGATACAAAGGTAAAAAGTGCAAAACTCCAAACTCTTAGAATGGAATATGAAAATTTGAAGATGCATAGTGATGAAAGTGTTGCTAGTTTCTTTCTTCGTCTAGATGATATTGTAAATCGGATGAGAAATTTGGGTGAAACCATAACCGATACTACTCTGGTGGAAAAAGTCTTAAGATCCTTGACTTTAAAATTTGACTCTAAAGTTTCAGCTATTGAAGAAAGGCAAGATCTGCAAACTCTTACTATTGTTCAATTACATGGTATTCTGACTGCTTTTGAAATGAGACAAGAAGGTCCTTCTCAAATCAGAGAAGCTGCTTTTAAGGTATCTGCAAGAGGAAAAGAAAAGGAAGTTGTCAAAGAATCCAGCTATATATCCGAAGAAGAAGAAGCGAATTTTGTGAGAAAACTCCAACTAGGTACTGGAAGATTCAAAGGTAAACTTCCCTTCAAATGTTTTGATTGTGGAAGAGTTGGTCACTATGCTACTAAATGTCCTTATAGAGATAAATATGGTAAAGGGAAACAATTTGAAAAGAGGAAGAGTTATTATGCAAATGAAGATGATGATGAAGTGTCTAGTGAAGATGAAGAAGATTCTGACCATGATATTAAAATGCTTATGGCAAAAGAATCTAGAGAAGAAAAGGATACTTTTGTGGATGCTCTGGAAGACAATGATTTTCTTGAAGAAAACAATCAACTCAAAGTAAGCCTAGAAGAAAAGAACATAATCATAGAGACTATTGAAAATCAGCTTGAAGCAATGAAAAAACGCATTGAGGAATTGGAGTGTGAAGTAGTAAGTCTAATGAAAGATAATGAGAAAGAAAAAAACTATCAATCTTAGATTTGCTAAAAGTTCAGAAACCTTAGATGAAATTATCAATGCTCAACGTTCTCCTCTCATAAAAATAGGTCTTGGATGTATTGGAGAATCCTCTCAGGCTTCAGCACCAAACTATCTAAAGGCAGTAACTACTGGTTTACATTATTCTGCCGCTCAACAAGGAAGCAAGGATTCTTTACAGGTAAAGCAGGATCATCGCACTTCAAGGAACACTGACAGGAATAAATTTCAAAGGAGCTCCAACCAGCAGGTAAATCCAAATAGAAGATTTCGTGATTACAAAAATGTCTATTTCAATGGACAATGTTTTACATGTCACAATTTTGGCCACAAAGCTGCTCAATGTGTTGCTTACAAAACCATCATGACAAGAGAAGCAAGAAAGAAAAGGTTGGATACTGAACCAAAGAAGAATACCTATAGCAAATTTTTTCCTCTTCAAAATGAAGTTGAATGTACTTATTGCAATAACTTTGGTCATGAAGAATCTGAATGCAGGAGCAAAGTCTAGCCAAAACAACACTTTCCCTCAAATTCCAAAGTATGGAAAAAGAAGGAATTACAGGTTGAAAAATGTGGGATAGCATTATTTGCAGAAGGTGAAGAAAATCAATGGTACATTGATAGTGGATGCTCAAGACACATGACAGGTGACAAAAGCAAACTCCTTACATATAATGCTCTATAAAAGGAAAAGAAAGTAACTTTTGGAAATGATTCTCCTGCTGTAATTAAAGGAAAAGGGTCCGTGTTTCTAAAAGAAAAGGTGAAGGCTAAGGATGTCATGTATGTGGATGGATTAAGGCATAATCTGTTGAGTGTAAGTCAAATGTGTGATCAAGGAACTGAAGTTGTCTTTAGTTCAAAAGAATGTGTGGTTCGTGATCTTGATGCAGGTAAAATTATTATAAAAGGAAAAAGAAATCCAAGCAACCTGTATGTACTAAACAGCATAGATCAATGTTACTTGAGCAAGTCTTCAGAAAATTGGCTATGGCATAGAAGGCTGGGGCATCTGAGCTTCTCTCAAATCAACAAAGCAAACAGACTTCAAGCGGTTCGTGATCTTCCCAATGTCAATCTTCCAGAAAGTATCATATGCAAATCTTGTCAATTTGGTAAGCAGACCAGAGTACGATTTAATGCCAAAGAAGGATCATCAAGTAAGCCTCTTGAACTCATTCATACTGACATCTGTGGACCTATGAGGAAAAATTCATTACGTGGGGAAGAATACTATATTTTATTTATTGATGACTACTCTAGAATGTGTTGGATCGGGTTCATTAAACACAAAGATCAAGCATTTGAAAAAATTCAGAGCTTCAAAGCATTGGTAGAAAATGAATTAGATCTAAAAATCAAGTGTCTTAGATCTGATCGAGGAGGAGAATATACATCAAATGAATTCTTTGAATTTTGTGAACAACATGGCATAAAAAGACAGTTCTCTGTAGCAAGCACTCCACAACAAAATGGCGTAGCAGAAAGAATGAATAGAACAATTCAACAAATGGCTAGAGCTATGCTTGATGATTCTGGAACTCCTGACATGTTCTCGGGTGAAGCAGCACACACAGCAGCTAACATTCTCAACAAGGCTCATGTTCGGGTAAATAGTGACAAAACTCGATATGAACTCTGGTATGGTAATTCTCCCTCTCTGAAGCATTTTAGAGTTTTTGGAAGTAAATGCTTTATCAAAAATAATGATGAAAAGCTTGGCAAGTTTGAACCTAGATCGGATGAAGGGATATTTCTTGGTTACTCATCTACAAGCAAAGCATACAAATGTTACAATAAAAGGCTTCGAAAGATTGTTGAATGTATTGATGTTGTTATTGATGAGTCTCCTGCAGCTCCTAAAGAAGAAAAACAAACAACAAAAGAAGATGATGGTGACTTATGGCCTTCTACATCAAATAGAAATGATGTAAACAGTGGATCCAATGAAGAATCTGAAAATGATCTATCTTAAAAAGCTCCATCCAGATATGTTCAAAAGAATCATCTTGAATCTCAAATTTTGGGAGACAAGGAATCGGGTGTACGAACGAGGAAAACTCTGGTAGGATCTTCTAGTCATCTGGCACTTATATCCACAATTGAACCACACAATGTAAATCAAGCTAGCAAAGATGAATTTTGGAAGCAAGCCATGGATGAAGAGCTCGATCAAATTGAAAAGAATGACACTTGGGAATTGGTACCAAGACCACATGATAAAAATGTCATTGGGACTAAATGGATTTTCAAGAACAAGTTAAATGAGAATGGGGATGTTGTAAGAAACAAAGCTAGACTGGTTTGCAAAGGGTATACTCAACAAGAAGGTATATACTTTGAAGAAACTTTTGCTCCTGTAGCTAGACTTGAAGCCATAAGAATGTTTCTTGCTTTTTCAAGTTATCATCAAATCAAAGTTTATCAAATGGATGTTAAATATTCTTTTCTTAATGGTGATCTAGAAGAAAAAGTATATATAGAACAACCGGAAGGATTCATTTTGGGAAATGATGAAAATCTTGTTTGTAGACTTAAAAGGGCTCTATATGGTCTCAAACAAGCTCCAAGGGCATGGTATTATCGTCTTGACAAATATTTTCATCAACAAGGATTTTCAAAAGGGTCTGCTGATAGCAACTTATACACAAAATTGAAAATGATAAACTATTGATTGTGGTAGTATATGTTGATGATATCATTTTTGGGAGTAACGAAGAATCTATGAGTCAAAAATTTGCTTCTGTCATGCAGCAAGAATTTGAAATGTCCTTACTAGGGGAACTAACATTCTTTCTTGGGTTACAAGTGCATCAAACTATAGATGGTATATTCCTATCACAAGAAAAATATCTTAAGCAAATTCTGAAGAAATATGGCATGGAAGAATGCAAACCTGTAAGTGCACCAATGATAACCGGATGCAATCTCAGTTCTCATGATGATTATCCCACGGTGAATCAACCAGAATACAGATCAATGATAGGAAGTCTACTTTATCTCACTGGGACTAGACCAGACATTATGCATGCAGTTGGGATTGTTGGACGATTCCAAGCTAATCCAAAAGAGTCTCACCTTCAGGCTGTTAAAAGAATTTTCAAATACCTACAAGGAACTCAAGACCTTGGTCTATGGTATCCAAAGAATGCTGATCTTACTCTTCATGCTTACACTGATGCAGATTGGGCTGGAAGTGTTGATGATCGGAAAAGCACTAGTGCTGGTGCATTCTATATGGGACCCCGGTTAGTATCTTGGTTCAGCAAGAAGCAAAATTCTATTGCCTTATCTACAGCAGAAGCAGAATATGTGGCTGCCGCATCTTGTTGCACTCAAATCCTTTGGATGATGCAAACCTTACAAGATTTTCAAATCAAATGTACACCTCCTATCCCCATTAAGTGTGACAATACAAGTGCCATCAGTATTTCAAAGAATCCTGTTATGCATTCGAAGACCAAGCACATTCCCATCAAGTATCACTTCTTACGTGAACAAGTGCTTGAGCAAAAGGTGAAGTTGGAGTATGTTCCCTCCAAAGAACAAGTTGTTGATATCTTTACCAAACCTTTGCCCAGGGAAGCGTTCGAGTATCTAAGACAGAAGCTGGGAGTGTTCTCTGCCAGTCAAAAGAACAAATCTGCATAAATTTAGAAGATGGCATTGGATACGCGGATTTCCTGAAACACAGTCGTGTATATACACGAGTTCATGCACAGAAAACCGCGTATGTCTGATTGCTGACAATTTTCTGTTTGGAGTCAGCTCTCTTCAGCACAGCTGCAGTGCTGTTTGATATCTCTGATACTGTTTGGTATCTCTGGTGGTGTTCCAGTTCTCATAATTCTTTTCTAATGTTTTGATAAAGATGCCTTGATGATTTGTTAGTAAAAGTGTTCAGGATGCACAAACTAAGGGGGAGCCTTTGTCATATGGAAAGGATGCTTGGATGCACAGATTCAGGGGGAGAATTAGCTTTGCTGAGTATAATGCATTGTTGGCATTATGATGGTTCTGGAATATGTTTTCTTTCTTGAGGTCTTTCTGGTGTTGGTATTAAATTTATATTTGTAGTTTGATGAAAAGGTCATGTAGAGATCCATGATGTAAAATTGTAATATTCAGTCATGTAAGGACTTGATAAATTTGTTAACCCACTTGGTTGGGTAGCTGTGTCAAATTTTGTAAACCCACTTGGTTGGGTAGCTGAGTCAAATTTGTAAACCCACTTGGTTGGGTAGTTGAGTCTCATATGTAAATCCACTTGGATGGATCTTTGATGTATGTATGAGTCATTGGTGATAGGAATTTCATAGAGTCATGTACTTCATTGGAAAATATGTTTGAAACTTCAGCATGAATTCAGGGGGAGCTTGGTCACTTCAGTATATATCAGATCTGCAGAACGCTTCTTCCACATGAGGAGAAAAGGGGGAAAGTGTGTTGGTTTTTGATCCGCCCTTTGCCCTTGATGTCAAAGGGGGAGAGTGACATGGTGTTTGAATGAAGATAATGGTGTCAAAGAATGGGGAGAGTGACATGGTGTCATTGTATTCTTAATGTACCTATCTGTTGTGATGATCAAACACCATCTTGGTTGCCATCAAGTCCAAAGGGGGAGATTGTTGGCAATATGATGCAGAGTGTTGTCCTTGATGGCAACCCACTGAATGAAGATGAAGACATGAGATTGTTGGCATGTGTTGTCCTTGATGAAGTTATTCTTGACTTGATGGACTTGGTAAATGATGTAAATCTGATGTGATATGATGTTTGTTGACAATATGATGTAGAGAGTTGTTCTTGAATGGCAACCCACCTGATGAAGATGATGGCAACTTACTTGATGAAGTTGTGCTTGATAGAATATGTCTTGATGAACCTGTTTAAAGATGAAAATCTAATGTATCTACAGAGAGTATAGAAGGTAATGAAGAAAGGAATTCAATATGTGCTAGATCTATGATGAAAAGAGTATGTCTCAAGGCATACGCGGATTTTCCTAGGAGAAGTCGCGTATGCACGCGGTAAAGTACGTGCCAAGTCGCGTATGGGAAAAAGCGCTCATAAAGTGCAAAACTAGGGGTAACCACCATGGTATTGACCCATTGTATTGGGTAATGATTCGTCTAAATGACCCCGTCCAGGAATACCATCGGAAGTAATATGGTTTTGGCTCATGGTATTGAAAAAGGGTAAACCTATATAAAGAGAAGAAATTCATTGTGCAAATCAGGAGTGTGGGAGCAAGATGTCTGAGCTTGAATGAATACTTCTCTCTGAAGTATATCTGAATGGAAAGGGTTAAAGGTTTGATGATAGATCTGAATCTATGATGCACCTATGAAGAAATGATGAAGCAGAATATCTAGATCTGAAATATATTTGTATTTGCTAGATCTATTTATGGAATGATTAGATCTGAGATAAGGCGAACATCTGTCTGAAGTAAAGGGTTAAATATGTGTGATGTATCTGTTCTGAAGAATTGCAATGACCTAAATGTCTGAAGAACCATACGCTAGTTCGCCATAGAGGAAGTGCGTATATACGTGGCTTCGCTGAAGAGAAAGTGCGTATGCGCAATGAAATTAGATCTGTAATATGTACAGAAGTATACGCTGGTTTATGTGAACGGAAGCGCGTATATACGCTACATCAGTGAAAGGAAAGCGCGTATGCAAACTAGGGTTTGCTGAAGTCCGTGGTAAGAAATTTATGATCTGTTCTACTGGTTTACTGATATCTGTCAGTGAGTTATATGTATCTGTTTCATGGTTGACTATGCTTAAAAGTATGGAGTGGGTCCAGTCTGAAAATATGATGAAATGTGGCATGCAAGTTGTGTCCTAGAGGAAGCTTTGGATCCAGTGTGAAAATTAATGAAACGTGGTCCACAGAGGTGCTGAGGGTTGTAGCCTTCAGTCAGGGGGTGGTAGCTCCCTTCCAAGTGAGGCTGGTAAACGAGATCAGGGGGTCGTAGCTCCCTTCCAGGAGAGGTTGGTAAACGAGTCAGGGGGTTGGAGCTCCCTTCCAGGAGAGGCTGGTAAACGAGCGCAGGTGGGTGCCTGTGTGATGGTAGGAGTCTGCACCAACACATATGTTATAAGATGTTTTCTCTATAATAAAATATTGAAGGCTGAGCAACTGCAGCGGTGGTTTTCTCCCGACTTGGGTTACCACCTAAAAATCCTGGTGTTCATGTGTGATGCTTTGTGTGATGGTCTATTCTGTTGTTACTACACATGTTTACTGTTATCTTAACATCAGATGAATGAATATTGCAAAGAAATAAGTTAATAAATATCTGCATATTTAGATCTCTGCTAATACGCGAGTTGTATGAAGGATATCTGCGTGTATACGCGAGTTTACTAAAGGAAAGTAGCGTATGGGTTTTAGAGAGTGAAAAAGTAAATTTTTTTGAATATGCAGTAAATACTGATTCACCCCCCCCTCTCAGTATTTTTCCCAACAATTGTAGCTCAACAAGAGTCTTAGTCATATCTAAATCTCGAAGGACTTCTCTCCCGACAACCCTCTCTGCTGGCTCATCTGCTCTCTGCTCTAGCTGACTCACTAGTCAAACTCGACCCATATCTGTATACATAAAAAAATTAGTTTAGTCTTGGGAAACATCAAAATAAAAAAAAATGTAGAAACCTTAGGAAAAATAAAAAAACATGGTCAAAAAATTCTTACCAATTCCACCGCATTGAGCACCGTCTGGTAGAATCAAGTCTAGATCTCCTCGGAAATTTACACCTACATATGCATACTGATCTATGGCGATCATCTATCATCTGAACCAGGTGACGAATGCAATAGAGAATATGACGGTCGATTGACTAGCATGTCTAGACATCAATTAAACCCATTTTTGCATTTGTGGATCTCTAGGGACAAATATTCCCAGTGTAACACGCCGTGGCTGCATCAATGGAATCTGCTCTAAGGCGAAGGAAATCAGGATCAATCCATAGTTGAAATTATTCTTCCTTCCTCCCTTTGCTTTGTTCATCTATTCTTTCATCTGAAAGAGAACAACTTTAGCCCAGTTAAATATTGTTGGTTCTAAACACTCAAGTGCATACTGCATGTATGATATGTTTTCCACATGTAGTGTAGTGGAACTGACAAGCTTTGCAATAGTAAAAAGGATGGTCCTCAAAGGAAAATCACTTACATCACATATATTTATTTTCCCATGTTTACTTGGTTCAGTCCCTGGATGGTAGTGCTGTAGTATGTATTCCCTCACAGTTTCTCCTCCAAGGGCATATCTAATGAGAAAATAAATGTACTCCACTAATATTGGGAGCACTTGGTCCCCAATGTGAAAATCCTGTAATACTTGATCCCATGAACGAACTAGGAACTCCAATATTTCCATTTGTTGCCTCATCCCTGACAATCTGAAGTATTTTAGCAACCCGCAATCTCTGAGGGATCTTACTGTATTTATATCGTTTAGGGCAATAATATTATGTTTTTCATGTTCTCTTTCTCTCAACGTAATCTTCATTTTGATCTGATGAATACCTGAAACATAGTCATAAGCTTCATTAGGATCCATTTCATGAAAAAAACTTGTGAAATTTTGGGCACATAATAAGAAACAAAAATGAGAATTGCGCCCAACGCACCCTAGGTGAAGGGATAGAGTGTTGCAGTGCATCTGGCCTTCAATTCAGTGCACTTCAATGTACCTTTGGACATTCAAAGGTGTGTTTCCCTCTAAGCGTAGTAGATTTACCCTAAGTGGCTCAAACCCATAAAAATTTACCATGAAGGGAAATGAAAATGATACTAAATGAAAGAGAAGGTTCATAGCTCGAAGCTCGATCAAATGGCAAGAGAAATCGTCCACAAAAACTGTCACAATCGACCACTGAAGTTCGGGGGAAAAACTGGTTTAGAGCTCTTAATTTTCAAATGGTAAATTTGGAATGGTTAAAACTCTTTTAATTAGTCAATTTGATTTTTTTAAATCATATTTAATGTTGTGACTATGGTTTTTATTCATTTTTTCTATGAAACAGGTATTTTTAATCCGTTTGATGGTTTTCTGAACAAGTTTTATAACTGGTATGACGATATTAGTCATGCACACTTATTCAAGAATTATTTGACCACAAAGCATAATTTTATCCTTCTTTTTAGATCTTTGATAAAAATGAAAAAGGATTTGAAGCACACTTTTATCTCTTTTTTGAGCTTCGATAACTGCGAAAAAGGAACCCCTTGGAGTCTTCTTTTATCTCTTTTCACACTCCGTTAATGTGAAAATATTTTCGAGCACTTGTATTTTTGAGCTTGTAAAATTAAATGAAACAAAATCTACTCATTATAAGTTTAACCATTTTCTAGACTAAGATAGATTATTTACGAAAAAGGAAAACCTTAGTGGAACATGGCTAAGAGGTTTTATTGGGTATCATTTCACACTTTTTCGGACTTGAGCAACAAATCTATGAAAAAAGGACTCATGGAGTTTTCTTTTGTCCTCTTTTTCAAACTCTCTAAACAAAGGACCAGGTTTTCACTATCGTTAGACTCATTAAAACATAAAATAGTGATGGACTTGTTGATCATGGAAAAAATTGAGTTTCATTTATCACTAGACTCGTTAAATTATTAAATAGCGATGGATTCACTCGAAGGGTTGAATTATAGTTCAATCACATGTTACCCTCCTCAAGCTTGTTAAAAAATAAAGAGGTACTGGTTGACAAATTACTTGGGAAAATTTAGAAAAAAGAATGAAATACTTTATGGTCGCAGGTCGCTCTTGAACATGACACTTTCATTCCATCATCGTGACTTTTGGGTTGGATAATATTCTTGACAGTTCATCATATCATCACTTTAGTTTTGGGTCAATGCTGCCAATTCATCTCAGTGTCACCAAGATGTTCAAGATAAGTCATCCAGTAAATCCTCATCTTTCTGCAATACTCATAAACCTTCATTTTCATGAGAGTCAGCCCTAAACATTGTTATATCAAGTCACATTTTGTCTCCGAAATTAGTAACTCCTGTTTCAAGATAAATTTTCTTCCTGTTGACATCAACTCATCATCTAGGAAGTTTACTTAGAAAAATCTTCCAGTACCTTGAGGCTTTCTACATCATCGATAGGTTTCTTGCTTTCGCACCTTTGAAAAAAGATTTTGTTTGGCATTCGGCATCAAATCATCTATTCACTCCTTGAAAACTATACTGCAGTACCTTGAGAACCATTAACATCAATGATGGTTTTATCACGTATGTTAACAAATCACATGGTTATATTCAAGGGTACGTTGGTCACCTGGGAGAAAAATTCAAATCATACATATATTCGCATGGTTATAATTGTACCTGAATGATCGAGTGAATGAGATAAGAAGAACCTGAATCTAGTTTCATCCATCAGGGCTGCGATTTCAGGATTGTTTTACACATCATCTCTACGATGGATTTACATACATATCATCATCTGAACATGGGCCTATATCTATAGGCATGTCTATATTGGGAAACATTCAAATGTAGACGAATTTCTGAATTATGTACATGTTATGATAGTTTTGTATTGAGCATGAGTATGCCTCCCTCAAAAATTCATGATCGAGATTTAAATATCATGATGTAATGTATTGCAAGATTGATGCAGGTCATCGTTCGCTTTAGTTCCTACTCATCACATCATAAAGCATCTCATCCAAATACTATTATTATTTTGACTTCATTCTTTAGGGGGCAGTTGTTATAAGTCAATTTGGGCATCATACCCCAAGACCTGGTCAAACTAGACGTCATCCCTAGGACCAATGAATAGGGTCTATCATCCCCTTATATTTCAATTTCTATATGCCCTAAGTGAAGACATTTCATTCATGGCTTCTATTGTGAGATTTCCAAGGTTTGAAGTATATATTACATGACCTACTGACTCAACAACGCTCCTTTGCAAGGGACTAATTGCATTGCAGTGCCAATACCTCCATGCAAGGGTGCACTATAGTGCACTTCCCAACACTCAAGGGTACGTTGGTCACCTGGGGAAAAATTCTCATTGTTCTGGGAATATCCACATGGCCAGTGCCTTCTAGAAGAGTCCATAGGTGTCATAATTTGAATCCAAGTGTCCATATAACACCTCTGAACTTGGGAACATGTCTTGCCTATTATTAGAAAGTCATTCATTAAGAAAATACCATCAATTTCCCTATAAATTGAGCACTCATATAAGTGCTAGGGAGGAAGAATTTTGTGCAAAGTTATGCAGTTGGATTCTCATTTGATAAGAGAGTGAAAGTAATGATATGCCACTGAGATGATGCTGGATGTGATGAGGCTGGAATGAAGTTGGAGCAGGTTGATGAAAAATCGATCCATTGGTTGTAATATTCTCCTCCTACTCTTTAATAAATATTTATGTTCATTTTCCCATACATATGTCTATATCTTATGCAATGTATTCTTGATGATGTATGCATTTCATATCTAAATGGTTTGATTTGATTACGATAAGTAGATACTTTTATATTGTCTGTTGTTTTTTTTTCTGTGTTTATGTTTGCAGGAATCGATCTAGCGGCTTGAGATGGATTGAGAGTGACGACAAAAATGATAGAAGGAGAAGGAGAACGAAAGAATCACAAGTAGACTCTTTCTCATTTTTGTATATCTGCTTGTTTTAGAGAAAATAATAGTTGTCTTTCCTTTGTTGTTCTGAGTGAAGGAACACCACACTCAGGGAATTTAGTTTATCCGTAGATTGAAATTCCGTATAACAAGGGTGCAAGAAAAAAATAGAAGGATATAACACTCAAGAAGGAAACAACCCAGGAGTCCTTGGTGGGCCTGCCAATTAGGTACAACATAAGGCCCTTCTCACCATTCCTAGGCACATTAAACTTCTCCTTATGCAATTAAAAATGTATTTATTAACTTTAATAAGTTTTTAGGAAGGTTAGAGATGTGAACCATACTTTGTATGCCTAATGTGTTTATTATGTAGGATATTGAGGATATTTTGTGTATATCACAGGGAAATGTGGTCAAGAGATAATTATGATACTTTTCCCCTGCTACAAGATGACCAAATTCGATTAGCTTAAGAAATCATTACTCCTCATAGTTGTGAGGACACTTAGGGAGAAAGATCCTATTTTTTAGGGATTTTGGAGGGAAAATAGTCCTCTCTCCAAGGAGGTTTCCCCTTAGCTATTTTGTATAAATAAGGGGCTTGAGTATCCCATTAATTTGGGAATTTTTGAAGTAGAAAATAATTGTAGTTAAGTAGAGGAATTAGCCTAATAATTCCTTTTGTTCAACTTTCCATCTATAAACAAAATTTTTGATTAATGAAAGGCTTTTTTGGTTCCTAGATTACTATCTCCTTAGGGATATGAAGTTCCAAATCAAACATTGGGTGTTGGCCAAGGAATGGGGGGATAATTAGCTCAAAAGTGTTGTCACCCACAACCTTGGTGATGGTGTAAGGTCCATATCAGAGTGGCCAAAGCTTCTATGGGCCTCTGCAAGGCATTCCTTCTGTAAATGCAACAAAACCTTGTCTCCCACTTGAAGCTTTTGTGGAACCTAGTTGTGACATCCCCTACGGGTTAATTCCCCTTGTAAGAATTTTAAATAATTCCCTTTTAATCATATAATTATAAATTAAAATGGTTGATAAAGGGACACAAATTCCATTGCTTGAGGAGGGATATTTCTTGAGGAGTTGGTTGTTTTAAATATCAGTCACAGGATGATTAAGGGGTGTTAATGGAGACTATTGTGTTATTAAATTCAATTGTAAAAATAAATTACATGTGAATGTGTCTTTTGGGAATAATTGTAAGAAAAAAAGGAAGAAAAAATTATGAAGAAGTGTGGGTTACACTGGCCATGAGGAAGGCTTGCACATACCCATGAAAATACAAAGTAAAATTGGTCCAAGTAACCCACACAAGGAGAGACTCCTTCATTTAGTTGCAAGGGGAGGAAATTCTAGAGGGGGAAAAAATCAAACACATTGTTGAAGAAGGAAGTGGAGACTGAGAGGCTCTAGTGGGGGAAAAACACCCATGACTTATACACATAAGCAACGAAGGGAATAGTAAAAAAATATATAGGAAGGACAAGAGGCTCCTACAAGGTTAAGCTCATTACTGAAAGGGAAGATAAGATATCAAGATCGAGAGAATTTAGGGAGAGGAGAATTTTTGATGATATATAGTTTAGCAACCCATGAGGTATGTTGAATGATAATCCTTGAGAAGTGGTTGTTTCTTGTAGGGTTTATAAATCTACTTGAGGCTATGATGGTTGACATCTTTGAGAGGTGGAGGCACCCAAGGATAGTGGCATGATAACACCTACTGGTAGTTCCATGGGATTGGGTTGAGAACACAGATAGAAGATTCCACTAAGGTTCTAGAAGGTGCACTCCTATTCCTTAAAAGATTACATGGTTGATAAATATTCCATGTTATTAACTATATATCTCTCTCTCCAAATATGAATTGAGAATATCTATGTATAAATCCATAGATAAGTTGGGATGATGATATACAAGTCCATATACATAAAATAATATGTTCCATAACTTGCATGTAATTGTTGAGTAGCTGGTGGGTGAAGGAAGTGTGGTATTGAGACACCATGTTTCAACTAAGGATATTAGTCTAATCCCTTAAGTGGATGATAGTTGTATGCGAGTGAAGTGATTCCCTGTGGTTATTGATTCTTGATAGTTGGTGGGTGGAGGTGAGGTAGCCTTGAGACACCACATTTTAGCTGACAATATCATTTTAAACTCCTACGAAACCACTCTACCCCAAGCTTTTGAATCTGACTCGAGGGTGACAACTACAAAAGACTTGGATGGAACTTGTTTATGGTTGGGTGGAGAGTTGAAGTCCCAATATCACTTGCTAGGTTCTTAATTTTAATATAAGTGTCTATATATATTCACATGCATGTGTCGTGATGTAAATATTTAGTGTATAATGAGTGTATAAAGTAATGTTGATGGATGTTCTTCCCTTTGTAATGTTGAGGAGTAGCTTAATTCCAGTGTAGAATGTAATGGTGTTTTATTATGCTCCTCTTTATTTGAATATTATGTGCATGCTTAATTAGATGATAAATCACACATGTTGACCTTGAGGAATGGGATTCCCATGTGGATGTGGGATGTTGAATTCGCTCCATGGGTCTATGAGGAATGGTTGAAAGTTATTGTATATTTTAAGAATTTAAACCTTAGTGATCTTTCAGTCTTGAAAATATGGTAATATCTCTACATTGAATGGCGAATTTGGATGATTAGGGTATCCAACATGTATTATGGTGTATGAGTCCCATTAATTTCTATATGTTCATCCTATGTGAGGGGGCTTCTTGAGTTCCCTGTAATCCTAATGAAATGCACTCAAATGAAAATTCACTAAGGGTACCTTCCTATACATATTATTTTCCAAGTTTCATAATTAAAATTCACATGCATTCTTCAATGATTTTAGTGAATATCACAGTGAAAAATATTATTGAATTTCATGTTCTTAGTGCGATGGGAGGTACCGTGAAATATCGAAGTTCATGTTTTAACATGAAGAAGAGTTTGAATGATTTGGCCTATGTAAAAACGAGGAAGGAATCCAGAAAATTT